>QXCR01000015.1:0-399723 GCA_004380135.1 Stemphylium vesicarium | reverse complement strand
TATCCATTGTACGAGGAAGTCCTCCTGCTCTGGAGTCAATCTTTGTTGGTATACGTGGCTGTTTTGGCTGTTCCGCGCGCCTCGTACACGGGCCGAGAACGTAGCTTGAGGGAGGTTGTAGGCCTTTGCAGCAGCTCTCTGACTCTGGAAAACACCAGCATTGAGATCGCGGATAGCTGCTTGAATAGATTCTTCACGGGTGTCCATTTGCGCAGCGTGGGTGGCGAGAAAAGCCGTGTTTTGGAGAGGGTGCTGAGCGGCGATAGGGTGAGTTGAAACCCCGGGTGACTCGAAACCGGCTGGGCTAGCTTATCATCGCGTCAAATCGACCTGAACCCTCAATATGTTCCCATTCATCTTCACACGTTTTCTTCTTGAAGAGTTCATTCGAATTTTGGTAAGATAGAGTATTGATCATACGCTTAGAAACTGCTCACCCATGATGCCTTTCGACCCGATGCCGCGCGCGCTCGACGCGTTCCCTCACCATCGCCGAACCGTCCTTATATCATCGTACAAACTAAACCATCGATGGGCTCGTGTTGAGAATACATTGGAGGCCTAATAGAAGCATATGGATACAGTGAAGACTCAAGACATCACTTTGCGAAAAGGAGTAGTCCAGCGCTGTCAAACGTTGCACCTACCTCGGGACATGCGCAAGTGACGCATGAATAGGTAGAATACACCGTTTGGTGAGCTTCTGCCATATAACCCGCGGTCAAATCAAGGCTATGGTCATCCGCAGCTTGGCTGCATATCAATTTCCGTGACGGAGCCAGTCGTACCAGCAAGACCTGGTACGAGACGCGAACCTTCACGAAGCTGTGTTTTTGGCCCTTGATACACAGGCCGGACTCTTGGGAATCGCTCCAGAGCGGCCCGCAGCCGAAAGCCTATGCAATCAAGGTCCTCCGAGCGGTAGACATTCACGGGGTCAACGTTTCCTTGCGCATGCTATTATCGCATCACGACAAACCCCGTCCTCTCGAGCTCTTCGCGTAACGAACAAGACCTCCTGCTGCACGATTCGATAGACAAGAGCCCACATCAATGGCCTTCGGTCATGTCCCATAACCACCACTATTGCATCGCGACTTTGGCAAGTCATTTGCGAAAAGCGAAGTCCATGAATACATGGAGTCTGTTCTGTGACTGCAAGGACACCGCGCAACTTTGGATGCCCATGTAGGTCGCTTGACGGTAACTTCTGGGTAGTATTGATCGCACGCAGCTTCTCCGGTATTGCTTACACCCAGCGACAATACACGTCATCTAGAATGTCGTGCATACTATAAGACCTATTAAGCGACGGGATTCCAGAATGACGTTATAGTGGGAGGCGCGAACCCGGCAACATGTTGTGTGGCTTTCCCCCAAGCCCGCTCGCTTATACGCTCCTATGAGTGGTTGTGACGAAGAGTATCCTCAGCGCGTATCGTGTCCTTCAGCCTCGCTCCGCCCCCTGCAGGTCAGCAGATAGGCAACTGCCTACACCTTGAGTTCGATCGACACCACGCAAAATGCGACATTATACACTCCAGAGACCAGCACCTAACTATCGTGTTGGCTGTCTAGCATGCACATCTCACCTGAGGCTGAGCGCTATCGCCAGAACATCGTCGATTACGCGGGTCGTTCGTATACTCGAACAATATTCTCGGGCTATCATTACAGGTTCCTATCGGAAATAATCGGAGCTGATGAGTCGTACCTGCCAAAGCGGCACCATGACCTCGACTTATATTCTCTGGCACATATGACCGTATACGGTTCACCTTCGGCCGGTGTTACTGATAAACAGCTTCGCTGCACGTATTCGGAAATACAAGACCTTGTCGCCTTCTCGCACCCACACAAAGGTCAAGGACAAATCCTTTTCCTGAAAGGTCACCTCCCTGGTTGCTGGGTATGTGAAGTTGGCGCCAAATACAGCATTGCTCCTGAGTTCTTTCGACAGCACATTCATCTTTGGCGCTCGACTGAAGGCCCCGTATTACATGCCATTACAAGAATGCCCTCGGCCACATACAACAAAGGACTTGTGTTGCGTATCAATACTCTAGGGTTTTCCCCAAAGGAAAGTACCTCACTGGATCCCTTTAGCAGCTTGATATTGGATGCACGGCGCAGACTTTTGCCCGACAACGTCGAATGGATGCCGGCGCGTTTGGCGGCAGCGCCTGGCGGCTCCTATGTCCGAGGACATGCATACCTCAGCAACCTCCATTTCCTTCTTGAGCAAAACATCTCAATTACCATCGAACCAAGTGGAGATGGCTGGATAGGTGAGCACACCGTTCAATCTTTTGACCACATCCATCTTTAGCTGACCAATTGAAAATAGCAATCCTGTGGACGGATGTGGGAGGCAGAGACCTCTCAATGAGCCGGGAATATCATCGCTTCATCGAGCACATGACTGCAGTCACGGAGACCGGGCATCGAGACATTCGCTTGTCACCTTCGCGCATATCGGGGAATGAATCCGATATCAAGCACCCGTGGCCGCTACCTATAGTTGACACCAATGACACTCCCGAAAACGACGGTACGCTCGCTCAGACAGTGGCCCATCTCCCTTCAGAGCTGCACATCATGCTCGATGACCATGTCATTGCGGGCTTAGATCCACTGTACGCCCTGGCACCCGTATTATTGCTCGCAGCTGCTTCGGAGAATTAGTTGCTGTCAACCCTGCAGCGATGGTACGACATCATCTCAGCAACCAAATGGGACCCGAAGCACTCAAGCGAACACCTGGAGCAACTCATCCTGCACAAGCACCTTCTGGACGACCACGCTGGTAGGCACGAAGAAGTTTTGCGATTCATGGATTCTTCTGTGCTAGCTGAATGGGCAAAGCAGCTCTCGCACGATCAAAGTGTGATAGCTAACAGGTCCAAGAATGCAGCAAGAGCGGACTACGAATTCCTCTTGTCAAGGTTCTGCCAACTCTCGCTGCACTACCAGGAGGCTATATCAGTGCTCGTTAGTGCTACGTCGCTCGCAGAGTCGCAGAAGCAAATCACGCTTGCTACGCAGGTGACGAAGCTGACTGTGCTAGCCACGGTCTTCCTTCCGCTCTCATACTGTACTTCCATCTTCGGCATGAACTTCATTGAGCTGGAACGGTTGAGCATATGGGTATGGGCCGCTGTTACCATTGCTGTGGGACTTTCCACTTTGGTCTTTTACCATTGCGACGAAACAAGACCATTCCTACGGTTCATGAGAATGACTGTTGCAATATTTGGAAAGAAGTGCCGGATTTCTCGGGACTCTGGAACAGTCTAACGACGGAAAGCTTGACTGACGCCTGCTCGTTATGCCATCGTACTTTGCGCCGTCCCAAACACTTCTATTTAAGATGCATCTACAGCTCTAAAGTCCTTCGACTTTGGCCTTTACATTTGCTACATATCGATGATGCATCGCGTTCTCCGAAAAAGATCTGAGATTCTCTCCACCAGCCCCCGGCCTCACCCAGCTAACCATTCTGCGCGTGAAAGCAGTAGACCCATCCGCCTCTAGTGTGACGTTATACGTAATGACAATCTCGTGGAACGGACCGTGTGTGAAATCCGAGAGGAACTGGAACTGGAAGAATTCGTCCTTGATGGAGCGAGTCACTACCCAGGCCGCGTCGAAAGCGTTTCCATTCTCGTCGTTAATAACCTCGATGAATCGTGTGCCGACTGCTGCGGAGCTCGTGACGCCTTCGCCCCTGATTTCTTTGCTGCCGGGGTGGAGACCTGCTCGGTTCGAGGGAGAGGATATAAAGGCGAATACGGCTGATGGGGACTTTTTGATGTTGATGTGGGATTCCACTGTGAGGAGAGACATAAGCCCGACGGTGATAATTGGGTATGATGGGGTGTGAGAGAATCTATCAGGACTGTTCTTTGTAACAGCAATTGTTAAGTCAGGTGTATACCCGTGTTTATAAGTGTATACATGAGGCGGACGGTCGGGCTGTCCTTCGGCCGAGGGAACCAACTACGTTCCCTCGCGGAAATGTATACTAGACTGCTCTTCGGCTGAGTTGCTTGACCCCGCTTGCGTTAAATGTGTATAGACTTTATGAATTAAACTTTACTAGAGCGATTACCGTGTTTCCGCAGTCCGTTTGTATCCCCGCGCGAGCTTCACATGAATCTTGGCATCCCACCATTTCGTCATTGCGGCCAGGTGTCTATATAAAGCATCCTCTGCATTTGTGCTCCTTCGTTCCTTCTTTCCTTCATCCATCACTTTTTTTCCAAAACTTCCACCTTGCCAGTAAATGACATAGCGGCCTGTTCCCTCTTTTGCTTGCTTCGAAATTTCAAGAAAAAGATTTGTTCATTTTCTCATTGTCTTCTTTCCTTTATGTCTGCTGCTTCTTGAAACTCTGATTGTGTTTAAAAAAAAAGCAGAGAAAAAAAATACCGCGACCATCCTTTCTATGTCTGGTGCTGCTCTCTTGCCACCTACATAAAATTAATTGTCAGTCGGACAATGTCTTACGTCTCTAAAGAGAATGATGTTGCACATATGAGAAACACGGAAATAAGAACCAGCAACTTCAAATAAAGTCTTGTTGTTGCGCTCTTTCGAATTCCTCCAAATCTTTGGAAAAACGCACATGTTATCAAAACCCTCGCCCTGGGCAGGAATGAGAAGGGCAGACGTTTCTTCCTAGCCTTACTCATGGGGTAAAGAAAAGTATGGGGTAGACGTGCAATGTCCGCGGCCTCTGTCCCTGGGCTGTGAAGACCGCATAACAAGATGACTATGTGTTGCCACACTCCCGAAAAACATGCTTAGTCGAATCATGTCTTTGGCAATCTCTTGTCTAGAGGAATGAGAAAACCCTTCATAGTATTTTCGATGCTGTGTCGGACATCTAAAGCGATTGGTCGATCTTGCATGTCCGGAGCACTAAGACGTCTACTACAAGCTAAAGCCTGTGGTGTTTTGTTTTCTTCGCTTATGAAATCTCTAGTTCCAACGTGTAAAGCCCGGTTTAAGCTACATATATAGAGAAGCTTTCCACTATGCTAAATCATACCTACAAGGAGACGATGTTAAATACACCAGTCACGCAACCATGTAAAATGGGCGTATCTTCAAGCCACAAAGCAAGAATCTTAGCAAGATGAATTCAAATGACGGAGATTGGGTTGTTGTTCCTCAAAAGCCGTCCGCGTACCCAGCAAGATGGGTATATAAATCTTCTTCTCGTCCTCCACTGCCTTGGCTTCTCTCTTCTATTACCTCAGACTTCGCGTGCAAGTCTTCTAAAATTGCCTCAAAATCCCCATCATGAGCTTTGTTCGTCTTTGCACATCCTGTCGAAAATCTAATCGACATGGAAGATGCTGTAACGAAAGCTACTATACACCTTTGCCTCTAAAAAAAAAGGGTTCGACTGTGCAAAACGTTTCTGTCTCTCCCTCGCGTTCGGGACTTGAGTAGCATATTTCCGGGTCGCATGGAGCGAAAAATGTCGTCCCAACGCATCTACATTTTGATCCGATTTCTATGCGACAATACGAATGGGTCGAAAAGCATCGGATTCGATTACATGTCTGTTTTGCGCTTTCTCTAACATCGACAAAAGAAAAGATGTCCCAATATTCAAAGAGCATCCCACATGGATGTGTTCTTCTTCGAACCGCAGGACGTTCGCCCCATGACGCTTTGTGTTCGCATCGCACATAAAAGGCGCCTCCTCTTCCTCCCCTTCTCTTTGGGAAAACTGCGGTGAACACGGCGTATGTGCCAGAACCTACTTTCGTCTTCCAAAATCACTAAAACACCCCAAAGCCTTCGTGATGTCTTCCGCGACTTGCAGAAAATGTTATCTAAATGTTCGATTTCAACAACATATGTTCTGCGTTACTTGAGGGCAAAATCTTTTTATCAAAAAGACAAAAAAGTCACTATGTGAACGAACGGTTCAAAAGTACAATGCGATGGGCGCCGGCCACACTTCGAGCAAAAACTCGATTTCCGTTCCTCTGGCAGTCTTGTTATGGAGCTTCGCCACTGCTGTAAGGCCCGAGATGACGAAGCAAAAACGTATGAAGCGCCAGATTCTGTTCGTGAAAAGTTTGAAAACATCGAGGCGGCCCTCCATGTCTCCTCGCCTAGCGGATTAGCTATCGCTTTCACATACTAGAGCTTTCTCATTTGAGGTCAAATGTTGTGATATCGGCGCCTGCCCGCTCACCATTCATCACGCCATCCACGTAAGCGAACCCGCGAATCGCATACCGTCTGGAATTCTCCTCACTACTGGGTCGCAAGACCATTGGGTATGTGCCGCCCATAGCAACGAATATCTCATCGTCGAGTTGCGTTGTCGCGATCGCGCACCCAACCAGTCTGTTTTTGGTGACAAAAATGCTGGACTCGGGGTACTGGAAGTCCCACACCGGCTTACCAAAGGCGCGACCACCAGCACCAAGTGAGTCGTCTAGTACATCCTGGGGTATGTATGTAGCTAGCGTTACTGGGTCATCAGCAAAGACAATGCCAAGATATGCTACGAAATTGTGGAGTAGTTCGAGTTGCTCGGACGGGCTGATTCTGTGGTTGAGACCGAAGGACAATGATGCCGCAACACTTTTGAGTAATGGCTGAGCCAGTGGTAGCGCATTGTTGATACCTTTACCCAACGCTGCTTCAACCGAATTGCGGTACACTTCAAGCGCCGACTTGCTGTAGTCAGGGTCCAGCACGTGGCTGTCTTTCCGTAGCGTCATCAACCCTCGCAGCCCATATATAATATCGCGCGCACCCAGACAACCGTAGTTGAATGCAAGGTACAGAATGTGGAGCCACCGGCTGGGCTGCGTGATGAGCTCAGAGATGGTCGCGACCCACCAACAGTTTGCGCCGGAGAAACCGTACGCATCTGAGAAGGCTGGCTCCATGATTATATAGCTTGCAACGAGATCGACTCGGTTCTATACTGTCTTTTCGTATCCGACGTTGACTTCGCGGTTGAGATTGGCGCTGATCTCCTGGATCACTCACACGCGCGTGAAATAAGGGCGTGAGTAGAGCCACACCAGTGACCTCCACCCTACATCCGTGACAAAGTCGATCTCATTGGGAAGAGGTACCTCAGTCTGGTGCTTGAGCAGGTACTCTTGATAGGTCTCATCGCCAATCGTGTGCTCTTCGATGGAAATACCGAGTTTATCGCACAGGAAGTCCGAGACTTTCTGAACCGCGTCGACTGCGGCCGCAGCCTTGTGATCCTTTGTATCGACCCCGAGCCAAACTTGGACCTTTTACGCATTCTCGTAGATGCGTTTCATTTGTTTGACTTGTAGGCCGCACTCTGGTATGTCTTTCTGATTGATGCTACTTATCGGTCAGCTGGTCATTTGTAATGAAGACAGAGGTCGGCCTTCCTCGAGAGCCGGTACTTACCATAGTGTATCAGCCCATAAGAACCGCGACTTGTCCTCATATCTGAAATGCGACAAAGCTGCATGAAGATTCCGAGTCACCTCGATGACCCTGCCTTCGCAAAATACTGGCGCCTTCACGGTGGGATCGCCCCAGGCGTACGAGATAGCCTCATACTGCGGCAGGTCCTCCCATTCGACGATGTGAAGCGCAAAGTAAACATCGTCACCAGTGTTTCCGAGGAGCAATTCGGCTACCCTGAATGACGTCGCGCTAGGAAGTGCACTGTAATTGTAGCTGTCCCTTGAGTCAGTCCGATTGTCGCTGCACAGCGCGGTGGCGGCCATCGTGTAGGAGAGGTGGGGTATGATGATGAGTGGGGTACACCGCGGCAGCTTATGTACCACTCAAAACGCCTACTCTGGCAAGCCGACATGTTGTCCACTCAAGCAACGCTCAAGGGCCTCGTGCATGAGGTACCTTCATCTTCTGTGCTGGAGATACGCTGCTACGCCGCGTCTCGACCGTACCCGGGCTTCGATTTTGTTGCATCAGAACTTCTTGAATCGACGGAAGAATGCACGCTTGCTACAGTCAAGGTGCTCCAAAAGGATTGGTCTTAGATGACTTTGACGAGGAGGATTGAGGAAAGGCCGTATGTCTGACGGCGTGCATCTGCATCTTCATGCTCGAGATAGTCCGTGTCGGCTCTGCTCAATCTCGTAGACATCCAAAACTCGGTCAGTAGGTGCCACTGCATCCCAACTCGCCGCTGTATTGTAGTGTTTAACTGGTGTTTCTCACAACTGAGCGCCCTCACAGTTTCCATCCCGGGGCTAACCTTGTCGAGGCAAAAGGCATTACTAGTGACGGACTGGCCCTGCCATGAATATTACAGGCGCAAGTCCCCCTGCGCGCGCCTCAAATCGATTGGGTAACGCTCGCTACATCAAAGAGATGATTCGCTCCATTTTCCGGTCAACATAATGTTTTTTGTGACTCTCCAAGCCTCCATGCCGATGAGTAGATGCATAAAATCTCAGTAGAGCGTGCTTCTTTTCCGCATACGTCATCGATTTGAACGCAGAGGCCGCCCACATCGAAATGCTACAGCCTCACCTCCACGCTCACAACTCGTATTCCCGGCGGTCGCATGATTGGGGATTAGCTTGCCTTGGATGTATAGAGCGCAGCCATGTCGACGGTATCAATTGACTAAGCGCCAGGAGCCATTTCCGGCAACCGGTGGGGGCCGCACAGCAAACCTCTCTACACCTACACCGTGCGTTCGCGCCCCCCGAACGTTGCCGTGTCAGCCTTCCAGCAGCCTGATGCGCTACACCTGTCTGCCTGCTGCAAGTTCGAGGCGGTGCAGGATGCCCGCTCAACCGCTAGCTGGAAACATCGTGCATCAAGACTTCCGCCAACATGATTGGCCGCCTGGCCGTTGAGCTGAGGCTGAGATACGGTCAGCCATTTCCCCAACGGGGCCATCCCGTGAGCTAGCTCGGGATGTGGGAGAAGATGCAGCAGAAGGATCTCGACGCATTTCCACCATCTGCTTGTGGCTGTACGGCCCTGCGCTTATAATGAGGTTGTCCCTTGCCAGGTGTTTGCCCACAACCACATTGCCCAAGACGCCACTTCGTTACAACTTTACAGCGAACTATTAAAATAACAAAAATTTCATATCTCATATTGCACAACATCGGTCGAAACGCCATCAGGCTGGTTGTTCAGATGTCATTCATTGAGCGGCAGCCGTTGTTGGACGAGAAAGCTGCCAGCGTTCACTACAGAGAGACAAGTGACGATGGACTTGGACGTACAGAAAAGGCCGAGAGAAGAAGTTGGAGCAATGCTTTTCGTAAGGTCGTACTGTTCCCGCTAGTTTGTGGGCTCGCTGTATACGGATCATACACCCTTTGCCGGCAACATTTCCCTCAGGACGCACCATCATCAACACCAAACCTCAATCGCTTCAATTCCTCGAATTACACATGCCTACCTGGACAGCCATGTTGGCCGTCTATAGGGGAGTGGAACGCTTTCAATCACAGCATCAGCGGGCGCCTGCGGTTGACCATCCCCTGGGCTGCGCCATGCTACTCTGATCCGACTAGCGAGGAATGTCAAATCGTCGCTAGGAACTACGGCGATGGAGTGTCGCGGACTGGTCAGTACGGCTCAGTAGAGTTCCTCGACTGGGAAAGGTGCGATCACTCCCATTGTGCTCTGAACTCTTTCAACACTTCGGACCCCGTTTCCGGGACTTGCTCGCTCGGGCGCCTCTCCGCATATCACGTCGAAGCCAAAATCGGAAGCGATATCAGTAAGACACTGGAGTTTGTCCGGAAATATGACATCCGCGTTTCGATCAAGAATACGGGGCATGACTATTTCGGCCGGTCCACAGCCCCAAACTCCCTCGCAATATGGACACACAACATGAAAGATACGACATTCCACAAAAGCTTTCAGCCTCAAGGTTGCAGCGCTCGTTACGAAAACATCGGGGAGATTGGCGCCGGCATACAAGCTCAGGAAGCATGGGAAGCTTTCGAGCCGCATGGCATGCTTGTCACCGTTGGCGCCGTCGCTTCCGTTGGCATTGCAGGGGGTTACGGTCAAGGCGGTGGGCATGGACCACTAGGACCCAAGTACGGACTCATGGTTGACCAAGCTGTGGAGTTTGATGTTATCACTGCTGACGGCCAACAACACACCATCAACGAGTGTAGTGATCCGGACCTCTTCTGGGCGATGCGTGGTGGTGGAGGTGGAAGCTACGCGGTGCTCACATCATACAAGTTTCAGCTTCACCCAGCCGTCCCCATCAATGTTTATAGCTTCCAGGCCCATTTCTCACCACCCAAGAATATCACACAATCGAAAATCCATCGCGACATTCTCACCGGGCTTGCCTCTAACCAGACCCTTTTCGCCAATCACGGGATCGCTGGATACAACTTCGTGCTACCAAATCACGTAGTATTCCTACAAGTCATGCCTTCTAGCGATACTAGTGCGATAAAGACTGTCACTTCTCAATGGCGCGATCTATTGGTCAACCTTCCTGGTATCAGCATCACCGAGGACGAGTATCATTCTTTCGAGAAGTTCTCTCAGTGGCACGAGTTCACCGAGAGACCAGAGATCTCCCGCAATGGGCCCGTCGGCCTAGGCTTCAACGGCGCCGGGCGCTTCATTCCTCGAGACCTCTTCAACTCTTCTCAGAATATTGAGAAACTAGTAGATGCTGTTCTCGCTGCAATGCAATTTTCCTATGCTAGACATGGTGGAGGAGGCGCGCAGCTGTACGCCACTGGGCCTGACAACCTTCCCGACAATGGCAGGACCAGTGTAAATCCGATTTGGAGAAACTCACTTTGGGAAGTGGTTATGGGTCAATTCTGGACTACAACCACTCCACCCGACGTCAGATCGCCCATTCAGAAGACTGTCTCCGAGACCATCGAGCCTTTCAAAGCCTTGACACCAGACGGTGGGTGCTACATGAATGAGGGCGACTGGACCGAGAAGAACTGGAAGCAGACTTTCTTCGGTGAGCACTATGACAAATTACTTGCCGTTAAGAAGCGATACGATCCAACGGGCTTATTCAACTGTTGGAAATGCGTGGGTTGGACGGGATATGATGAGTAAGCACAACAAACGTGAAGTTGTAAACAACAACTAATTTGTGACAGCCCGATGTACTCTTGCTACGCTCAGACTCGTCAAGTGCCGCAGCCATCTGTGCCACTGGGGCCACTTAAATAATCAATATAGACCCTGCGTAGCTTCGGTGCTTATCTTTTTGGTCCCCGGTAACTAAAAGGTTGGGACAGGTTCTTGGCGCATTTCGGCCTCTAGTGGTCTCATTCCCAACCTGTGTTGTCGCTATTAGCGTCCTGCACTTCCCCATAGCCTTTCTTATCTCAGTAATGTCTACTATGTTTACATATCCAACTGTCTCTCCCTTATGCACGTCTACGGCAGGCTGTCAATAGGTCCCGGTGTTGGTGTGTAGGTCCACGCCGCATTCGGAGGGTCACCCGGTGGACCCCATCTCACTGGTAAAGCACTGCGAGCATGGCATGGCCCCTCTCCCCGTTTGTGCTCATTTCCTCTCCCACCATTGACATTCATCTCATTGGCCGAAACCCTTAGCGTTTATAGACAGCCAACAGCCACGCTTCACCAGGGCAGCATATAACTCACGCTCAACCCCACTGTGAGAGCCCAGATTGACGCGCGCAATCATAACAACAACAACAAAATTCCACCGGGCGACTCCGCTCCCACATTCCTTTGATACACTCGTCCCCCACACCAACTCAGCGTGAGATCGTTGAACTGCCCGGCAACAATTCACACTATCAACATCAGCGAGACACTGCCGAACATCTTCAAGTACTACAATTCAACATGCGCGCCGCTTCCGCTAGTTTTATGGCGCTGCCACTGCTCGCTGTTGGTGCGCACCTCAAACATGGCCACAAGCATGTTCACGCCGATCTCCATCGCCGCGCTGTCGCCACTGAGGTTGTGGTCGTCACCAAGACGATCTATACAACCCTCACTGTTGATCAGCCTTCCAGCACTTCGTCGACTAAACTCTCCGCGACACCGTTTCAGTCAATTACCGTTAAGCTGCCTGAGAAAGGCGCGCCCGAAAACGTCTCTCCCACTATCCCTTCGAAAACCCCAGCTAAGACCCCCAACAACCCTTACGCCGCCCTAATTCCGGAGGCAAACAACGCCATTATAGTCAACTCCTGCGACTATGACGTTTATGTTTCATCCATCGGCGACGAGAGCTGCGGTCCCGGAAACATCTGCAAGCTCATTCCCGCCAACAGCATCTACGCCGAGCCAATCCGCACTTGCTACAAGTCCGGCATCTCGCTCAAAGTGGCCAAGACCGAAGCTCTCACCAAGCCGATGCAATTTGAGTACACTGTCTGGGACGACAAGACAACTGTATCCTACGACATCTCCTACCTCGACTGCATGGTTGAGAACGCCGCCGGCAAGGACTTCTCTGCCTGCGTTGGCCATGAGCAGGGTATCCAGGCTGCGTCTGGAGAGGCCTGCCCCGTCTTTCACTGCCTCGCTGATTTGGAGTGCGGACAGCACGCTTACACGGTTCCGGAGTTTGGTTATCTGCCTGGTGCGCCAGTCGGGGCTTGCTCTGTCGACAAGGGCGTTGCCTTCGAGCTCTGCGCCGAGAACAGGGGATGAACAGCCATCATCACATGAAAGAAAAGGTACAGTGCGCGATGAGATTTCCTTTTCAAACGTTGTGTTTTGGCGTTCTCTGCTTCTTTTCTGAGAGATGATGGGTGGTAGGAGGAATTGGGAGGAATTGGGGTTGACTGACTAACCATTTCTTTCAAGCTCTCTCTAACACGAACACAAGCAGGCTCTGGATATTTCGGGCGAAGGGCATATGATCTCTTTTTTCTTTTCTTATTCCGTGATTTTCTTGTATATCTTCTTCCCTGGATGGGTATCTCCTTCTTCGATGGAACAAGGACATACGCGAAGGGGGAATACAACAGGTGGACACTGGCGTTAGGGTATGGATGCTGTAGTAACGATGATACGAGTCAGAATAACGATGAAATGACGCACGCATTCTGGTTTCTCTGTCCACTTTAACAGTCCTTGTCATATTACCGAAGAAGTCGCTAACTATACTCGATCTCCGCTATCCTCATACCTCGTCTACTCACCTCAGCAGTCATAATGTCTTCAATCATAAATCCTCTTCCTGGTGGCAACGTGTATCCTACACTTTTACACCACCACCTCAATTTCTCACTTCCAGACTTCTCAGCAGCAAACCACAAATCCAGCATTACGCTGCACTCCATCGTACAACCAACCAACAACAGTTATCTTGACGGGAGACGCACACACATCTGCCTGCGCCCTACTGAAGCCACAGATTTGCGTTGCCTGTCGCACAACGCAATACCAACACCAAAACGGTACCACGCCGTACGCCTCTCTGACCATGCTATATCCGCTACTTTTACTATCCGCCTCATTTCCAGTCGCCGCAGCGCCACATCACCATCAGCTGATGCACCGGTACTTTGATGCAAGAGACAGCGGAGGAACCAAAGGCCATGAGTCACCCGCCCAGCGCGATTTGCCTTTAGACATAGGCACCCTTCCCCGCATGTACAGCAAATTAGTCAAAGACACGTCTGAAAACCGTTCCGCAGGCGCCGCACAACTCCCGCTCAACCCCGGCGTACCCAACCCCGCTGTGCCGCAATTATTCGAGCAACTGCTTCTCTTCGCCTTGCCAACACAAGCCGACAGTGTACCGAACAAACTGACGATTGACAACTACTGCGAGTACGACTTGTACATGACTCACATGGGGTCTTGGGAGCAAGGCTTGGTTCTGCGGGCAGGCGGAACACACTCCACGGCTCTCGTTGGTTCGAACATGAAGGTGTCGAAAGATGCATCAGGGACGCGGCCGAATCAGATCGAGTACCATGTAAGCGGGGGCTGGTTGACGTACAATTGGAGCTTGATCGACTGTCTGGATAAGACGAATGGGAAGATTAATACGGACATGAGTGGGTGTGCGGGACATGAGGAGGGATTGCAGCTGGGCCAAGATGGTGGGCCATCGTTTCAGTGTAAGGCTGGGGCTTGGTGTGATGATCAGGCATACTTTTATGGGGTGAGTCAAAGTACCTTTTGTCGCGATGGAGTTGAGTAAGTTGAAGGAAATGGTGCTAACGAGGGAGTGTTGTAGGTGAACCTTTGCGCAGATGGGAATCCGATACTTACGGGCGATGTTGCGAGGGGGCTTGTTGTGGAGTTTTGCGCTGCAAGAGGTCCATCTAATCGGTTTTAAGCTGGGGAATGCTGTCTCTCGTTTCTTGAACTTCGCTTCGTTTACCGCACTCGTGCATATACGTTGCTGCAGTCATGTAATCGTAACAATCATTTTCCTTCCCAGGTACTCATAGTGCATGTTGGATCCCCAATTCTTTGACAAATTCGTCTTGCACCAAGTCCATATCCGCCTCTTGTCCACATCTGCTCACCTCAAACGATTCGCCAGAAAGTTGCGCAACTTCCCAATTACATTATCGTCCAGCGTCTGTCCACATGCCGATGACTCAACATGCTGGAATAGGCTCGATAGTTTAGGGAACGCGCTATTGCAAGTCGGGCACACGAACGGATCCACGTCACCCTTTATACTGCCGTAATCCAGCAGATCATCACGATAGTCTTCATAGATGAAGTGATTCCACCTGCGGCATTCGGCGGCAAGCTGATTCAAGTCCTTGTTGTCGATATTGCTGCAGTTGCCGTATTCGAGGTGTATGATCTAGCGGAGTGAGTGGAATGAAGCCGGTGATGCGTACGTCACATACCATGCCGCCGTAGGTCTTGCATCTTTTCGTGCATTTATAGCATTCATACATAGGATATCGATGGAATAGCCGATGCTGAAATTCCTTAGTTCCCAAGCTTCATGGATCAATAGGAAAGAAATACCTGATGAAGGTTGTGAGGGGAAGAAAAGTGTCTCTCACACTCAATGCACACATTTTCATCTTGCACATGCTGCCAGTAGGCATCGCAATGCGCAGCCCAATGAGCTCCGCCGCCGTCATTACAGCCTCGACATGCAGTGCGACATCCCTCGTCGCGAAAATGCTGGAGTAGTTGGTCCCACGTCCAGCCGTCGAAATCGCATTCGGGACATGCGTAATGATCGGGGGAGTCGCGCAGATGTTGGTTGAAGGCCTGGATGCTGCCATATGACCTACAGCAACGGCTGCACCAGCTTTTGCTTGTCAGCATGGGATAGCAGTACCACCACACCAAGATTACCTACACGGTCATGGTTGTGTGTTTCAAGTATAGGCCCATAACGACGGCGCTTTTCTGTATTGCCAGTGAAGATGTATGAAGAATGCGAAGAAAGAAAGGAAGGAATGGGCGACGCACGTCCTCGACCTGCAGGAGGTCCCATGTTTGCGAGGCTGCGGATGGCCACGGTCGCATCCGACAAATGCCCCGCTTCCTCAATAAACCTTCCTAATACCCTTGTTCTTGCTTTCTAAATGTATCGGGCCTATGATAACCTTCTTTTGGCGCTATTTCTGTACGATCTCATCCGAAATTGTTCGGTTCAATGTGATGCGCATATTGACACGCCACTGTCCAAACAATAAGATATCCGTATGCGGCCCATTACCCAACTCCTCTTCCTCGTCAAGGTCTCGCAGAACCGCAATCTCATAAGTAACCTCGTAATTCTCAGTCCTTGAGAGTTTCTGAAAATCGTTGAGCAACTCAAAGTGGTCGCCTTTCGTAACCTCCAAGTGTTCTTCGAAGATGACGTACTTCAGATGAACGCCTCTCAGATTTTGCATCTTGGACAGTATAGACAGCACGTCGGAAAGCTTGTGCGGCGGACAGATAAACTTCATGTCAGAGTATCGAAACGTGTAACCACGTGACTATGGTCACATGATATCCTATTGTAGCAGGCACTGCACGGTGGGCAAGTGCACTTACCTCTGAGCTGAGAGCTCCTGTACACGAACATCACAACACGACAACAGATAGCAATACAATCAATGATCCGCAGCCTCCAACCCAACGCTGCTTACGCAGTTACAAAATGTCATGAGTCTGTATCCCAAGCGACGCGAAGCTGGGATGATGAGGGTGATATTTCGCATCTGATCAAGACGTTGCGGCAACATCCGCTCTTGAAAAGCGACCAGAGCGCTGGAGGAATGGAATGCAGAATTGTTCCGGGAGTACAAAGTGCCGATGGCTTCGCGATATCTTTGAAATATGCAAGTGAGTGGAGAACGTACGTACAGATTATATACTGGTAATGGGGGAGAGCTTGCAGTTTTTTGCAAGTTCGTAATAAAGAAGTATGCAATGCTTGCGAAGCAACAAATTTCAATCTGTCGTTTGGATATTTTGACCGCCGCACCTCAACCGGGCCAATCTCGCAGAGACAGGATTCATAGATGAGTAGTCTCAACTCCAAAGGCAGCCGTGAGAATAACATACTCTGTTGCTGGTCCTCAGGTTCAGCTTTCTTCTTCCATCGTCCTTTTTATTCAATAGAGACATCGCACTTCCGGATCTGCAGCTGTCGGATGCGCTGGTTCTGCTTGATCTGACTCGTAGTGTCATTTCGTTTCCTCTGCTTCGCTTTTTTCCTGCCCCTAGTGCATTTGAAAACACAGCCGCGGAGCGTGTAACAGCAACAACAACATGGACAGGTCAACCTCTTGACCCACTTTCGAAACGATATGTCGCCGTGCCACTTGCGCAGAATCTTTTCTTTGATACACGTAGAAAACGACATCTCTCATGAATGAAATGTCAAGGTGAGAAGAAAGCAGGATGAAGACAGTTGGGCTCTAGAGAGCAATCCCGGCGTGGCGCAGTGCCAGCTGCACGGGTTGTCCTGCAGTGTGGGTAATTATCACTACTGTTGCCTAGCAAATTATCCGCAACACAAACCCTACCGGTGTGCATGACATAATTGAGCCCATTGGTGAAGAGTTGTAGAGGCCTGTCAATATACGCGTGAGGTTGTGACACGTTATGAAGAAAGTGAACTTGCTTGTCTTCTATTCAAAAAGGCTCTTAGGGAATACCAGTATTGCAGTTTAATGTACAGATTGGCGTCTTCGCTCAGCTGGTCCAATATGGGGGAGCGCATTAAGACAGCGTTTCTCCCTGCGTCGAGTGTAAGAAGTCAGGGTTTCATATGACGCAGATGGATCGGCTATCGATAACCCACGTGCCGAGCCTAAACGCGCATCCCCGTCTAGCACCCCTCGCGCCCGCATTGTACATTTCGCGACGGGCGGCCCTTCTCTCACCGGCATCAAGGGGCGAGGAGAGCCTAGCGCGCTGTATGCAACACTCGTCACAACATGCGATTACACCTTACATGATTCTCCAAACATGTCTGTCTCCGAGTCGGAAATCCTAAAGCCCCTCGACGCCTCCAACACCAATTCCGATGATTGGGAGATCTTCGTCTTGAACGATGCGCGCATCGTGTACGAGAGCAATGGCAAGCCTGCAAGCCTGCTCGCTGCATATACGGATACTCCGCTGAAAGTGGAGGGCCGATTGGAGACTCCTGGACGCAGCCAGGTAAAGTACCGTACGTAAAAGCGCCTTACCAAGTGCATGGATGAGACTATGCAGTCGATTGACACGGTCGCAGTCCTGAAGAAACCATACAAACCCATGTACATCGAGATACGAAACGTGACGCGCTTCTCTTACGGCGAAATGACCGACGGCGCATACGTGATATGGGCGCAAGGCAAGGCAGGCTGGTTCGAGATACGGCCGACGGCGCAATACAAACCAATGTATGATGATATGGTTCAAGCTGTGGAACTTCTATATTTCGTCACAGACATCTATAGTGAAACACGGAAGAAGGGCGGAGGGCCCAGCGCTGAGCTCGTCTTCCAAGAAGTGAGTACTACACCAGGGGTTGTGGCTCTACTAGATGCCCGCGACGATCAGGCATATGGGCTCTGGGGACTGACATGTCACAGTACGCGGAAGACGAGCGCTTTTCTTGCAACGACACAGCCATGGCGGAGAAACTCTTCGACCATCACCACATGTTCCTCATGATGTGCTTCCTAAACAGAGCGCAGGGTCTGAGCTGGAGTAATACGTCATTATACCAGCGCTTCAGGAGGAAATTCCTGGTAAGCAACATTCAGAGCAAATCTCATGCTCACTCTAAATTGTGGACAGAAAGACTTTGACAACTGCAAAGCACGCATCGAGGGACGCTATTCCGAAATACAACCCGAACCCCCAGCGAAACTCTCCAAGACATCTGCGCCGACACCCTCCTCAAACCAAACACTTGCACCTGCGACATCAAAGAAAGCTCAAGGAAAGACTCCGGGATCAAAAACAACAGAAGCACCAAAGAAGGATGATAACTGGTGGGAGGCTGCGGCCCTCTTCGAATTCATGCAAAAAGCAGTGAATCAACGGGTTATGCGTCCGGGGAGGAATCAAATCACCTTGGATCGAGTTGCGGAACTGGTTGTCAGGCGATACGAGATTGAAGAAGCGGAAACTGCAAAGAATGTGGTGTTGGTACATGCGCAGAATATCTGCTACATGATGGACCATCCACGACGCAAAGCCATACAGTTCTTCGCATCAGAACCAATATATCAGGAACTAACAGCCGGTCACACTCTTTCCGCAGCCGAGCAAAGAAGAGCAGAAGGCGTTGAACTAAAGCCACGGAGAGATCACGCATCACTCAGAGACGGACAGAGCGATTCGTCAGATACATCCGACGAAGAAGAGGGCGACGCATTAAGAACGCCCGTACGCCGGCCACCAGGTAGACGGAAGAAAGGTCGTCTATCAGTTCTTCGACCAAAGTCTGGCAATTTCTCCGGCAAGAGTAAAAGTGTTGCTATCAAGCCAGGCGAACAAAGAGGCGGCAAAGGCAAAGCACCCGTCCCCGCCAGCACCTCGTCATCCGCCTCCCAAAGTGAAAACGAAGCGAGCAGCGACTCAGATTCCGAGATAGAAACCACACCAACCCAAGCCCCCTCCCCCCACCGCGAGAAGCGCAAACTAGACGAAACAGACACCGAACACGAAGCCAACGGGCGTCAAAAACGTACAGCCAGCGCATCCCTAGCTCCTTCCTCTCCGCCCACCACAAACGATTCCGATTCCGCAGAAGCCGAAGCAAGTGCCGTTCCACCGCTTCCCCTCCGCAATCGCCCCTCCTCCTCAGCAGCAGCCACAGAAAACAACAACAACACTAAACCCACAGTCTCACCTCCCCTCATATCCACCCCCTTGCCCACCTACGAAGCCAACGGGCCCCGCGACTCGTGGGTCTGCAGCTTCGACGGCTGCACACAGCGCATCTACGGGTGCAGCAAGGAACTCGGGCGGCAACTTATCACAGAGCATCTTGAGGACCATAGTCAGGGGCGGGAAAAGGTTGTGGGGATTCTGTGGAGGGAGCAGAGTAGGTTGCATTTACCTGTTAAGTAAGTTTCCCCTTTTAAACAGATGATGGGTTGATGAGGCGAGCTAACGTGTGCGTTGTAGTAATTTGATTAAGAAGATTAGGGAGATGAGTGAGGCGAAGAGTCCGTTGTTTCCGGGGACGGAAGGGGTGGAGAAGGAGGTTGAGCCTGTTGAGAGGCTTGTTTGAGGTCAGGGAAGAAAGGGCTTGTTTATTCTTACGATGTTGGGGCGGAAGGTTATATCAGAGCACACGTCTTTGCTATTGCAAGAGCAAATCATCATTCTCCATCAACTTTTTTACTCCTCTATTTCTACATCATCTTCACTTTCTTCCTTTCCACAACTCTTTCTTCACTCCCTTCTTCGCCATCTATATGTGACCTCCTCTTCCCACCGTTCACAGCATCTTCCCTCCCCTCAATACTCTCCCCTGCGTCTATACCCCCCAGTCCCTCCTCATATTGATCCTCGACCATCAAGCTAACATCCTCGTACGCCATTCCGCTACGTGGATCTATGCCCCATTTCGGGTGCGAGAAAGGGAGCGCATGTAGAGGGGTGCGGAGGTAACTTTCTTCGTACTTCGAGTCGATTATAGGGATAGGCTGGGATGGGATATTGCGTTGGTGAGGCGGGGTCGGAGCTGGCGCTGGTACAGGAGAAGAAGAGGCGGGGTGTCGGGATATCATAGTAGTAGCCTGCAATGGGAGAAGGCTATAGGAGTATTGATGCTTCTGTTGCGATGGCTGGGTGCTTGTTCTTCGTTGGGGGACTTGTGCCACTGGTCATTGAAAGGGAAGAGGTGACCGATCGGATTAGTGAAGATGAAAAGGCTTGTATGGCGACTGCATGGGGTTGTAGTAGGGTAGTGGATTTGGAAGAAGAAGATGCAGCTATAATCTCACGGGACTCTGGTTTAATGCGAAATGAAGAATCGCACGGGAAAGGGATTCTTTGTTGGCCGGATTCGGGGGGAAAGGAACGGGGACATGACTACGCATAACAAAGGGAAATTCAAGACGAGCTTTCGTTCCAGAACGTCTTGACGCGTAAATATTTTGATTGTCGTTTCCGTCATGTGCGGACAGATTATACGCTAATTGTCTTGAAGACGTTGAATCCTGATCCGCCCGTGGCCATGATGGCGCCAGGAATCTGGGGATGCCAGTGCGCCTCCTTGATTTGCTCCATGTAGTGCACGAATAGCAATTGTGGTGGCACGTCTTGTACACCTGCTGTGTATTTGCTCTCCTCGTCGTCGAGCTCGACAGCGAGATCCCACAATGTGAGGGTGTTGTCACCGGCGCAAACAAGCACGATACTGTCGTCTGTAGGGTGCCATTCCACCGAGGTGATTTGCTCCTTGTGGAAAGTGTAAGATGCGACAGGCGAGGGCTTCTTCTCGCTGGACATGTCGGTGGAAGGTTTCCATTGTCGCAAGTCCCAGACTGCCCACTCGCCATCGTCGGCGCCGGTAGCGAGAAGATGGGCAGTTTGATGCGACCAGCTGAGTACGTTGACGTCTGTTTTTGAGGCCTGGACGCTGAGTACGGGTTTCCGCGACTTTGATCGTGCATCCCAAATCTTGACTGTGCCATCGCTTGATGCCGAGGAAAAGACATGCTTTTCGGTTGGAGACCACTGCAGTTCTTCGACTGAGCCCTGGTGACCGGTATATGGTGTAGTGTCTGTTACAAAGCCTCCGCCTTGTGTCCGTGTTGTTGTGAATATCTTTCCGGTGCAGTCAGCGGTTAGGAGTTTGCCTTCTGGGATCAAAGGCGACCAGTCTAGCGCGTAACCCTCGTTTGATCCATGGGCACGGATAGTGCAGACGGGCTTGTTTTGTGTGGGAGAAATGGTAGTACCGGGTGTGTCGAAAGCTGTGAGGTGGGGGGTAACGTCATGGATGAGGACCTGACCGGACTCTGTCATAGCAGCGGTGAGGGTGGTCGGAGGTTGTGCTGATGTGGCTTGTGGTGTTTGGTGTGCTCGTATGCGGTTCGTGCAGCTCGTCAAGGGTATCGACTTGGTCTCTAGGATGGGGTCGGACGCCTCATCGTCGGACTCTTCATCTTCGTTCTCCTCGTCCTCCTTCTCCATGCGTGACAAACTGCTCATTTTCATAACCATGATCTGATTTTCCTTGTCCCTTCCCCGTGCTGCTTGTGTACCGGCGACTGAGTATACGGTTGCGGGGTACGTCTTGCGGTCGTTGCCCAGGTTGTCGGGTATGATGTCGCAAGACAGACACGGCCATGGCGCTTCCAATGTGTGCAACATGTCATATGTGGAAAGATCGGGGTTCAGCGTCTCACCAGGTGAGAGTTTGTGCCGTCCGGGGATGAATGTTCCTGCAAGGGGTCAGTCTCTCCTTGATGGAAATGTTGGAGACGTTCTAACCCTGATCGACGTCCATGCCATTCTCTCGCTCTTCCGCCTCACGCTCTTCGTCTGGTCGTCCATCTACACCGGCCTCCAATATCTCGTCCTCGCTCTCGAACTCATCCTCAAATTCGTCCTCGAACTCTCCCGCCTCGTTCTGGCCGTCAATCTCCATGGGGCGCTCTCCATTTTTGATAGCCTCGAGCTCTTGCTCCGATTCCGCAGGTCGTTTCGCCATAGTGAAAGGGTGTGGTTTGTGTTGTGTGGTGGTGCGTCGGGGAATGTCGCAAAAAAAAAGTGGCACAAGTTTGAATTTCCAAATCAACTTTTTGATCGACCGATAAGCGGCTTATCGGGCACAAGCCACAGCAGCCCCTCGCAATGGCTCGCGGCTTGGCAACCACGGACACGGTGCAGCCACCAGCGCTACCCCATGATACCCAATTGCATCCCAGCTAGCACTCGGTCAACAGAAGTCGACCTCAGCTCCTCACACACACGACCTCTTTGACCCTTGAAATCCTCGAACGCGTAAAGTCATTCCGCCCACCGCACTACGAGTCGCAACCCCAAGGATCGACCCGCCCACTCCTTTCGACGCGTGCGCGCTTTCAGCTCACGTCGCTGCCGACTGCATACCGCCAAACACCCCAGCCATGGACGAATATCCGAGTCAGGCGCCTGTACAGGACGCATACCCACCACCCATGGAGCCACAGACCGAGCAGCCGCAGTCAGAACTATTGCAGCCCGAGCCTGCGGCTGTCGACAGTCAGGAGGCGCAAAAACACATGGACCAGCCCTTGGACAACCACGACGACAGCATGGCCAGTACCATAACTGCGACCACGCAAGCGCCGCTGCCAGATCTCAGCCAGGCCAACAGCCTCAATAACAGTCCCTCTCCCTACACAAACGAGCCTCACCGACCGTCAACGTCATACTCCGACACCGCTTATCAATACACAACACACAATGGCTCGCGCTTCAACACGTCCTCGGACGCCGACACGCCCCCGCGACACGGCTACTACGACGCTAACAGAGAATCACATATGGGCCAGTCGCACTCGCGGCCGAGTTCACAGATGGGACGATACCCGACTTCAGAGGGCAACACGCGGTCCAACTCATACCAGGAGCAACGGAGCACGCAGCAACAGCAGCAGGAGGTGGCCAAGAACGCCAGCGTCGTCATCAAGGTCGGCATGGTCGGGGATGCGCAAATTGGAAAGACCAGTCTGATGGTCAAGTACGTCGAGGGCAGTTGGGACGAAGACTATATCCAAACATTGGGTGCGTTACACAGTGCTTTTTCTACCTGCAGATTCTGACAGACGCAGGTGTGAACTTTATGGAGAAGACCATCTCCATCCGGAACACCGAGATCACCTTTTCCATCTGGGATCTAGGTGGTCAGCGCGAGTTCGTCAACATGCTGCCATTGGTCTGCAACGACGCCGTCGCGATACTCTTCATGTTCGACCTGACACGGAAGAGTACCCTCAACTCCATCAAGGAGTGGTACCGCCAAGGGCGTGGTTTCAACAAGACTGCCATCCCATTCCTGGTTGGCACCAAGTACGACCACTTTGTCAACTTCCCACGTGAGGAGCAGGAGGAAATCTCCAATCAGGTGCGCATTGTGTCCAGACCTGCGACAACAGTATACTGACCATCTCCAGGCCAAGCGGTTCGCGCGAGCAATGAAGGCTAGTCTGATCTTCAGTTCAACAAGTCACAGCATCAATGTGCAAAAGGTACGAAATGTCTCTATAAAGCGTCAAGCTGTTGCTAACAGTCTCCAGATCTTCAAGATCGTACTTTCCAAAGCCTTCGACCTCAAGTGTACTATTCCCGAGATAGAAAACATCGGCGAGCCGCTTCTCCTCTATCAGGCCGTCTAGGCGCCGGACCGAAGAGTCAGACCCAGGACAGAAGGGACGCGGATGAACCTATCTGAAGGGCAGATGGGACGCGTCTTTTATCGGAACGTTACCATGAGCGAATGATTTTCATGATTGATTTGCGTGGGATTGCATGGCTCGGCGATTGGAGCAAGGTGCTATACATACATACATGGCGGGAACAAAACTGGCGTTCTTCTGCATTGTATTCGCGGAGGCGCCTGTAGGATATGGAGCCAAAGGAATCCGCGTATGAATTGCGCTAGATGCGCAGCTTCACAGCATATACTTAGTGTAATGTCGTATTGTGGGAATACATTACCTCTTACGATTGTTTACGTGACTTGTAAGCAACGCGTATGGCAAGTTTAGGCGAATGACGTAAGCTCCCGCAACTAGAAGTTCCCGAGATCTTCAAAGCGACTGCTGCTAACAAGTCTACACCACAGCTACCCTACGCGCGCAAACAGACGGACGATACCATTTTAATCTTGCCAAGCACAGATTCAATCGACCTGAGGGAAATTCCAAAGCTAGGTACTGCACTAGCGTTCGTGCTTTCAAGATCCCGTCGAGCTTGTTCATAGCAAATCTTTCGAATACGCGATTGCGACAAGACCTCTTATTCACAATGGCGCTACCATCCATAGCCCTCCCAGGGCAGCTCCTCGGTAGCATAGAAAAGTACTCGCCAGGTCCCGGCACGCACATTCACGAATCGCAAATCTACGCCTCGATAGCGGGACCCGTCATCTCTTCACCCTCACCCTCCAAATCCAGCAAACTACCCGCCCTCGTCTCCATAACGCGCCCGCCCACATCCACCGACCCCGGTATCTTGGGCCCCAACTCGGGCGGCGGCGTACCCCTCCTACCCACTGTATCCAGCACGGTGCTGGTGCGCATAACGCGACTGGGCCCACGCTTCGCATCGTGCGAGATCCTAGTGGTCGACGATGCCGTATGCCGCGAAGCCTTCCTCGCGCAGATCCGCCGCGAAGACATCCGCGCAACAGAAAAGGACAAGATAAAAATCGAGGAGAGTTTCCGCGTGGGCGATCTGGTGCGCGGCACGGTGATAAGCCTGGGTGATAGTGGCAATTACTACGTCGCGACTGATCGCAATGAGCTGGGTGTTGTGTTGGCGAGGAGCGAGGAGGGCAGGGTCATGCATCCGGTTAGTTGGAAGGAGTTTAGGGATCCGGTTAGTGGGAAGGGGGAGTTGAGGAAGGCTGCGAAGCCGTTTTGATGGAAGAATGGCATGGGGTGAGATGCAGAGGACACGGTATGGCGATGGATGAAGAGATGATACCCAGGAAAAAGAGCGGTCCTGTAGAGGGAGGCAGACAGACGTCCGGGACCGTGTGCACATCACCACCAAGTTGAAATCGCAGAATTCATCACTTTGCGCATCTTTGCTACTGTATCCGTCATGTCCCACCTCACACTACAAACTCGCTCAGGCCAACAATGCGACACGACCAAGAACCTATCAAGATCTAAAACGCACACATTTCTTCTCACACCCATATATACATATACATCGTTCCCCCCAGATCCCATCCTCCATCCCACCAATCTACACCTCAAATCATGAACCTATTTCAAGCAATCGCGACAACGCTAACTCCCCCAGTCCACTCCATCCCACCCCACTCCCATCACGTCTCGTCTCAGTCTAAGAAAAGCAACACAGACGCGACGCCAGCGTTTCACCTGTCTAGTTCCATGGCACGTACACACCCCTTCCCTTCCCTTCCATTCCCTTCCCCCTCCCTGCCTCCCCTGCCTGCCCATCAACGGGACGTACCGCCTTGACTCTCGCTTATCCCCAGCCGGTAAGTTTCCAGGCACAAGTCGGCGAGGTCGAGGCGGCACGAGCAAACTAAGTCAGTAGGTGAGTGAATTGGTGGGTGGCTAACTTTCAAGATTTAGGCTTTAAACTTTCGCTTGTCGGTGGTCTTGGGCCTCCGGGGGGTTCAATCGCAAACGGGCGCTGATGACGATGATGCTGATTACGGGTGAGAAAATAGTAAGGGAGAGAGGGTGGTAAGAAAACAGTCAATTGATACCGAGGCGTGGGAAATGAGGTTGTGGGAGTTTGTTTGTTTGTTAGGCTAGATTCGGCTGAGCTGAGCTGAGAAATGGGGATTTGGAATACCAATGGTCTGTCAGGATAGGCTGGACTTATTTTCTTCTTTTTGATCTGAATGATTGCTTGGATTGCTGTAATGACGTTTTTTCTTGCCGTGGAGCTGGGATGTGCCCATGCACTTGTTCGATGGTTATTGCTATGCGATAGCTGGAAAGATGAGAATCTGTATCGCTTGTCTGTGATTAGGTAAGGGCTTCGATCTGGAAAATTGTAAAAAGGGTTTTGGGGTTGAAAATTGTTTGCATTGCCGAAATGCAAGAATTGGTTTTGTTTAAAATATACGATACGATACGTTTTATATGACGCTCTCGCTGTGCGATAGAAGAGAAACGACATATGAGAAGAATGCGAGGCTTGTTCCCAAAGCCAGAAGTCGCTAATATGGATTTCCTTAGATGAACACAACAAAATAAATCGTCTCAGAAGATCCCCTTTGGTTGATGATCTTTTCCCCTTTCTTTCCTGTTCCATCTCTTCCTTTCTAATAAATGTTGGAAGGTGGTTCTTCGATTGTCTCTCCCTTTTTTGAAACCCGGTTGCCATGAAGTGGCCAGAAAGATGAATAGCTGAGCATGAGCGAATTGTACGCTGTAAATGCCCGTCTGGAACGCCGAAAACTCCAGTCATGATGATGGGATGCGCTAGGGTCTCGGTGCTGGTGTCCGGGGCTCTTTCTTGAATCTGTTGCCATGGCTGACCGCAGCTCGACGAAACGGACCGTGGCTATCCGGTACCACGTCTTTCGACGCCCATCCTGAATCTTACAATGCTTGCGTACTCGCAAAGCATACAACACATATTCACCACTCTTGAGCGATACATGTTGTTTACAATACACCACCAGGCAGAGGTGTCCCCCTATTTTGGTTGCCCCAGCCAAAGCTTTCCGTCTGAGGGTTCACAGGCCGTACGTCGTTTCCGCCCACGGTACTGACATGGCCTTCTTGTGGTGCTGCATGCTTCCTAAGCATGAACATTGGCTTCCGGCCTTCCTTGTCAAGTTGTTTGAACAGTATCAGTGGCCTTTCGTTGAGTCCCAAACATCGCTCTTGATCACCGTGTACAATATACAGCGCATACTGCCGCCAGTCTGCCGTGATGTTGTATTTCTTGAGCGCAACGGGGAGCACCTTGTGACATGGGTCGTCGATGGAGACGCGGAAAGACTTGAAGATCTCGACTTGCGGGTTCGTGGATGGTGTTGATGCGGGGTTGGAGGTAGAAGCGTTCATTGAGCTGGAGCCACCAGAGAGGGGCGGATCGCGGTCGTCAGGATTCGGTGTTGGAGCGGCATTGCTTCGCATCGGTCGCGAGGATAACGGTGCGGGAGTACCGCGGGGGTCGCGATTGCGATCGGATACGGCAGTGGATTCGGAACCCCATGTGTTTGTTTGACTCCAGCCAGTATTGTTTTCGTGGTCGTGGTTGCTCCGGGGTATGTCGCGGTTATATTGGCGACCTTGGGGTTGTGTGTATGCGGGTGAGGTGGGCGAAGGCTGGGCGATGGAATTGGGCGACATTTGGGGTCCGCCACCACCGAGGGATGCTGTGAGGTGTGAGGAGGCTGCGACGGCTGCTGCTGAAGGATCCAACGAAGAATGGTCGACCAGAGCGCGATGCTCTTGGACGGTTGGAGAGGGGTTCTTTGGCGCGGAACCAAGGAAAAGCTTCTTGGTGGAGAACTTACGCGACAGACTACTTCCTCCGGATCTCTCCTGAGTTGCTGGTGGAGAAGTAAGAGAGTGCTCGTGGGGAGTTGGGAGCGGCTGGCTGTCTTTCAACATGCGCATCAGTGGTAGTATCTCCTCCCGCAGACGCTTGTTCTCGTCCATGACGCGGCTGAGGTCTTCTCTCAGGTGCCGCAGCTCGGATTCGGCGGTATGTATGCGCTCGTCGCGGGCCTGGACGACGCGGATGACCTTTGCGAAGTCATCTTGTGTGGGCGGGGCTTCCTGTGCCGATGTGTCGGCAGCTGCGCGAGGTTAGACTGGTCGGGGTAAAGAGAGAATGGGTCCAGCAAACTCACACAAGGGAACGTAGTCGTCTGGGTCCATGGGCACATTCTGCCGTATCTTGATGTCATAGACGGCCTTGAGAATGGTGAGGCGGTGGCCCACACTGCCCACGCCCAGCTCCTTCAGCTCCGCATGCTGCAGCGCAGCCAGCACATCGCCGGTAATGCCCTCGTCTGCGGACATGTCGTTAGTATACAGCTCTTCGCCGCGCCACATTAGGCCACCTACTAGCAAAGGTATCCGAGTACTGCTCCAGACCGAGGTCGGCTATGAAGTCGGCCGTCTGGTCCTCATTCCACTCCATTATGTGCCCCGTCGGGCTGCTCTTGCTGTCGCGGGAATGGGTGAAGGTGGTGGGGGTGTGCTCGGTGCTCAGCGGGCCTGAGCTAGTGGGCGAGCTCTCGTACTCTTGGGGCAGGGTCGGGGAAGATATGGCCTGGCGCTCAAACTCGTCGTCGGCGTCCGAGTCCTCGTGGTACTTTGTGGTGTAGGCCATGGCGGGTGACGTCGCAGCGAGTCCGAGGGTTGGCAGAGGGTGGAGGTCGGTGATGCTGCCAAGCCCTCTTCAGCAAGCTCGCGGACGTGGAGGGGACGACGTCTGTGTTATCGATGGCGGCAGGGCGCTAGACTTGAGGCCGGTCCAGGGCGCTGCTGGGAGGCCTGTCTGCGTCGATTGGGGCACCCTGTCTGAGACGAAGCGAGATTGAGCCGGCGTGTTTCGTCGCCGGGCGGGAGCAAGTCGGGAGGGCAGGCTCAGTCTCAGATACACAGCCCTTGGTGGAGCTGGGCGGGAGGGTGAAGATGTCGAGGCCGGCGTGTAGGCGCTTTGTCGTCGAGGCCTGATGGGGGAGAGCGCGTATCGTCGGGGCTGCGATGCACCTTGCAGGGAGGAGGGACGCGGGCGGGCTGTGCATTCGACCGTGCGAGGCAGAGAAGAAGAAGAAGAAGAAGAAGAAGAAGAAGAAGAAGACGACGACGACGAAGAAGAAGAATGTGCAGTAAGACGCCCGCAGCAGCAACAGCACGGAACTGCACAGAAGAACAGCAGCAAAAGCGAGCGAGAGAGCGGAAGAAGACGCAGGCTCAGATTGCAGCAGCTGGCAGCGTAGATTGGGGAGTCTGGTGCTGCATCTGGATTGCCAATACCCAATACCGTCCGACAGGCGGCTAGCAGGCCAACCGAAGCCAATGCGGGTAAGACGTCCGTGCTGGCTTCTACCTGGGAGAAGCTTGGGTGCTTGGAGCCAATATTGCGATAAAGCATGCAGGTACCGAACACCACGACAACACTGTACATAGCCTTGCACACCACCGCACCGCCCATCAACTAGACAGGCCGACCCCAGAACCAACTTGCTGCAACTCCCACGCCGTCTTTTTTGCTTTTCGCCGCAGCAAACTTAATATACTCCCCAGCTGCACCTGCCCGCTTCCAGCTGTCTGCTTCCCTCTGGGACCATTGCCGTTCGCATCACGAGCCCGCAACGAGCCCGCAACCCACTCCCGGTAAACCAGCGCACAACGACACGCGACCTTGGGATCTTCACCGCCAACGTTAAACTAGACCCTATTCCCGGCAATCCCGTCGCGAATACGGTTACTTCCGCCCGCCGCACCTCACCACGTGAGAAAAAAGCTGTCTGTTGTCATCATCCTTATATTACGACATCCGACATAGTCCCCAGTACCGAAAGCACAACCCCACGTGCGCCCACAACCCACGCGAACAGGATCAGCAACTACTGCCACATTGGAAGTTGACCCGGTATTGGTCTCCAACGTCCCTTGATTCCTTGACTCTTCTTTTCTTCCATTTATTGATTTGCACCCCGTTGCCGACATTACGCCTTGCTCGAAATAACCACCAACACTGGGTCCCAAAGAACTCCTTTCTCCATACAACATCTTTACCCGGACTGCAATACTCCTTTTCTCCAAAATAACGTTTAATATCGGATCGGACGTGCACCTATTCCCCTTGCTTGGAAAAAAACGCCTGACATCGGACCCAACATACCAAATCAACGCCCAACCCCGACATTGATTATTCTCCTTTTTTTTCCCCCAAAGAACACCTGGCACCAAGACAAAACATGTCAGACACTATCCCCATCACAACCCAACAAGCCCAATCAGGCATCTCCCGCGACCTGCGCAACAACATCTACTCCGCCCTCCTCTCCGGCCCCGGCATCCGCAACATAGAAGCCACCCTCGACGAGCAGCTGCGCTCAACCGGCTTCAAAGACGCCCTGCGCGCCTACATCACCGAGCTCTTCCGCTCCGGCCAGGCCACCACCTGCGAAGAAGCCCGGAACCTAGCCATGCAGCGCATCCGCGAGCACACGCGCGACCTGGACGGAAGCGCAAAGAGCAGCAGCAATGGAAGCGGAGGCGATGAAAAACAGGCTAATGGCGACGGAGATGATGGGATTGATATCAATTTGAAGATTCCCAAGACGGCGATTGATGCTGGGGCTAAGACGGTTATGAAGGAGTTGGAGAAGGTGTGTGAGATTACTTATGAGGATGATAAGTGATGTGCCTGTCGCTCTCCTTTCAGACAATCCCTTCGCCATGGCTGGCCTTCTCCTCCGCGCGGCATACAGACCGAGGTTATCCAAGGCACACCATCACGGTAAACAGCTATCCAGGACATTCGTATCCCGTCACTCGATACACCTGCCATCGGTACAACAGAGCGGCTAGTCCTCCTCTAAACCGTCTTGAAGCATGTTACCGTTGCAACACCGTCTGGCGCTTAAAACAGACCTAAAGCTAGTTGGCCGGTCGGTCTCGGCCATGAACGCACGCCCACGTTACATGCTCGTAACCCACTTGTCGTCTAGACCGCTTCTTGCCACACGTGAACCTGCACCTTGGTCCATGTGTATATTGTACCCCATCTAGCAGCTCCGTCTTTGTAAAGAGGCCAGAAGCATCACACTGTATGCCGCTAAAGCCAGTAATTAGAACATGTTATCATCTCACATCACAATAAGAGCATATTTCATGACATGATTTCTCATTCAGATACTGCTGCTGATATCTCGTCAAGCGCCTTCAATTACGCGCCTCCCATCTATCTAGAGCCAATCAGGCCTATTCATGCCGTATGATGGTAAGAGAGAAAAAGGAAACCCATCCGTCATGATCCCGTATGAATCTTCTTCATTCATTCACCGTCCAACCTCAACTTCTCTTAGTTGTACAGGTCCTCATCCTCGCCACCAGCACCGAACGTATTCTGGTCACCGCCTGCCGCCGCGTTGTCTGCGTCGGGGAAGCGGAAGAAGCTTGAGCCGCCAGAGTTCTTCATTGATTGGGCGAATGCCTCGTACCGGCGGATCTCAACATCGGTAACGGAGCGACGAGCAGACCGCATGGCCTCCTCGAAATGGGCCTTGGTGAGCACGGGTACGGGGTCCTCCTCGTCAACCTCCATGTCGACATCCTCGCCAGCAGCCTCGCGAGCCTTACGGCGCTCGATGTCGATCGAGATGGACTGCTTGATGGCGAGCTTGACGGCACGCTGGGTGACGAAACCAAGATCGGCACCAGAGAATCCGTGGGTGTTCTGGGCGATGAAGTCAATATCGACGTCGTCGGCGACAGGGGTCTTGCGGAGCTGGGCCTTGATGATGCTGGCACGCGACGCAAGATCGGGCAGAGGAACGTAGACAAGAGTGTCCAGACGACCAGGACGACACAGAGCGTTGTCAAGCTGCTCCGGTCGGTTGGTGGCACCGATGACGAAAACGTTCTTCTTCGATGTCATACCGTCCATCTCAGTCAGAAGTTGGTTGACAACACGGTCGGAAGCACCGCCAGCATCTCCTTGAGATCCACCACGCGACTTGGCAATGGAGTCCAACTCGTCGAGGAAGACGACGCAAGGTGCGGCGGCACGGGCCTTATCGAAGATGTCACGGATGTTGCTCTCAGACTCACCGAACCACATGGAGAGCAACTCGGGACCCTTGATGGAGATGAAGTTGGCCGCACACTCGTTGGCGACAGCCTTGGCAAGAAGCGTCTTACCAGTACCTGGGGGACCGTAGAATAGTACACCTCGCGATGGGGACATGCCGAACTTGAGGAACTTGTCTGGGTGGTCAACGGGGTATTGCACGGACTCAATGAGCTCGCGCTTGACCTCCTCCAGACCACCAATGTCCTCCCACCGGACGTTGGGAACCTCAACAACAGCAACCTCACGAAGAGCTGATGGGTTGGATACACCAAGAGCGAAGCGGAAGTTCTCCATGGTGACACCGAGCGAGTCGAGCACTTCGGCATCGATGGTGTCCTCGTCCAGGTCGATCAGATCCATCTTCTCACGAATCTGCTGCATGGCAGCCTCAGAGCAGAGCGATGCCAAATCCGAACCGACGTATCCGTGAGTCTCCGCGGCGATGGTCTGTAGGTCGACATCGTCACCGAGCTTCATGTTCTTGGTGTGGATCTGCATGATCTCGAGACGGCCGGTAGGGTCGGGAATACCGATATCAACCTCACGGTCGAAACGTCCGAAACGACGGAGGGCGGGGTCGATGGAGTTCGGGCGGTTGGTGGCGGCCATGACGACGACGTTGGAGCGAGCCTTCATACCGTCCATGAGGGTGAGCAATTGCGAGACGACACGGCGCTCGACTTCACCGTTGGTCTTCTCACGCTTGGGTGCGATGGAGTCGATCTCATCAATGAAGATGATGGCCGGAGAGTTCTTCTCGGCCTCCTCGAATGCCTTTCGCAGATTCGACTCTGACTCACCAGCCATCTTGGACATGATCTCGGGACCGTTGATCAGGAAGAAAAAGGCACCGGTCTCGTTCGCGACGGCACGAGCCATCAGCGTCTTACCGGTACCGGGGGGGCCGTACATCAGGATACCACGCGGGGGCTTGATACCGATGGACTTGAAGAGCTGAGGATGCCGCAGTGGCAGCTCAACCAACTCTCGGATCTGTGCCATCTGCTTCCTGCAGCCACCAATGTCGTCGTAACCGACCTCATTGAGATTGCCCTCCTCGTCCTCACGCTGGATTGGCTCGCCTTCGCAGTGGATGACAGTATCTTGTGCGACAATGCCAAACTCTGGCGGGTCGACCTCAACCACCTTGAACTCGACTTGTCGCATACCACCGCGGGCTGTGAAAGTGTCGCCTTGACGGACTGGTCGGTAGGCTTCGCGGAAGTATGGGGCGAGGAAGACGTCGAACAGCGATCCGGTGATGCCCTCGACGGTGTCGGCGATGGGTAGTACTGCGATGCGCTTGGCCTGTGATGAAAGTCAGAATTGAACAAAAGTGCACAGTTTTGATGGGAAACATACGTATTTGATGTCGGGGCATGGGTGAATGGTGATAACGTCGCCGTGCTTGACCCGCAAGTTGTGGCGAACAACACGGTTTATCCGCGCTGAGCCATCATCGAGATCGTCATCTGCGAGCACGATGAGGACAGTGTCCTTTCGCTTCTTGCCCTTTACGAGGACTGTGTCACCGCGGAAGAGCTGGAGAGTCTCCATGGTGTTGTTTGAGAGGGCGATGATTGAGTTGTCATCGTTGACGGCATCGGTGACACTGGTGGGGTCAGTAATGAGTTCTGCCAGTGTTACTTGATACACTCACATCAGAGAGTTGGGCTTCTTCTTCTTCTTGAGAATGGCGGTCGCGGTCTCATCGTTCTGTGGCGGGTCAGTAAAGGCAGCCTCAGAGAGGTGTTTGGTAGTGCCTACGTCTTTGGGCTCAGCGCCGTCGGGGTTTCTGCGTCTTCATTAGTATTCCCTCGATTCCAGAGATGGTGGCAATAACGTACTTTGAAAGATCCACCTTCGGCTTGGAGTGATCTGGTTCAGCCGACATCTTGCTAATGTGTCTATGTGTTGTGCTGCGGGAGTTGCGTTTCCGGTACAAAGAGCGACAGTGGAAGCAGCAGCGCGGTTGTGGAGGGTATAAGTGGGTGGGGGGGTTAGGATGGAGTTTAGATGACCTTAAGTGTTTGGGGCGTGGTGGTTTAAGTAAGTTGGAGCTTGAACAGCGGTGATCTCACTGCTCGAGCTAGCTCAATGTTGCCTTTGGGTCCGTGCTCCTTCCGCCGCAACATTGGAAGTTGCTGGAAACGCTTAGACAAGCCAACCTAATAAGAAACACTGTGTCCACTTCACCGTCAACTGTATCCTGTCGCCCCTTACAAGCGCCAGTCGGGCCAATCACTTTCACCCTGTGCCACTATTTGCAGTACCCGAGTGAGACTGGCGCTGTTACGCGGCCGCCTGGAGCCTGCTGCAGCCTCATCTACGCCACCTAGGGAACGCCAAGAAAGACATCGATATCGGTCCTTCGGTCGCTTATGATAAGTAAACCTGGCTGTCTTCAACCAACCAGCGGGGTACAACAACTGGACGTGCGCCTTCTGAGTTTCGCCGCCATAGACATGATTATGGAAGGTATGGATTTACTACAGACGTAATAAAAAGCTCTAGTGGTCCCATGTCCTCATATCGAAACCTGACTGCCCTGAGACATCTTGAAGAAATATCGTAGGCACAAGATTGCGTGATTCATTCACTTGCTGTCGTGGTGAAGGCATCCATGGAGCCATCTGGGTTTGCCTCATGCACTTCAATAGAATATTACCATCTTCACAATCACGTAAAATAAACACCTCGCCTCCATCACACAAAACCTGTCACCATTCCTTGCAGTGCGCCTCACTCCACGAAAATTCAAACACAGTCAAAGAGGCACGGGAACACCATGGAGTACGGGGTCGGCTTTGACAGTTCACCATGGAATGACTGCCCAGACACATGCAATTACGGTCTTGACTCCCCTACATGAACTACGGCCACCGTGGTAATGCGGCGGGTATTTCCACCAGGTCATCCATGTCTTCAGTCCTTCTCCATCTGCTCTTAGATCGGAAGCGGAACCACTTTTCAGTCACCGTAAAGCGCCCACGACGGTGGGGAGCCCGTCTGCTCGGGCGATTACATGCGTAGTACCTATGGCCCCTCCATGTCATAGAGCCTGTCCAACATCCGGGCGACAGCGCGGTTCGCGCGATCCTATCGGCGTGCAGCGAGCCATTGGTTAGTCTCTGTCCACGCTTGTTTTGTGGCCTCTGGAATCGTAGTACTATTAGCACTGTTGACCCCGGCGTATATCGCATCCCATATAGCGAATGCCGTGTTGAGGTCGCCCGAGAAGTTGAGAGATTGTGGGAAGTAGCGCGTTGAAGCTGTTTCGATAACACGGCTCTTAGTCTCCTCTGATGTGGGGTCCGCATCATTGCTGAGCAGCTCGTCAAGGTAGGACTTAACAGCAATGCTGAGCGCGCAGTTGTTAGGTAGCAGGAATGGTAGCCTAACACATGTCAGCGTATTCAATCAGATGACCAATACTCACTACTTACTGCATAGTTAGTGATGATAGATCGACGTGTCGATTGGCGCAGCCGGACATGAACAAGTGCGTGGCGGCTACTTCGACGAGTTCTCGTAATGTTTGACGGACGATGTTGATGATGGAGTTATATCCCAGAAGGTGTTGGCTCAGGGGACCGGTGAAGCCAATCGGTCGGTGGTGTAGGATACCGAGACCAGCCACGCGAGATACCAACATATTTGAGTTCTTGTCCTTTGCTGTAGAATGGTCAGTCATGCAGGCACTCATGTTAGTCAGTTGACGTACTGCTGCCACGCATCGGTGCGCCATTGTATGTAGGAAACATGGTAATGTCTGAAGTGAGGAGACCCATGCGAATCAGTTCCACCGCAAGCACGGCTGCTTCTTCATGCTCTGGCTTGCCCTTGAGACCGGCAATGACAGCAGCTAGCACCTTGCCCCACGGAGTAAGACTGTGTGTCTTTATGTCCACGTACTCGCGCAAGGCGAGGAAGCGCCATATTGAGTTGTAGAGAATTTCGGTGTTTGAGAGCTGGTTCTTGGGGTCCTTCTTGGTGATGGTTTTGGCAACGAAGTCACCATCTTGCAATGATAAGATGGCAGCGCCGAGGGTTCCGCAATCCTGGGGTTCATGTTAGTACCAAACACGAGCTGGGTTGCGCTATCACATGCCTTGTGTTTCCCAACGGCGTCCGTAAAGGTAGCTTCCTTGACGTTCCACGTATCAACAATTGACGGTGCTTGTGCTTCTGACGGCTTCTCGACATGGATAGTAGTGGGAGCCTGTTTCCTGCTTGGATCAAGCGAAAACCAATTCGTCTGTTTCAGATCGTTGTGTCGGTACCAGTTATGTAAGGAGCTGGAGACCAAGTTTACGATAGTAGTTCGTAGCGGGATTAGTTTGGAGCTCACGAGGTTCTTGTACTCTGGTGATTCTCCTCCGTCCATGGGAGGGACCTCGAATATCTCGCCGCTTGCGCGCCACTGGAGAATGCGTGAGCTGATGAGGCCTCTTGACATGTAATGGAAAATCTCATCCGGAAGTCGTTGACCCAAGTATTGAACTGCGTCGTTCGGAATAGAAGCTTGATTTTGAGGTTCGATCTTCCCATCCGCTGTGTACACAGGATGGTTCTTGACAGCCATACGCGCTTTTTGGTACCTGGTGACGTATTCCTTTCCAGAGGGCGGGACATCATTGTTGCTGACGACGACCGAGTAGCCGGATTGGCCATTGCTCATGATCATCTTGATGGCGCTGTAGGGCTTCAACAGCTCTGCCCTGTTTGGTGCATCCAATACGGGAAGTGTGGGTAGGAATGGTGTTCCAGCAAGTAGGCATGTGTCCAGGAAGATGTCATCGGAAATCTGGGGGGCGCCGACAAATTTGGAGAGGTCGGCTACACACTTCTCTCGCCGTACGAAGGTGAACTGACGCGCTTCAAAGTCCCACGATGTGATGATTTTGGTGCACTCGAAGATGAGTGCATCTGACGAAGCGGCGACCGCGTGGACAAATTCGTTTTTCTCGAGGTATGCCAGCTGCATATTGTTAGCCGCTGCCGTTTCTCCAGTAGATGCTCTATTACTTGGGCCCAGGCACTGTATGGCGCGACCATCCAGCGGATCTTTCGCTCAGTAAGGATGGACTGCAGTGCGCGGAAGAGATCTTCTGGGGTTACATATGCTGAGACCGGTCAGCACATTGTCCAAGCATTGTCCTTGATTTGCCATACTCGACTCCCCGAACTTGGCTACTGATGCTTCGGCCTGGTGGCTGTCGTACAGATTCCATGCATCCGCGTTGACGGTCGCCTCCGCTGTTTTATGTCCAAATGGGTTCCCTTGCTTTGTGATGTCCAGACCACTGAAGATGAAGTACGGTTCAATCTCGAAACTGCTGAAAGAAGCCAGGTCTTCCTCGATGTGTTGCGTCAAGGCCAGCGGAAGGCCTCCGAGTGCGGGGACGAGAGGTTCTTTTGCGCGAGGGTGATTAAGAATGCGTTGATTGAGATATTCGGCGGCTTCAATGCCTACACGGCAGCCGCGCATGTTTTCGAGGTCGCCCAGCTCGCTGAAGGCGGCCGTCCATTGCACGAAATCGCGGATCATGGTGCCAGTCGCGTGTGGAATTGCCAGCGAGGCAGTAAGAATAAGTGGTGAAAAGGAGCGAGAAGCGTATCTATTTGAAGTCGGAAATTATGTGGCGATACTGCTTTGCTCTCACTGCAATTGGGTGGACAAGGGATACAAGTGTAATGTTTGCGGGGTGTTGCGTAGGGAAATTGGGAGCTCCGCCGCAGCTCCACGCCTTGGCGTCTAACGTTGGAACGTTAGAATCCCTGATCAGCCGGGCACTAGCTCAGGTACGGCGCACGATTGCCCAAGTGCACGGCGTGTTGCCGGGAAGATGCACGATAAACGAGCAGTGCGCTTTGATTGAGGTAGTCTGAATTCCACCTATATGTAAAGTCGCATTACGTTGACGGCTATCTGTCGCCCACACTTAGTCCACCGTTAGCACTTTTGCCCCTCACTTGCCTTATCTCCAATCACCCCTCCGTCTTCTAATTCCAATCCACATCCAACATGTCGCATCCAGATGATAAACAAGACGATATCGCTGTGATTGATGTTTCGAATCCATCTGAAGAAGTTGCTGAGCAAGTGCTCGAAGCAGCCTCGAAAAATGGCTTTCTCTATATCAAGAATGACGGCGCAATCATCCCACCTCAAGACATTGATGATATGTTCAGACTGGTAACATACAACCAACCCATAAACACAGCCAACATAGTCTAATTCAAACAGAGCAAAGACTTTTTCGCCTCCCCTGAAGAGCAAAAGGCCGAATATGCAATTCACTCTGACAAAGCCGGAGGCATAAACCGGGGCTGGGTAACCATGCAAGGCGAATCGCTAGATCCGCAAGGACAGAAGGTAATACAAGAAACCACGTTTTGTCTTCAGCTCCCATCATAGCTACTTTCGACCAAAATCCTAACGACTCCCGTTCCAGCAAGGCGACCCCAAGGAAGCCTTCAACATCGCCCCACCCCAACCCACTCTCCAACCCCTGCCCTCCCCCCTCTCCGCCTCCATACCCCTGATATCGCGCTTCCAAACATCCTGCCATACCCTCTGCACACGGATACTGTCCTTGCTGTCTACGGCCCTCCAGATCGACGAAGCAGACTACTTCAGCAAGCGCCACGATCAATCCCTCGGGCCCTCCGGCAGTATATTCCGCCTTCTATACTACCCGAAAACCTCGCCGCAGCAAGGAGGTAAGAACGAAAAGATGAGTATACGAGCGGGCGCGCACTCGGATTACGGTAGTGTGACGTTATTGTTCCGTCTCCCAGGCCAACCAGGTTTGGAACTGTTGACGCAGACTGGAACGTGGATCCCGGTGCCGGTGAACCCTTCTCCTGATACGCTGCAGCATCCTCCTATTCTGGTTAATATCGGCGATTTACTATGCTACTGGACGAATGGACTCCTTAAATCGACGGTCCATCGCGTGTCGTTTGAGGGCGGCGGCGAGGAACGGTATAGTATGGCGTATTTCTGCCATCCGCTTGATGAGGCACGCTTGGATGCTGTGCCTAGTCGGTTGATCGAGGACTTTGGGCGTGAAAGGAAAGGGGAGGGCGAGTTGAGGAGTCAGAGGAAGAGGTTGGGGTTGAGTGAGAGTGGTGATGGTGCGGATGAGGTTATTACGGCAAAGGGCCATTTGGAGAGGAGGTTGAAAGTCACGTATGGGATCTGAAGTGGCACCACCAGACACAGGAGAAAGGATGATATGTATGAGACAGCAGGGAAGTTGGTGGAAGAATCAGATATTATACATGTAGTTTGCAGAACGCCTAGTGTATGCGTATGTTACCCGGAACACCTTCGCTATGCAACCCATTTCTATACCGTTCGATGCAAAGAATCCAAACCCATTCTGGACACGTGTATGTATCCGTCACACATACACTTGGCAACCTCTTTTGTTCATCCTCTCCTCTTTCTTCCCGCTCTTCCTGTCGTTCCATCACCACCAACATCCCTCACAACACCAATCCCCTCTACAGCCACACTCTTGTCCTGCACCGTACCACCAAGCTTTCGAATCATCTGTTCTCTTGCCTTCGCCGCACCCGGTGAGTCCCAGCCCAGCTCTTGACTAGGCTGGTATTCCTCTACTAGCACAGTGTTTTCCTCGTTGTCATTTGCAAGTAGGTTTCCTGAACTATCGCCTGCTGATGCATTCGAACGCGTAGACGTTGCGCGGCCCAGCTGGCGCCGTTTCCGCATTTTAGATGCAGCCTGCCCATCTGCGGGCGAAGGTGCAGCTTTGCGGTTAGCGCGGAGTTGAGCTAGGATAGATGAGTAGTCTTTCTCTTCTTCTGGCTCTTTTTCTTTGGGCGGTTCTTGCGGCACCTCTGGCTCGGCATCAGCCGGGATGACAGCGTCTAGGGCTGGCTCCGGGTTTAAAGGGTCTGTCGTGGCTGTGTCTCGGTCGTGCTTAGATTTGCGGGGTACGGGCGCAATGAGGGACTCGGCGGATGAACTTCTGGCCCGTGAAAAGAGTTTGGAGTTTTCGGAGGAAGTTGAAGGACGGCGCGGGGAATTCGCGCTGACTTCCTCGAGGGGGTATGATGCTGCGCCATCGAATCCGCTAATGGCAGATTCGTCATCATCGCGGTTCAGGTTGTCAGTGTTGTCATTGGGTCGAGCGGGTGGGTCGGTTGTTGCTGTGGAGGAGGCATCCGCGGACTGTGCAAGATCTAGGACACCAGGCCGTTGAGGCAATTGCTGCCGTCGTTGTTTCATCACGATCTTCGGGGCTTGCGGTTGCTCATGAGCCTTGGCAGGGCCATCGGATAGTGGCGCAGTAGGCTCATGTACTTGAGGCTGAGACCTCTGCCTAGGCTTTTGTGGCTGGGCGGTCTTGTTCAATTGGTACTCGGCATACGACTGCAATCGCCCACTACGCAGACATTCCCATAGCCACTTGACATGAACAGCCGGTATCCGCTTGTCCGTCGCGAATTTGAGTTTCGGCGAATTCACAGTTGGAGGATTGCAGATCACAACCGAGGTCTTTGCCGATAATTGCTCATCGTACGAGGCGCCTGTCCAAATTGTCAGACCATCTCGGTACACGCGGATTTATTCACATACCCATTAAGGTGATGACCTTGGTCACATGCAGTAACTCGATGCCGGAAAAGCCCGTTGAGTTGATGGTCAAGCCGGAGAAGCCTAGCGACGTCAGTACCAATAAGGATTTTGTGGGGCGCAAACATACCACTGATGCTTAGTCTTTCGAACGGTCGACTTAAGACATCTTCTGCGGGGTCTACAAGACGCTTGCCATATAGACATCTTTCAACCCACCAATTAGTGACTAAGGATATGTAGGATCCGGCATGCTCCGGAAGTGCCGTCAGGTCAGCCTCAGTGTCATGCGGTATCACAAAGTAGCCTCGTCTGAGTTCGTCCAATGAGAACTTGTTGAGTTCGACTGCACGTATGACGCGAGCGCCATTGCTCTCCAGATGCTGCCGTAAAATGCTTGTCTAGTGGATGTCAGCAAGGCCTAGAATGTACGGGTGGGTTATGTTGAACCTTTTCGGTGTCAAAGCCATGTGGACATACAATCCGGCCTTCGAAAATGCCATCATGCTGCGAAGCTTTGTCAAGTTGCGGGAGCAGGGATGGCTCGTGAGCATCTGCAGGGTCCACAGGGTTTGGCTCTGTAAGCGCATCGTGTTGAAGAACAGACGCATCTCTATGAGGAGACACTGGTGTCTGTGTACGAGTGCTGGCTCTGGTGCTATCTTGCTTAGCAAGAATATCCTCGGTCCACTCGTCTTCCTCTAGCTTTTGCTCAAAGCTTGGCGCAGTGATACCGGCCCACAGTGCATCGCTTTGAATGCCTAGCTTCGTGCTTGCTGAGCGCCGCAGCTTTCTTCGAAATGGGTTGAGGGCTTGGCTGGGTTCCGCATCTCTTGTGCGCTTACCAATGGCAGGCGACATGGGCTGTCTGCGCTCCCAGGCACCTTGCCCCCGCTCTTCCAGCGGCATTGTGGGGTTGTAGAGAGCCTCATCAAGAGCCATGCCTCTTTCTAGACTTTGCTCGAGCCATTCCAGCGACACAATCTTCATCCTCCAGTTCAGAGCGTGCTCGTATTTCTTGCCCGAGGGGGTGGCGGCTATCAGGTGGGTGACGGATTTGGTAAGGTCGCCGTGGTACTCTGCTCCGTTGGCATCTACCGTCTCCTGGATGCTCCGTCTTTGCTCAGGATCCTCGAAGCCAGTTAGGCATATCTTGAGGCCGAAGAAAGTAGGCATGCGGTACTCCTTCTCCAGCGCAGCGATGTCCAAGTCGTCGTCTCCACTCATCCATACCTCCCTCAGCGCCCCTAGCCATTCCGGCGACAGGACCTTGACGTCGTCGCGGGACTTGGCGACATAGCGGTATTTGGCGCTGTCGGTGCTGCCCACGATGAGGTGCGTTACGTCGGATGTGAGGTCGAGTTTGATGGTTGCGCCCATCTGCGCGCCGATGGCCGCCAGTTGCGTCTATACCAGATATTAGCGACAGTCATATACGGGGAATTGGCGGGCATACGCGCTGCTCGGGGGCAATCGAGGTGCAGCAGAGAATGGCGCCAGCCAGGGGCAATTGGCTTGTCCCTGCATCGTGTGAGTCGATGTCAGCAGCAGAAGAATACATGTTCGCGCACCGTAGCCTCCATCGTTTTCATCCATTACAGTGTCGGCCGAATACACAATCGACTGTGTCGTATGCGTAACGCCGAGAGTCGAGAGCGCGTCGGAGCTAAGCCCAGTCCATTCTCACACGCGTTGCGGGGAAGCCAGACACAGACGAGATCACGTGACCCGTCTCGCCTCATCGCCCGCTCGCCCTGAACTTGTCGGTCAGGAAATGTTTCGCCTCGCCTCGGCGGCATCTCGCTGCTCCTTCCGCTCTGCCTTGGAGATCCCCAGACGATCACCAGTCAGTTGCCACGCAGAAAAAAAAGCTTTTTCTTTCAACCGAGTACCCACCACAGCCATCACGGAACGGCTCTAGGGATGGGGGGTGATGACGAACCGCCTCGTTCCTGAGATCGCGTGTCTGGGGGCTGAGGTGGCAGCGAGCTTTTGCTGGTGCCGATAGCGCAACCTCGAGGTTGCAGCCATGCATCCACTCACGGTTGATGTATCTCCAGATTCAGCACCCCAGCCGACGATCAATACCACATCGAGGATGCATTTTTTCTTTCGACGACACTGGCATCGTGTGGGACGCATTACGCTGACGCCCTGCCGATACTGGATCAACTGGCCTTTAGATGCATGCGATGGCGCAAGCGTGGGATGCCCGGGCATGAAGAAACAGGACTTTTCTCCGTCATGTCTGGCTCCAGTTGCATGAGAACCACTGTATTCAAAAGACCGCGTCCTCGCATCGATCTGATCGCACCTCGACTGCGCCATGGCCGGGTATAGGCTCGCCCGGATATGGTTGCGGCATAGCCATCCTGACGCCCATCAGGTGCGCACGCTCGCATACTTAATTCTCTTGTCATCGACGTCCCTGTTGGCTGTCCGTGCCAGCTTAGTCGTCGAACCAAGGCCGTCGTCGATCACAGTACCTTGCCGGGTAAGCCGCCGTGAGTCGGTCGCTAGCCGCCAAACGGTCTAGAAGCAGATGGCATTTGAGATTTAACTCCTGCGGCCAGTCCTTGTAATCCCTTGGTTGCTAAACATGATGTAATGCATCCGAGCCTCCGTCCACGCAAGCTACGGCTCTATAATGCGCTTGCTGGTCGACTTGGGCCGCGGGATTCTCTTCCGCGCCGATTTTTGCATTCTTTGACGCATCCATTACTGTCGACACTATTCCCGCTGTAGAGGCCTGTTGCCCATCCCTTCACTTTCAGTGGGCTTAGTGCTGCGACCCCGCCGAGCAACAGCACAGCAAGTCCGCGTCATCCGTCGGTTCCCTGCAATCGTGCCCCGGCATACTTTCGCCGTCTGCCCTGGCTTAGTCTGACATGCTCGCCCGTAACATGATTGCATGCTAGTTTGGGCACACTTCAAAACACTGCAGGTCCCTGTTATTCGCCGTTGTTGACCTGGCAAAGCACTCTTCACCATCGCCAGCGCAGACGCGAAGCAACAGGGTAATCCCGCACGCTTCCGACGTACCGGCAACTTCACCGCTCCACAACACTCCAGTGGCCTGTCGCGCTGATCCCATTTACACATCATTATGCTCACCGAAGCACTTTGAGACCTTGTTCCTGCTTGTAAGTCCTTGCCTCATTTCCTTCACCGTGGTCGGGCCCTTTGTCTTCGTAGCGCCCAACCCACATCGTCGCTTCCCAAACCATCGACAAGGAACCTGGTTAGGTTGCCTTGACCAAGACACTCTTTGTACCCCTCTCATGACTCTGAAGAGTCGCACAAGCCCTGCTATACTCTATCTTCACCATACACGCTCTATAAGACACCGCGCGCCCCATGCATGCCTTTGCAAAACAAACCTTCGTCTCCATCACCTGCCATTGACATATACTGACGCATCGTCGCTATGCCAGAGTACCACGCTGTATACTCTGACCGTGGCCGTTTACGTTACATACCCGACCACATAGACAGCCCCACACGATCCTACCGCGGCATCTTCCAAGGTCGTAACCGACGACCTCACCGCATTCACATTGCGCACGTAGGCCCTGATCCTACACTACTTCGCAGCCAGCGACGGCAGACGACGAGCACGTCGTACTTCACCGAAAAGCTGGCGGTCCCACGCGAAAGCGCAAAACGTTTCTTACGATCCTTTATCGACAACCACTTCTCTTCCAACCCCGAAACAACAGATATATCCACCCCACGGTCGTCAACCAGCGCCAACAGCAGCAACCGCAACTCGGTCGCTTCCGTTCCAGAGGCTCGGAATCGCGATATGAGGTCCCTGACGAGGAACTCGGGCAGCAGCGCCGTGGGCGCAATTGGCGGAACGTTGGCTGCCGCAGGCATGCCAAGACCCTCAGTAGCGGAGTCGAATTGGTCTTCCGGACGTGTTTCTGCTAAAAACATAATAAGCAGCGTCAAACCCGTGACCGAGGAAAAGCCAGTGGCTTCAGGCGGTGGTTTGAGCGTAAATGTTCAGCTCACTGAGCCTGTTCTCTTCCTTCGGGGGTTCGAGCAAGCTGAGCACGCCGAGCGCAGCACTGCTATGCTTCGCGGTACATTGTGCTTAAAGATAACCAAGCCTTCGAAGCTAAAGGCCATTACCCTGAAATTTAGGGGAAAAGCCACTACCAAATGGCCAGAAGGTGAGTTACTTTGTACTTGTTGCATTATTTCCAATGCTAACATTCTCAGGTATTCCCCCAAAGAAGGTCGAATTTGAAGAGGTGGACACCCTCATGAGCCACACTTGGCCATTCTTCAACTCTCAGTTCCCCACAGCAGAGAATGGCACCGGCGCAGATCACGTGGAGCTATATAACGGCACCAACGGCCTGACTGGATCACCCAACAACTCCTCCCTAAACCTCACGACAAAAGAGGCAAAACGGCTATCGCTCCAAGTCAACCAATCGCGAAGCTTCGGCAAAGGTGACACCCCTGGAGGCGGCCCTTCGGTGGCACAGAAAGGTTACAGAACATTCAACCCTGGCGAGTACATGTACAACTTCGAGCTGCCGCTAGACAGCCACCTTCCCGAAACCATCGATGTCGACCTTGGTTCCGTCAAGTACGAACTAGAAGCTACCGTCGAGCGCGCTGGAGCTTTCCGCACCAACCTTGTGGGATCAAAGGAAGTTACTCTCATCCGTGCACCATCAGAAGGCTCACTAGAGCAAGTCGAGCCCATCGCCATTAGCCGTAGCTGGGAAGACCAATTACATTACGACATTGTAATTTCTGGCAAATCATTCCCGCTTGGTGCACAGGTGCCCATTGCGTTCAAGCTCACTCCGTTGGCCAAGGTCCAGTGTCATCGGATAAAAGTGTTTGTCACCGAGAATGTCGAGTACTTCTGCAACAACAAGCGAGTACACCGAATGGAGCCAGTCCGCAAAGTTCAGCTTTTCGAGAAACGCGCAGACGGCCCACCAACGAGTACCTTCCCTGGTAGCACCATGCGGATAGTTTCAGGCGGTGGTGTTCCATACGACCAACGAGCGGCCGCTTCTCGGGGCGAAGATGTACCAGTAGAAGATCCTACCAATCTCCTGGGTGATCTTGGCGCAGATGCGAACATTGGACCTACTGAGATGGAGTTCAACGTGCAACTGCCAAGCTGCCACAACCTCAAAGAGAAGGACAAGACGTCAAGGTTGCACTTCGACACCACGTACCAGAACATACAGGTGCATCATTGGATAAAGGTTAGTTCAATCTTGCGTTTTACCGTCACACACACTAACAGCCCGCTAGCTTGTCATGCGCCTTTCGAAACCGGACGCAAATGATCCGTCGAAACGACGACACTTTGAGATTTCAATTGACTCTCCCTTCCACATCCTCTCGTGTCAAGCTACACAAGCGAACACAGCACTTCCGGCCTACTCGTCACCTGAGCCCGCAATGGGTGGAGCACGGATACCTGAGTGCGGATGTCCCAATGCACCCGCTCGTCGCACCTCTCCACAAGGCTTTGTGCCAACCTTGAGTACTATGGGTCGCCCAAGAGGGTTTACAGAACCACCATTACCCACACCACCAGCACTCACTCGGCCGCAAGCAGCACACATTGGTGGACCGAACGACTCCACCGTGCAGCGACCCATTCATCTTATGCGCGTACCCTCATTCAACCCACCAGCATTCTCCGAAATAGAACCTCCGCCACCACTAGAGACGCCACCACCTCTATACGAAACTATCGCCTCTCCCACCAACGGGTTGGCAGATTACTTCTCCCGCTTATCAGACGCATACGATTCCGACAGCGATCCCGAGCGCAACGATCGCGCCCGCGTCGAAATTCCTCTGACGCCGGGAGGTCGCACGGCCCGCAGTATGGACGAAAGGAGAACATGGCTTCCCGTCGGCCATTAAAGCAAACGACGAATCATTATCATGATGTCACGACGCGTTACGCATTTTCACGTTCATGCATATACACTTTTATCTCACGAACATTTTCTCTCGCAACGCTTTCAGGCGTGGCCTGTGCATTTAACATCGTCTGGGGGCAGTTCCTGTCATGGAAGGGGGAACATGGGTGTACAAGGAAAAAGATCTCTCTCTGCGCATATCTCTAATTTTCGATCTCCTTCTTTTATTTTCCTCGCATCGTTTACCTACTGGGTTCGCATATGTTGCTGAGCTCGCGCGTTTGGGGGTTGCTGGGATAATGCCTTTTTTAACTGGCGTGTTTCATCGGTCGCCGGCACTGGGCTTGTTTTGGTCTTTTTTATTCTTTCTTTTCCGGCGGGTTACACCTTGAAAGCGAAGCATTCGTAAAGAATAACATGATTCATTAGTTCACCATTTACCATCTTCAATCTCGTTGACCAAACGGCTGTAAATATTCATCTCGGACCTACATCTTTTTCTGCCTAAAGGCGAATATTCAACCACATCTCATGTAAATGGCCCTGTTTTCGCTTTCCAAGTGCGTGTCCTGTGATGTGATGTTGCACCTCGGACCGATTCAAACAAGAAAAAGGGCTTCGTCGGTGTGCGCCTCACAAAATATGACGTACATGTCGTGCCGTTCGTGATTCTCATCTGATCGTGTGTGGTAGTATCCAGTAGGTAAGCCAGCCACTCAGCTACTTTTGCCTCATGTACGATCAACCACCAAAACATCGTTATTGGAGTCGCGATTTTTCGCTGCGTATCGCGCCTCAACGAAAGAAATATTCTTACTTTGACAACCCTTGCCTGACAGCAGCAGTAGTAGCGACAACAACCCAGGTTCTTCCTTTGATGTTCTCGCTATTTCTTCTCCACCAGAGGAAAAGTCCACGTACGCGCACCAACACGCATTCGCCCAGTGTGGTAACCCACATAACCACCCGCCCGTGCTGGAGCATCAAGAAAAAAAAAGAACACCACTCCGATCTAAGCGCTTAGATAAACGAGATTGGTATCCTCTACGATCGTATCAAGCGACTCGCTTACTCACGTTTTCTTACATGGGCTGGCACTGCACTGTAAGCATGATCCTCGTTTTGGATTACTACATGCTATATCCCTGTTGGGCCCTTGGTCTTGCGCAACCCCAGCCGTCTCAAGGTAAACATCGTACATGCTTGTCTTTCGTGCTGCAAGACATCGGCAGGGTGTCGTTTGCTTGCTTGCTTGCTTGCGTTGCTCACTTCGTGCTGCCTTATTCCTTGTTTGACTACCTTACGCAGGTGAGATCCTGGAGAGGAAGTTAAAGCGTGAGATATGCGAGACGGGGGATCTTGAGTCGGGGGTCAAGGCCGTTGCTGGGTAACTGACGTATGTGGAGATTTTTGTGGAGTGAACGGTGGAAGATGGTGATCTGTAGGGCTAGATGCTGAGGCAGGGTCGTTGCTATGGTAGTGTCGGTTGTCATGGTGCTGAGGTTAGATTGTGGATCTGGAGATGGCGGGCTTGGTATGTTGTTGGTTGAATCTCCGATTGATTAATTGACTGTCCAAGAGAGTTGCTACCTGACTTGGTTGTTACTTTCCGACAGTGGTTTGGGTTAGGATAGGAGAGTGGTCGGTCCTGTGTCTTGTCGACCAGTGCATGGGTGTTGGGTTGGACTAGCGAAACATGGCCGGCTGTTGAGATCGTAGATGATCTTGGGGATCTTGACAGGTGTAGTGAGTTTTGAAAATAGAGACCGTCGTCATTGTACATGTTGGCATTCGGACCGCGTGTGTGCGTCCTGGGTGTTCATGTATCTGTACATTGGTACATATTTAGGTACTGTGGAGCACACCACCTGGAGAAGGGTCTCGACGTCTCGACCCGATAATTTTTTCGAGCTCTCTCGTGGCACGGCGCTGAAGACATAGTGGTGCAATTTCATTGCTCTTCAAGAATTTTCCGTCAATGTTTGCCGACATCGGCGTTCATACGAATGGTGGTGTGCATGTCAGATACATTGACGCGGGTCCAGAGGCTTGTTTCCGGAGCTTGGTGAGGCGCGGTGTGGCTTGACTTGCGTCTTCCACCCATCCGCACCCCACATGGATTGGATGCCTAAGGATCACCTGCATATGTTCTTGCATGCAATCCGACCTGCTTTGCTGGTGCTGGATACGAGTATATCGCGGCTGCAGCACTCAAGAATCATGAGATGAGTATCTAGGTACTCCACACGGCGGCTGCTTTTATCTCCTGCGTCCCCTTGGGTTCACTCATGTCTACTGTACGCAAGCTGGACGGCTCCGCTTGCCAAGTGACGGTAGCCCCGCGAGTCGTGTCGTGCAGCCAGACACGACCCAACGATCTTTCCTGACTGCGTTTCGCTGATCGGCTTTCGTGCAGATACAATGCAAAGACTTGCATACACGGGCATCATGTGATGGGCAACGTGCAGGATACCTCGTCAGGTGGCCCTACGCCTAGAAGATGCGGTGCTTGGAGGGCGAAGAGATGCACAACGGAAAGCGAGAGCGAGAGTGTTCAAGGCTTGGGTACAGCAGTTGGCACGGCTGATGAGGCGGCCCAGATAGGTATCGGCGCGAATTGCGTTCCGGCCCCGTCCACAAGCATCTGTTGACAGAAGAAAGAGCACCTAGCTATGGCTGCTGAACTCCAAACTCCAAACTTTTTTTTTTTCACAACGCTGCCAGCTGCTTAAGCCCATCGATAATCGGCAAGTCTCTCGGTAAATTGTGGGCAACGTCTCTCAAAAAGACGTTGAGGCTTCTGTATCTGTGGCGTCCGGTTAGGCGATAACCATTCACCCCGGGCCAAACCAACGTCATTGCCAAGTACCAAGCGCTTTAGTTTCGCAGAACCATAATCGCATTATAATCTCAGTGCCTGCCGTTGCCGTGCGGTCAAGCAAAACTGCCCCAACGAAGCCTTGCGACGCGCAATTGCCAGCGGGTCAACGGAAATCGCGGCATTGACTTCTGTACTTGGCGCGTGAAGAGTGAGTGTGAAAGTCTGGTTGATACCCGACCGCCAGGCGCGCGCACCACCCAAGCTTTCGGCTGCATCTGCCGAGACGAACTTGTTCTCGCAAACCAAAGGCTTGGGTTTTCTTGATTTTCTACTGTTTCTACCAAACCTCTTTTTACTGACCCGTCGCAACCACAGGCTTTCCCACGACATAAAGGCGGATCGCGCTTTCTTCCCCGGGCCCACAAAACTAAGGCCAACGTCATTCGCCATATAGGGCAGTGAAGGACCGGCGTCTGGGCGGATCCTATCATATACATGAATTCGGTGTCGGAACCATCTCTCTCTTCCTTTGGCCGACCTTCTCGACAACGCGGCGATACCGGTTCCTCCATCCTACCTACATAACGCGCCCTCCGCTCGCGAGACCCTCCTTCACATACACCGCGCCACCATCGCGCTGAACCACCGTTCGCGCCATCTCGTACACGTTTTCGCATAAGCGCGAATACCATCCAGGCGGACTCGGGAATACACACAGAGGCAGGACTAGTCGCGCTTCATCATGGCGTGGGATCACCTCTCCATCACCAAGCCGCACCTGGTTTACCTGATCTTGGGAGGCTTCACCAGCTTGTTTATGCTCTGTTCTTCCGTGATCAAAGAACGCCTGTACATTGGTGAAGCTACGGTCGCTACTATCTGTGGTATCATTTTTGGACCACATGCAGCCAACCTCATAGATCCTTCGACCTGGGGCAACGTTGACTTGATCACTCTAGAGTTTTCGCGCATCGTCCTTGTCGTACAATGTTTCGCCGTGGGTGTTGAGTTGCCTCGCGCATACATGGAGAAGCACTGGAAGTCTGTCGTCCTGCTTCTCCTCCCAGTCATGACCTTTGGCTGGCTGATAACTAGCCTGTTCATCTGGGGCCTGTTCAACTCTCATCTCAACTGGCTCGACAGTCTCTGCATTGCAGCTTGTGTCACTGCCACCGACCCTGTCTTGGCCTCGTCCGTCGTTGGTAAGGGCAAGTTTGCTAAACGAGTCCCGAAGCATCTGCGAGATTTACTATCCTGTGAATCTGGTTGCAACGACGGCATGGCCTTTCCCTTCGTTTACCTGGCCATCTACCTCATTCATTACCGTCCCGATGCCAGCACGGTCGCTTTCCACTGGTTCTGCATTACAATTCTGTATGAGTGCATCTTTGGCGCTATCTATGGCGTTGTCGTTGGATACATTGCCAGACGTGCTATTAGGTGGGCTCATGAGCGCGATCTGATTGACCGAGAGAGTTTCCTCGTATTCTACTTTGTGCTGGCCCTATTTTGTGCTGGCTCAGGCGCGCTTCTGGGCATGGATGACCTGCTCATAGGATTTGCTTGTGGTGTAGGTTTCTCCAACGATGGCTGGTTCTTGGAGAAGACGGAGGAGTCTCACGTCTCCAACGTTATTGACCTTCTCATCAACTTGGCCTTCTTTGTCTACTTTGGCTCTATCATCCCCTGGGAGCTCTTCAATGCCCCGAGCATTGGATTGTCGCCCTGGCGTTTGGTAGTGCTTGGTCTGCTGGTACTTTTCTTCCGCCGCATCCCCGTCATGTTAATGCTGAAACCCGTTATTCCCGATCTCAAAACATGGCGCGAGGCTTCTTTCGCCGGACACTTTGGGCCCATTGGTGTCGGTGGCTTGTTCGTTGCTATCCTTGCCCGAGCTGAGCTGGAAACTGACACCACATCCCCGCTGGCCGAACTGCCCAAACCGGGAGAGGAGGGGTCTGAGCATCTTAACATCATTGAGACTATATGGCCGATTACATGTTTCTTGGTCATTGTTAGTATCATTGTTCACGGCAGTTCCATTGCTGTCTTCACCCTCGGCAAACGCATCAACACTCTCACGATTTCCATGTCCTACACACAGGCCAACGAAAACGGACCTGGCTGGATGGACCGCCTACCCCGCATTCAATCACGCTCCAGATCTTCCATGGCTCGTCGCCCCTCCGAATCGTCATTCGATGAAAAGTCGGACCTCGCAACAGCTACAGGCTTTGGTGGCTCATTTTTGCGCCGCCAGAAGGAGGAAGATACTGAAAGTCGTTCGAACTCTGTAAAGCCTACAAGCCGAGGAAGAAGATGGGATGTTGGTAAGGGTCCTGGTGGACCCATTTCACAGTCTGCTATCGCACCCAACAGACGTGACGAGGAGAAGGCAGAGGCGATACCACCGGGAGAAGATACCGACACATTCGCCGACGCCATGGCCATATCCAGTGACAGCTCCTCCAGTGGAAAAGAGAAGATGAAGTTCAGGCAGCCTGAAGAGGAGATATATCAGGAAGGCCATGAGACTGTTTTCGAAGACAAAGAAGGCAATGTTCTGGGTATGAGAGATAGCCATGGCGAACATGGCCTAGAGAGACGGAGACACGATATTGAGAGGGGGAATGAGCTCATGAGACAGAAGGACGTTGAACAGGGCGTATCTCAAAAGGAACATGGTGGTTCGCTTGAACAAGCACCGGGCCAAGTTGAGAAAGCCGTCGAACATCCTCACAAAACTTGGCGCAACCGGATGCAAAGCTTCTCAGGACGTGCACAAAAGGATGCGAAGGCTGCGGAACCCCCCCAGGCTGAGAAGCCTGCTCACAAGCCCGGTCCCGCTCTTGCGTATCAGTATGGTAATACCATCATTGTTGAAGACGAGGATGGTGAGGTTTTGAAGAAGTACGACATCCCGACTGCACCCAAGAAAGGAAAAGATGGCAGGCCGGTAAACCCTCGTGGCCAATCAATGGTGGAGTCTTCAAGCCGTGCCGTGCAGAGTCTGAAGCGCATGGGTACTCACATGGGAGTCCCTAATGCTCAACAAGCTGGACCTTCTGGAACGCAGACCGCGAATAACAAGAAGAAGAAAGCAGCAGAAGCAGCGGCCAAGGAACAGGAAGACGACGATCTGCTCCGCTTCACTGTAACGGCTGGCGGGCGTCGCATGAGCAAGTTGGAGTTCATCCAGCAAATGTCACAAATGAACCCCAAGGACCGAGCCAAGTTTGTCCAAAGCAGCGACGTTCCCGAAGCTGTCAAGCATGCCGCACACGAGGACGCAAAGGATCACACTGCAGAACAGCGACGCCGCGCGGCTTCAGTGCAGGCCAACGTACCTCCTGTTGTCGGCGAAGAAGGCGAGGCTGAGCTTCAAAAGGTTGAATCTCCTGCAGCGGGCGAAGTAGGACACGCGCGTGGCCCAGAAGGCTTGACACTTGTGGACAGTAACGACCAACACGTCCCTTTCCACCCCGTACGCCAGGACTTAGAGAACTACTCGTACGGCCAAAGCGGCGAAACAGCCGCAGAGCGACGCCGCCGACAAGCAGCTGAGCAATCACCCAGCCAAGGCCCTCGCGACACTACTTCAGCAGCCCAGCCGTCACGAGCAAGAGAGGCAGCGGAAGAAGACGGCTTCGAAGGCGAAACAGCCGCAGAGCGCAAGCGCCGTCTCGGTGCCCTCGGTGTAGGCAACGACGACACCCCGGAATCCGAATCTGAAGACGAAATAGAAACCGGTGACCCTCTCGAAACAGGCCGTGGCACTCACCACCACCCACGATCCGCGTCTGCCGAAAAATCTCAGAAGACGCTCTCACCCAACATGCCTCGTACGCCTGGTATCCGCTTCGCGGACCAGCCGCGCGTGCCAACAAAGGACGAGCGCGCCGCTGAAGATGCGCGCGAGAAAGAGGAAACGGAGCGTGAGAAAAGTAAGAAGAAGAGTGGGTTGAGTAAGCTCATTGGGAGGAAGTAGACATGGACAGATTTTGAATTTTCCCTTTCTTCTCGGTGGACACATGATTAGCATTTAATCTAAAGGGGGTTTTCTCATCGCGCGAATTTCTGTTGTTGCATAGCGCCACGGCGTTTGAGGGGAGCAGTGGATCAGACAGTGGTATCTCGTTTCTCTTTGTGGTAATAATGCCCCGTTTAGATTGCATGACAAAGATGGGAGGAGGACGAAGATGAAGAGTGCATGTAGAGATGAGAAAATCATCAAAAACTTGGGTTAATATCACTGTCGATATCTGGACGATACATTGACGTGATCGATGAAACGGGATGGAGCGCATTGCATGAGAGAATGTTTGACATATTTTGCATTATTTTTTTTTGGAGTTGCTTGCATGTCGCTATGATGTGCTACAAGGCCGATGCTGGCATGCGCACCAGCTAGCCGTAAAGCTTTTGTTCCATGTGAAGAGTAGTATGCCGAAGCAACGATGTAGTATATAAATGTGCAAACCCAGCCTTACCCAGAGTCCCGACGCCCAAGTATCATTCCGGAATAAGACGCGCGAATCGAAAAGTAAAGATCAGGCTCTGCCTCTAAAAGCTACACACCAGTCCCGCTGGCATTCGTAGGTGCAGTGCTATGAGCCCGTACGTGACCAGACCAGGGCCCAGAACGCTTAATCGGTCGCCTTCTTGTAGTCCGACCAGGTGTTGTATGACCTTGGTTTGCTCTTAGCAAAAGGAGGTGCGCGGTAAGGAAGCTGGTAAATCGCAGGGGTGGCGCCGTAGCGGCCTATCGCACCCAAATGGTAGGATCTCTTGACGGGATAAGACAGGTTTGCGCCAGTCGGAAGATCGTAGGCCATGTTCCGCGCAGACGAACGCTTTTTGAGCGTGGCGATGGCTTCGGGGATGGTGAACATGATGGATGAAGCCTCGGACTTGGTTGCCACTGTTGAGTTGGCTGCTGCAACTGCCCTTTTCTCTTGCTTCCGTTTCTGCCTCTCTTGCTTCTGTTTCTGCTTCTCTTGTTTCTGTTTCTGCTTTTTGAGCTGTTTTTCTCTGCTCCTTTGTTCTTCTTTCTGAGCGTGGGCGCGGATGCGATCTGAAAGCTGCTTCGGTACTGCCCAGTTTTGTTCCCCTTCTTCATCTATTGCGTCGATGTCGAAATGAAGCTCATGCGCTGGCACAGGAAACGATCTTGGCATCTTGCTGCGTAGAGTATCCCTTTTACGACGTCGCTCTTCAGCTTGCTCTTTAGCTACATCCGGAAAATTCTTCGACATCCATGCCTGGCCACCGAAAACTTCGTGCCATACTTCGTCTATCGTCAAGTCGATGACTTCAGATGTCGAGCTTGGAAGGGACTTGGTATGAGAGGGCTTGGGAGGGCTCTCGACCTTTCGCTTCGGAAACAAGTGTCGTATGTCGTCGTTCGCTGTGGTGTCGTCTGCGATCTCCTCCTCAGGCTGGGTGGTTGTCTTCTGTCGCTTGAGCAAGGGTTGCGAGGGAGGTAGGATTGATTCCGGAGCTTCTTGCGCGTTCCTCTTTGACGCCGGCCTGGGTTTGGTGCGAGCCATAGCGTAGAGAAGTGAGGTGCGGTAAAGGCGCAAGGCGTATGTGGTGCAGTGGGTGGGAAAGTGTGAGTAGAGACGCTTCAATAGTGGCCGATTCGATAAGCAAATCTTTGCAAAGTGATTGAAGCAGAGTTGTAAGACGAAGCAATTTGTAGGAAGGTGCGCGTCGCATGGGTGAGAAGGTGAGTCCCAAAAGTGCCGCTTGGGCCACCAACAAACGCTTGAGGAAGTCGCATCGGCGTGATGGTAGCTATTGTACAATCAGAGTATGCCCTTCCTACCAGTTTTTGCATTGAAGTCTTGTAACGCTGCTGTCAAACCAGGCCAAGTATCCCTGACTTTTGGGTTGCCCTCTAAAGTCCTGATGTAAAGCTCAGGCACATCATGCAGTCGTTTTCCCATATGTATTCCCTTATGGAACGTGTATGTGTCTGATACTGACGGGGCTTGCGGTGGAGGGTTTCGAGGTCCTCGTGCCGCAGGCTGCCTGGAGGTCGTGGGCTGTGACTGATTTTGTGAAGGTCCAGCCTGTGTCTTTTTCGGTTGTGGCTTCGACTGATGTGGCGCCGCGAGGCGTGCCTGTCCTGGCCTGTGGAATTCAAAGGCTTCAAGTAGGCCAGGGTGTTTGTCCGCATATCTGTATAGCTGCCCACCAATGGTACGTAGGTACGTCTCTCCCACTTCGTCAAACCGTTTGCCGCTGTGTGCTCCCCAATTGAAGACGTAATCGCGCGCAGGATTGTATTCTCCGGTCCTGTCCGCCGTGACCACCTCCTCCGCACTAACATGTTCATGGCTCGTAGCACTGCTGACGCTCGGTTGGCGAGATACTGTGGACGGCGTAATGGAGATTTGTGCGCCGGAGTCGGGTGAAGCATCTTCCTGGAAGAAGCCGTAAGGTGTGCGATGTGTGGCCTGAAGGAGTGGGAACCCAGCTTCATGTATTGCCCTGTAGCATACAACCGCAGCTCTACGGCTGTACATGATTGTTGCTCTTGGAGCTCTTTGCCCGCTGGTCGCCGGCAGCGACTCTTCAATGTTGATGGATATGTCTTCGGCGTCCTCCATATCCTCGTCGCTCAGCTCATCCGAGTCTGTCTCGCTGTCTGCGCTGAGCTCTCCTTCTTCCAAATCTTCCAAGTCAAAGTTCGGCCCTGGTCGATGAAACACCTCGAAACTATTTGCACCAGACAGGGGAATATAGTCTTGCCCTGCCTCGTCTTTGCGATTCTTTCGGTTCTGCGAAAATCGACCGCCGGCATATTCTCCACGGCCGCCGCGTCCCCCTCGACCTCCGCGTCCCCCTCGTCCGCCGCGTCCTCCTCCGCGCGCTTCTTTCCTCGCGTTATGTATGGCTTTCTGTCGCTTCTTGTGTTGGATCGGGGGTGGCTTTTCTGGCTTGGTTGACCTCGATTTTCGGTTCGCGGCCGCGCTTGAGCGCCGATTTTGGCTTGGGCGCGGCATTGCGACAGCGAAGTTTGGGTGTGAAATGAAGATGAACGACGGCTGTGCGATCAACGTCAGAGTTCAAGACGCTCGGCCCCACGCCTACCAAAATCCGCATCCCGACATTACGTTCTCTCCCTCATCTGCCCCCGGACCCCCAAACTTCGTCCGACCTTTGTCACTAAGAGCCTATCGAAACTTGTTTTTCAGTCTGTAACTGACGGAAGAATATATCAATATAGCTGTTCATCGTGGAAACCACTGCGCGTTTCGTGCGTTGGTCGCTCTACTCCAGATAAACGCCACAACACCTGCATACTGTGGAGAATGTCCTCATTTTGAATCTTACGATGCTGTCGTTCTGATACAGATCCGAAGGCGTCCTTCACTACGCCATTTCAAAAAAATCCAAAGGTCAATGAGGAGGCAATGGGCGCTAATCACGGTACCCTTCCCGTATCGCCTATGTAAAGTTGTCGACCGAAGGCACGTTCTTAACTGTTGACTACACTGCTCAAGATGGCCATGATTTGCCATAAATCACCTAAGGCCCGTTTCGCTTTGACTGGCTGGCTCATTCTTCTGCGCCACTCGGGTACTCCAGTATGTATATGAACGTGGTTCGCAAGCTCTCTCCACACCAATCCAGTAAAGGTACTCTACATCCAATTTCTAGTGGCTGCGATTCAATTGATATCGGGGCCGTTGTAGTCATGTGGTATCAATTTGGGAGTATGGTCGTTATAAGCGTATGCAACGGCTCCTCTACGGGACTGTGGTTAGGCGAGGAAGATTCATTATGCCTCCACCTTGCCCTTTTGTTTTTCTGTACTCTTCATCCCGCGTTGCTTCTCCATTCCATTTACACTTAAGAGCTATAGGACCTATCATCAGGGGTGAGTAGGCTGCAGAAGGATGTAGCGAGCAGGGGAGAGTGTGTAAAGTACTGGAAGAGAATGCACAAAAACCGAACAGTGTCTGTTTTTATACGACCGCTATGAAAATGTCACTACCAATTAAACCTTTGATTACTTTGGACAGAAGTCCGACAACAAAGATCAAAAGGTTTCTGAAGAACGATCAGGGTACTGGGTACAAAATACTATCATGTGAGAAACGGCACCTGAACATAACCCCATAGGAACAGAATACAAGAATTCAACTCTCTCAACTCAGATTGTTCTCTTATATCTTACGGAATAAACTCATACGCTCGTTCATACCGTACCATAATGAACTATCTCTCCCGACGACGCAACCCTCACCACGCCGCTCTTCATTTCCCCCTCACCCACTCGCCAACACACAAACAAAGAGAAAAACAGCACAACCCAATATCCCCAGAACCCACGCCGCCCTCAAATGAATCTCTGCGCTTCCCTCAAAGTCCCACAATACCGCGTTCCTTGCGGCTCTGCCACCGTCCTCGTTGCACGAGGCTGACAAGGCCGCCCCGCTGTTTTGGCGCCCGCTGTTACTCTGCCCGATACCCGCGCCGCAACCCCGCATATGCAAGCGCAATATGCAACCGCCGATGAGCCACATCGAGTATGTGATGCTGGGGATCTGGGTGCAAAAATAGCAGGTATGGGGACGCGTGAGGGACGGGTTGGGGTTAGGGGCGCGAAGAGACGTGTTGGAGGGAAGCTTTGCCGCATAAGAGTTGAATATGGTGGGTGCCTATGAACGGTCCTTTATATGCCGGCAACGCGTTTGTTTAAGTACCGGCATTCACGTTCAATTGGGTTTTTGCGGTTCTGAAATATTGCGTTTCGTTTTCTGTGTTGATTTTTCACTTCGTCTTGCTCTTCTCTCAGCAGATCAAGTTATCGCTGTTTGACTGACTGCGTCGTCAACCCACCCTTCACCAACTACTCTTCTAAAAACCATCGCGCATCCAAAGCCGGTCTCCACGATGCAAACCACAGCTCTCATATCCATCTTTCTCCTCCCCCTTCTCCCAGCCTCAACAACCGCCCACGCCATCCCACCTCTGCCACCACACCCCCACATCCTACCTCGCAGCGACATCTCCATCCGATCCGCACAAGCGCCACTATCATCATCATCGTCACTAGAGAATAAGTGCACCTTCACACTCTGGCACAAACAAGTCTCCAGTACCCCTTCAGCGTCCACATCATCAGACGAGGACGAGGCTAGGACAGACTACGTCTACCTGCCCACACTCACTGACCACTCCAATGACCTCACCATCTCCATCACGGAGCGGAAACCACTACAAGAACACAACTCTTACACCCGTGTATCGCCCACTCGAGCTTATTCAATCACGGGGCTGCTGGACGATGATGCTTTGACTATTAGCGCGAGGGATAGTGATGATGCTCTAGTGTTCGATATGGAGAGTCTGAGATGGGTGGCTGGCGGGAGTGGAGAGGAGAAGACAGTAGAAGAGGAGGCGTGGTGTCAAGTGGGTGAATGGGCTGAGAGTGGTAGTAGGGGAAATAGGGTGAGTTCTTTTATCTTTCCTGGTGATCAGAGAACGGACATTTGCTAATAGAATTGTCAGGAACGGATGATGGAGTGCGCATTTCCTTGTGCGAAGATTGATGAGGGGGAAGACGCCGAAGACAGGGAGGAATTGCGGTAAAGGCGATTTGGGAAGGGGGCACGACGGCTTTGCGACGCATGGCTACTGTAGTACTTGGGGGATGAGAGTGTGTTTTCAGCCGCATACCGCGATACTGGACACTGCGATAGTGTAGAGATAGGAAGTTTTTATTTGCAAGAAAATTTCAATGATACCATGGGCTTGAAGCCCGATTCTACATCCAAATATGAAAGACACTACACATATTGCAAGAAAGAACCCCACTCTGCACAATCCGTATAAGCCTTGACACTCATCTATTCCCAAAAGTCCAAGCATCCCTCTCACCCATCCCAAACCAACGCATCCCCCCAGCTCCACCACACCCAACCGTCTTCCCACAATCCCCACCAACCCCGGCATCACAACAACACCTTTGCTGCTCTTGCTCTTCCACCGGCATCATCATTCTACCCTCCAACCACCTCGCCAACGCCCCCTCAGCACACCCCACCACCCTGGCCACCTTCACGCCCCGAACACCCATAAACAGCTTCAGCACCCCATCATCACACCCATCAAACATACTCTGCCACGCATGTATCTCCAGATACTCCGCCCCAGAAAACGCAGCCGTAGCCTGGCTTTCCGTGAATCGTGGATCGGTATCCAGCCTAAGCGACAACTGCCAGCGCTTGATCTTCGAGATAGCCGTAGCGTCGAGTAGCGGTTGTAAAGGGGATACCAGGTGTGGTAGGGCTGTAAGCAGCGAAGGATGTGCGTGGAAGATGTGTGTTGAGTAGAGGAGATCCTGTGCTTCTTCGTGGATTCTTTTGCAGGTTGCGAGAATGGATGGGTAGACGGGTTGCGCTTTGTGGGATCTTTCGCGCGAGTATCGGAGGAGGTCTTTGTGGCTGGGCGTGTTGGAGCAGAGGAGTTCGTCGTAGATTTGGTTGCGCAGTTCGGCGGGGAGCCGGAAGAAGATTGATTGCGTCTGGGAAGCCATTGGTTGGATTTTTGAGGGAGTATGGTGCACTTGTGTGGTTTTGCTTTCTGGTGTTTCCTCCAATGGTAGTGTATGGATAGTTTGTAGCAATGGAGGGATGGTAGATGTGAAGGCAGATACGATGGTGTCGCTTGCATGCGCATTATGCATGTTGAAGTGCGCTGCAAAGTAGTACGCGCTCGTCATCTTGTTGTACGATTGCCTCTCTTGTTTTTGGAGTTTCGATTGAGAACCTTGTTCGTTCCTTGGGTGGTGATTGCTGGATCCTTGCTCTGGTATTCAAGGTGTGTTGCGATGCGTTGTCGAGACCACAGAATACTGTATCACTTGTGATCTAATTGGTATAGCGAGATACTGGAAGCCTTGTTTCTCAGTCTATGTTGTTTGTTGCTGATATCGGTCGTTGCTTTTTCCCAATCGGGTATTGCACTTCGTTATCGGGTAGTCGCTGATGATGTGTTTCTGACTGTATTGTCGTTACTGGAGAGCCAATTCAAAGCCAACTGTCCTGCTCATCTTATAAACAAGATATCTGAAGAGCTTTGATCTCAATCACGTTGTCACCAGGGGTCTCGGTGAATTGCTGTCGAAGCATCACGTTATCTGCGTCAACGATAAGACGTCGGACCGAGACCGGTCGCCTGCAGGATGCGTGAAGGTCGCGCCACCTGTCTTGGGCGGTCACCCCACCCCTTGCTTACTGCGTCTCCTTGCGTTACAACACGCAGAGATAGTCCCATTATCGCGTCAATGCTTTTCTCCCTTCTTTCTAGACTCTCCAGGTCTCTTCAGGGCAACATTCGCGCAACGAAGGGTCGTCTATCCTGCCATGCTTGACTGGCGCTTGATTGACGCTCGATCGGCGTGCGGGGTCACTCAAGAGCCTCGTCGCATGCGCGAACTTCATTCCTCAATTCGTGAGGACAGATTCCATCTCATCACAGAAGGGATACCTAGAATTGTCTTTGTTGGCAATTACCTGTTCTTTGGAGTAACGTGGTGGTGTGATCTGTAGCCGGCAAGTAATCACGCACGGTGCAAGAAATAGTATGACCATCGCATTTCGTTCGGACTCGAACAATCTCTGCGATGATATAGGGATTTCAATTTCTTTCAGTCCCTGTTTCTCTCTGATCTCTTGTTGTAAAGTAGACGTGTCTCATAAGTCATTCAGATGGCATAAGCATGTACTGAAGTGTCCAAGGCTGTACCTGGCAAGATAAGTCTGGACCTTCCTTCCGCTCGTAACGTCAATCTTCTTCACGTCTTTGACATGCAGCACTAGCCCATCCCCATGACGCCAACACCGGCTGCGACAGCAACACCCTTGACCCAGCCACCTACGCCGTTTGTAGGAGCAGCACCCATTACGACCGTCTGAGTCTGCCCAGTCTTGCCAGTCAACGTTCCCATGCCAATTTGTCCTTTTCCGGGGAGTGGAATTACAGTCTGCTTGAAGTCCAGTGAAATGGTATGTGGCCACCAGGTCGAATAGGTGCCGCCGATGAACGTCTCTGCCCATTGCACAGTCACGAAGGGCACATTGCTGAACGGCGCAGTGACAGGTGTAACGCCGGCACCCGCCGCTCCAGCAACATTGGCGGGCGGAGCGGGTGCGGCGACGGCGGGTGCTGGAGCAGGCGCAGGCGCAACTGGGTTCAGCGGAGGGGCTGGGGCTGGTGGTGGTACAGGATCGGCCGGGAGATTGACGACGGGAGCTGGAGCTGGCACAGGCGCAGTTGTTGCCGATACTGCAGGGACTGAGACTGGAATAGCTGGTGCGGGCGCTACGACTGGCAGTGTTGTGATGACGACAGGCGGGGCGTGGATGGGAGCAACTGCGGCTGGTGCGACGGCAGGTGCTTGACGGAGCCTGTGACACATGAGTGACGACCATGTGATATCAGTGCTAAGAGAAACATACTCAACGTTTTCTCGCCCGGCTGACCAAGTCACCTCAGGTGAGCCAGAAGTGGGTATCGAGGCTGGGCTCGCTCTTGCCAGCATCGTAGTTTCCGCATCTCGCAGGTATTCGGATTCCGGGAAGATTCTGCATCTCACCAAACCTGGCAAAAGAAGTGCGGAGAGGACGCAGGCCCACATCGTGTCCGAGGCGAAGAGAGTCTAGATGATTTCGAGTGGCCGCTGGCTCGTATCGAGTGTGTTGAATTGAGTACAGGGAACAGTACCCGCGCTCAACAGAACTCGGTCGCAAACGGAAGGAGGACTGCTGAAAAAGCAGGCGGTAAACAAAGATATATTGCTGAGAACTGGGGTTCCAATAAATTGCCGGTGAAAGCTGTAGAACGCTGCACCCGTGATTGGTGATGTTGCAAGATGGCAACGAGCGGGTGTAAAGAGTGACGTGTAAAAAAGTGATGAGCCAAAAGCCAAGTCAAGCACACGCTGGAGGATCAAAAAAGAGAACGCAAAGCTGGGAGACAAGGTGTTTGGAAAGGATTACAGTGTTGATATTGACAACGAGGGCAACGGACGCAGCTGCTGAACCCTGAACCGAAAGAGAAGGGGCGGCTCTCCATACTGCATGCGAAGCAAGAGAACCTTGGAAATGGCACAACAACTACCTGAGCCTGTGAAGCCGAACGATAGCTCTTGCATTTCGCACCGTGGTACTGTTCTAAGCAGTGCCGGGCCATGGGCCAGAAACGTGAAGTGGACGACCAGTAAACACTGACATTGCGATACCACTCTACATTCACTTTCCACAGCTCACCATGACTCACCATACCATTGAAGAAAAGGATTTAGCTTGGGGTGTCGCCTGAAAGGCAACTGGTGTCCATCTGTTCATAGGTCACAACGCAATGCAGATTGCGCTGTGCTATAACCTACTGCATGTCTGATGTCCTCGAAGGTTTCGAGCGAGGAATCTGGGAAGAAGATGATGATGAACGCTTCAGACAACGGATCTGCTCCGCTGAGCAAACCTGAGCCACAGCCTCGTGCCCACTCGTTGGAAAGAACGATGTTCCCCCGAATGCCCCCATCCCCTACATACTGGCCCCGCGTATTTCTCCACGCTAACACGATGCCTATTACAAACAAGCCTTCCGATGCCTAGCTAGCACATCCCAAAGGCGTAAAGACCACGTCTAGTTGGTATTGGCAAAAGCTTGTACAGCCACGCTCGGAAATTGGTGAGCAAGGAAAAAACGCAATGGGGGCACGCACCGCCTCATTTCCCCGATCCTCCGGGTCTGACACTTGAGAAGATGGGTTCCTGTCTGGTGATACGAGAATTCACATTATGCGCGCGGACTAAGGAGGAATGGAAAACCGAGAGAATTGGCGGGTAGTTCCAAAGTTAGGGTAGCTAGATGACTAGGCAACCCCACCATCGTATTCTCAAGATGCATAGCATGATGATGGCAAACAGACTAAAATCAGGTTAGCAATAGCCGCAGCCTCACATCGATACCTATCCCCATCTACCTACCCACACACCAACACGAGAGGAAAGCACCTTCCGCTTGCAACCAAAACAAAGCTCTCCATAACCCTCGTGTTCGTCCTCGCTCGGCATGCGAGACGAAAAAATAGCAATCGCCACGCGATCTACCCACCCCATCCTATCCCATCAACACCATGTACAGACTAAATCCCTCTCCCAATAGACCGTCCACCCCACTATCACGGGAAGACCACGACCCGCCCCTTACCAAAGTACGTCACCAAGCACTGAACACCCACCTGGGCAACGGCAGTCCGGCGCGCCAGCGAGCGAGCTAGACCGGCACACTACTGTAGGTCCTGCCACGCAGTTTGGCAACCGTCAGGTAACGAAACGCGCCGGCACTGCGCTAGAGGTCCTGAGTCGTAAAATGGAGGTTTGTTGCTGTATGTTTTGCAAGTTATCATTTCCTTGATTTGGGGTTTTGTGGCTTGAGATCTGGAAGGAGCCTTGGTTTCAAAGTCCGGGGTTGCTTTTCTGTGTGAGAGTGAGCGAGCTTTTTGCATGCAGCTACCAGCGAAACTCAAGCCCAGCCTCGCCCGAGCCTCGCCATGACTTCGACTTTGTTTGGCGGACTTACGGCAACGCCGCGTCCCGGCGCCATCCATTATTCATCTTTCGGTACCACTGTTGATCCATTTTTGGTTTCAATGGGCTTTGTCTGATGTTTGATCTGACTGCGCAGTGTGCGAATGCTGACAGCCAAGTGGATTTAACTCCGGCTGCATCCGGAGCAGGTACCGCCGATGCCGAACTTCCACTGTAGTTAATCCGATGCGGCGCGCCCTGACTAGAATTTTTTGTCCCGCCAGGATGCCAGCGCAATGCCCGGTGCTAGTTCTTACGCCTATGTAAGGCACGAATGGACTACGGAGTGGCTATGAGATGCAGGGACGGAGGATGGAAATGCGCTATATCTGGATTGCGCGGCGGCGCTCAGATCCACAATGGAAGGCCTTGGAGGACGCACAGATGTGGCAAACTTCTCGATATATTTCATTGTAGTAGTAGCATAGTGTATACACGCTATGAGTTGGTGGTAGTAGGTAGTTTAGTGTTATATGATATTGACGCATAATGGTCTAAGATGGTATCTTCTCCAATTCCAATGCAATTCCGATACAGACAAGTGGCATGCAAGACCAAAAACAAGACGCGGCCGTAAGGAAGAGCCGGTAGTACTGGCGGGGGTATGTATGTGCGCAGACCAACGGAGCGCGTTCCGATTGCGAGGGATAAAAAATCTCGAGTCATTTGCAATGACCGAGGTCATAGAGAAAGCTGCGATAGCTGGGACGAGAAAGTAGAAGGAAACGAAGTGAAGGCGCTGACTGCGCGGAGCAGCAAGCGCGTGGTAGGGTATATACAAGAACTGAACATTGCAAAAGACGCACACAAAGGCTGTGCCAGGCCATAAATATGTTGCTGAAGGGGCAGATAAAGTGGGCAACGTGTTCCCCCCATCGCGAAGAAGTAGAAAGGTATCGAAGCGCCGAGCTGCAGTAGCCGGTTATTATATCAAAACGCCGTCAAAGGGTATGGTGGTTGGGTAATCGTATGCTCGTGAAAAGAGTCCCGAGTCCATATCAAGCTCGCGGGACAGTAGGCTGTTTTTGCGATAAAGAGAAAAACGAGAAGCGTGAGGTTTCAAACTCTATGTTTCAAAAGTCGGGCGACGGTTTCTCGGAGGGACTACCACGTCAGCACTATGCTAAGGAGCGTGATGATTGATGGGATGGCGAGCGATGATAATGGCGCTCCGAACACGCTCGAGGCCCCGCTGCCGTATGTTTGTTGGCCGGGTGTCATGTCGGATTGCTTGTCTGTTGTGAAAAAGTACGTCTTTGCGGCGTCCGTGCCTAGGCTTGCGTCCGGTGCGGTCATTTGGTTGGGGATGGCGCAGACCTTGGTAGGGTCGTACGTAGGACAACGCTTCTTGTAATCGTTTTGCGATCGCTCGGTATCGGTGGAGTTGAAGTAGGACTTCATGTACGAGATGGTCATGACAGTGTCCCGGTCAGGGGGTCCAGCGGACCACGAAGGGTCGCCGTTGCTCCAGTGGTTGAAGAAGATGCTGCCGCCTTCCCTTGGGACGTTCTCCCTCATCTCGTGGAGGAGTTCACCGTCGACGTAAAAGGCAACGCGGTCCAGGGTCCAGTCGAAGCGGTACTCGTGGAACAGCTCGTCGGGTCGGAAGGGAAGCTCCTGAACAACGAAGCCATTGGTTCCTTGAGCAGCGAAGCCGTGGGTAACGGATTCCGGGCTTTGGAGAACGAGGTTTACGGCGCCTTGGGAATTGTTGAACTGGTGAGAAAGGAATTCCATGTCGATTTCTTGGGAGTTGTTGTGGTACTATGATCATTAGTCAGGCTCTATGCACGTGAATATAGTAGGGCAGCATACAAAGAAGAATGCGCCGCAGGTTCCGGATGAGTTGGACAGTTTCATGCCAACGCGGAAGGATCCAAGGAGGGAGTCGTTGCGCATGCTAACTAGCTCGGCACCGCTCACGTAGCCATCGGCGTGGTCGCCTCGAACCCACAACTCCAGCCCGGCATCACCACCGTGATCCGCATCTCCCGACCAGGCATCGTCGTCTTTTAATGGGTTCGTGATAACGTTTTGCAATTCCATGGCCTTGCCGAATGGTCCTCGTGCGTTCTGGGAGGTAACATTGTATTCTTGCGGTCTCCAGCCAACCTCGGATAGGTCGTCGGTCTTGGTATGTAAGAAGTCGTTCTCGACAAGCTCGGTGAAGACGGCGTAGTCGTTGTCGCTTGTCTTGTTTACAGAGTAACCACACTCGCAGGCGGCATTGGCTATGAAAGTCACCAATCAGCGCGAATTCATACAAGTTTGTGGACACAAGCGAGTAGTCAACTTACAAAATCGGGACAAGGCCAGTAGTAGCAATGTGGGCATTGCGCCCCATGTCTTTGGTGAAAGCATGGTCGGAAGAATTATATTACAGCAAGTGAGTGATGGATGGTATGCGGACCGTCTTAAAGCGAACAGGAAAAGAAAACAGGTTAAGTGAGCGTGAGGTGTGGCGATCGTGAGGCCGGTACAGAAGTAAAAGAGGGTGGGAAGAGTGGCCGGGTACAGACACACACACGAGGCGCGATGGCTGATGATGAACTACTGCTGGGCTTCCTTTGGAAATGGCAAAGCCCGGCGCGCACGCCCAATGCAGCGCAATTACGGACGCAGGAACCACTCAAGACAGCCCTTGGCCTGGGCGTCCTCCGCTTTTTTGCTCAGGGATCGACCGTTAATGGCACCGAAATAACGTGTACGAGGAAGCCGAGTGGGTCGCAAGCCGACACCAAGGCCGGTCTAAGAGGCGTAGTGTGAGGCCGGCGCCGCCTGCTCAAGTGCTCAAGTGCTCCTGTGCTCCTGTCAACCGCCTTCTCGTATGTGGGAAGTTTGGGACTATCAGCTGGCCACCCAGCCGAGAGGGTTCGAGGAGGCTGTCTGGTAGGGTGTTTTTCACGATCTGGTAACTTGGTGGTCGGAAGCTGGCGAGCTGAGGCAGGGCAGGCGGCTGGTCAAAGGGACTGCTCCGCATGCGTTCATTCGTGCCTGCGTCGTCTTCTCCACGCCCGTCAGCTAGCCTTCCTGTCACTTTATCAGTCAAACACGCGTGCCGGCAGGCGATAACACATGCGCCATCCCTCGATCGCGCCCCCTCAGAGGCTCGGAACAAGAATGTGCTTCGACTGGTCCGGGTCCGTCACAGCTAGTAGCACGACAGCAGCATCATTGATTGGCCTTTGCCCTTCTTGTGCTCAGTCGCTGTCGAGATTGCGCCCGAATATCTCCTTCATTATGGGCGGTGCATCGCGAACATCATTCGCGCACAAGAATCCTCCTGCAATCCCTTCTTCCTTATCCGCACCCCCTCTCGCCAGCGCTCCTCCCTCCTACTTGCACGTCTGTCCACCAAGACTAGGCGTCTTGAAACAGTAAAACCTCACATGCGCCATGCATTCTGCAAAATGCTTTCCGCCATTAGCTGTCCCAAGTGACATCCTTCGGGCAAAAGCGAACTAATCACAGGGCCATTCGAGCGCCCCTGCCGCACCGTTGCCGTGCACGCCTGATTACAGGGTTGCACACTGCATGCAGGAAATTAGGCATTCTTACCAAGCGAACGGGGCGCAAAATCGCCTGGGTGACGACGCTTTTTTCCTCACCTTTGCCTCTAACCTTTCTGCCACTTCCTTTTCGGTTTGGGAAGACGAGTAGACATACAGATGGTGCGAAAACATGGGAAATCGGTCCTTTTGCCCTCTGGTATCGTTCCTTGTGGGACTTAGAACTACCGTTTGTTGTTCCCTCGTATTCCGGCCGACCCTTCCCCTTTTCTCCCGGCAAGCTTCGGAACAAGGACCATTACAACAACAAACCTCGTGCCACAGCCTAGATGCTCAAGAGATTCAAGAAATTCTACAGGGCACCCCAAGCCGCCTCGATCTGTCAAGCCCTTCAACTGACCAAGATACCCAGCCAAAGGCATCCAATGGCCCACCTCGGCATTATGTCATAAAGCCCGTGTGAGCGTGCACATGCCGCCGTCGCTATGCACATGCGGCCCAGAGCTCGTCCAGTCAGCGAAAAAAGCTGGGGTATTTTGATTGTCTAACGGCTGTCGTTCATTTTGCGCACCCTGACCTAATTTCCCTGGGTCGTTTGATGTGAGGCGATCAAGGTCTGTGCCAGTGCGGCGTGGGTGTACTCCCTGGGTATGCGAGTCGGTCTAAGGCGGCTATCGGCAGACAGGGACGATCTTGGTAAGTGTTAAGACGGGATTTCTGGTTGGTGGCGGACGTAATCCCATGGAAGAATTTAGAATTGTGTGAAGGGCAAGATCAAGACAACAGTCTGGGGTCATTCCCTGAGGGTGGCATGGACTTGATGGAATTGGCAATGTGCGGAGCCGAGTGGGCAGAAGTCGGGGTTGACCCTGTCTGTTGTTCTTCCCACGTTCCCGCAGTCTGTCACTCTGGTTTGAGTTTACAGGCCTGTCCCAATTTTCCCTCTCTCTAGGGCGATCAGAAGGATGATCACGATGGCTGTCGCCGTCTCTTCTGCTTCCCGAAGGCACGCTTCTCCACTCTGTGCACAGAATTCCCACTAATAATACTCGGCTTTGTCGCTCGCCGAGCAACAATGGCAACATCGGCACGAGGACACGATAGACCGGCATCACTTCGCCAATTCTGCTTGTCTTCTCATACGGGATTCGTGTTCTTAACGCGGCAACATTACATCTAAGTATGCGTGTAGTGTAGGGGTTTGGTCCGCACATCCTCTACACCCCGGATACAACAGTGAACACGCATGCACACCACGTTGTACTGAGAATTCGCACCTACTAATCTATCGATTAACTCTCACCGTCTTCTCTCCTTCCCAATTCATCCGACGGTAGAAAAAATTTAAATACCTCGGCCAAATCGCGCCCACCACACGCCCATCCTTTCCCCATTGTCCTCCCCCTTCCCCCTCTCAACGTCTCCCCCACTCGCAAACCCTCGTTATGCGCATGCACATCTCCCACCGCCTCGTTCCCGTAGGAATAAAGCATAACACAGGCCCATTGCTCACGCGGACGACTGACTTTTGACCGCCAACTTACTGGCCATTGTGCTTTTGCCCGATTCGCCCAAAGAGTCATGGTCGGTTGTGCTGACGGGCCAAGTGCGGAATCTTTACTCATGCTACCAACACGATGGTCGCGGCGCTTGAGCTGACGATGCTTGGAGAGACGCCGAGCGTGTGTGCGGATGCCGTGTGCTAAATTGGCGATACGAGCGGCGGGTCTTGCGCTGGTTGTGGCGGCGGCGTAGACACGAAAGAAGACGTGATAAGGGAATGAAGGAAGGTGTGAAGGAACCACCTACCAACACCCTGCATTTCATAGCGCGATTGCCTGGGTGGGTGTAGGAGTGGCTCGTATAATACGAGTGGCAACGGCGTTCGCACTGGCATTGACATCGGCACAATGGCTAAGAATAACTTATTTTCAATTTTTACGAGAAAGTTTGCCAAGTAAAGGCAATCGGAAAGTATATAGAAGATGCGAATGCCATGCTACCCTGGAATGCGGAGTGACAGGATTGTCCTCGTGGGATTGAGAACTGTTGTTCACGCTGGGGAAAACGTTTCCGCTGTCCCCGCATTACTGACCATGAGCAAAAGATGACTGTTCACAAAGACTGCACTTCTACAAGCATCTCCCGGTTGTATCGAAACTCAGACAGTATCGCTAATCGTCCCGGCTTGCATATGTTGCATGTTTAAAGTATCTAATACTGCTACTCAGATTGCTCACCTTCACACGTCTGCTTTGTCATTCGAGTAACATTCTAGCATTCCGACTAATCCGCTGCTTACTCACCGATTCCTACCCTTCCCAGTAGCATCGATCAACCTTGATGGTAAAGTCAGGCTTCCATCACATACCAGTTCATGATACAGATGCGGAATCACTCGAACCGCCAACACCCAACGCCCATCTCGATCGCTCAGACTAGACCAGCATCGCCATCAGCATACCGGTGAGCAGGTACGCCAGAGGCAGAAATGCTAGCGGCTTCACAAAGTAGGTATTGTCGCGTATGTTGCTCGCTTGTAGTATGTGGAGCGTAGAAGGTATTCCTAGGACTCGTCGAGAGTAGGAGTGATGCGGCAAAGTATGGGACAACAGTCGGATGAACAGTAGACGATGTGATCAGAGTGCAAGAAAAGTCGCTCGAGATATGCGCATAGTCCATGGCCAAGCAGTTCGTTGCGCGACTCTCATGAGGTCAATTGGGTCTCGATTCCCGTGCAGGGGTGATTTGATTGTAATTTACATACAGGTATCCTGATGCAGACCGTCCATGCAGTTGTAAACTTATACTTTGCCTAACATGTCAGAACTGCAGGGTATAAAGCCTTTACATGGAACCGAAGGCTCGCTGCTGTGGTTCATACGTGATTGTACACTGGGGTGTGAATCCTACAGCTGAATACTGCATGCGAACATGTTATGGAAGCGATGCACAAATATATACGCATGCCTACCAACATACGCATGTACGCGTCAGATCCCATAGCCACAGACGATGTTCTACCTCGAGTGCTGCAAAGGGTGAAAACTGCTTTCGCATGCATACGAACATCATCCGACTAACGAACCTGTCATCTAGACATGCAATGCAGAGACGTAAGCAATATAACTTCCTCCAGACACTTCTCACGCAAGGAAACCAACATAAAGGAGCAAGTGATTTATAGAGCGTAGAAACACCGATAATTCATTCCGATCTTGGCTAAGGTAAATGCAACAACAAACACGTTACCCGTGTCTGTCTTGATTTCCTTTGGCAAGAAGAGAGCGCCTTGTCGTAACGAACGCCCTAAGCTTGCCTATTCGTATGTACGAAAGCCCAAAATAAAGTGACCGACTACAACAAAGGTGCAATGATACACTCTGTACGCCGATGAAAAAGAAAGACAATACAGTATTCCAAAAAAGCAACGCAAATCCAACTCTTTCGTTCCATCGTTATTGTTAAAATAAAATTAAAACAGGCAGGTTCGAAAAAAAGCTTCCGTCAATATGAAAACAACGCCGCAAATCGCATGTAGATCCGAACAAGAGCTTCCCAATGCTAAGCTTCTTCGTGTGGGGGAAGTGGGAGGGGGGTATCATCGTCATTGCACAACATTCTCTTTGTCTTTCTCTTGTTTCTCTCATCACAAGAATCCACTCTCGGAGAGAAGCCTAGAACGCCGTTAGCCCCATCTTCTCTCCCAAAAAAACAGGTTGATCTTTTTTTTTTCTCTGTTCGTTTGAGCGGTTCGGGAAAAGATGACCTCCTCTTATTATTCTCCTCCTATGCTCCTGGAACGATCAAAGGAAAAATAGGTAGTGTACCTTGCAATCTTCTCGTCCTCGCGTTCTCGTGGTTCGACGCTTAGACTCATTTCGTACATTTCGTGCACATCGCCTGCGGATTGCATGTTGGTGAGGATGTAGTCTTGTAGCTCGGGGACGGGCTGCAACGGGTAAGGCACGTTTTGGTATTGTTGGATGTCGCGGATGACTTCGGCCGTCTTCGCGCGCTTGGCGAAGTTGATGAGGTTTGTGCGTTTTATCAGCGAGGGAATACCGTCTTCGATAAATGTCAAGTCTGTAAGATAGACGCCTTGGATGCGTGTTAGCGGATGATGCAACGACTCTATGAGGGCATCATGTACCAAAGAAGGGTATACAGGGTGGATTCGCCCTATGCAGCGTGTCTCGGTATTCTGCAAAGTTCTTGGTACTACCCATGAGCTTCCGCATGCTTTCCAAAGTAGCCATCGATCGCTGATTGACGGCGCTCCAGGTCCTGTTCAGACGATGAATAGGCGCAGTACCTAAGGCTGAAATGATTGAGGTTAGAGTGGAGAAATTGTTCAATTGGCGACATTTCTGAGGTTCCATTAGCAAGCTGTAATGCGCAAATGCATCGAATACTCACGTCTGCTACATTGACGAAATGCTTAATGACTATTACTCTCCGCTTGACGTCTTGTTGGGTAAGAATCATCTGTGCGACCCAGTTTGTCAACTGGTTGGAATGGAGAATGAGCGCCTTCACGTTTGAGGCTGGATCAGGCTCGCCAGGCGCAAGCTTCTTCTGCCATGTCTTATTCAAGCATTCCGTCGGACGGATCTTGCCGTATAATCTTGACTCGATGATTGTCAGTTGACGAGCGAATTCTGTTGCATCGATGTCGAGAAACTTGAGCTTCTTCATGTGTTTGGGGAGAATAGGCTGTGGTGTCTGGGCACTTAAGGTAAGAACCAATCGCTTGGTCGGCATATCCGGTCCGCGAGATCTTTGCTCGACCGAAGTCATCAATGGTGCGGCTCCAGGGGTGCTGGTGGTAGCGACGTGATCTTTGGCGAAATTGTACACTCGCTGAATTAGGATTCGTGCCTCTTCGTCGTTGCCCTCCATCCAGTAGTTGTCGAACCAACTTTTAAGGATGTTCACAACACGGAACCTGATGGGTTTCTGCTTCTTGTCTACCCAGTGCTGGTAATCTTCATTGGCTAGTCCATGAGGCGGTTGAATACTCCACCTCTTCACCAACATCTCAAAGAGCTCAGAAGCAGTTGTAAAGGATCGGTAGGTGAGTAGGAAGGTGTTGTTGAAAGCGGGGTCTAGGCGATCGTGGCGAGTCAATTGCTCGACAAGGCCTGCTAGAGTACCACCCTTCAACTGAGGTGGCGTAGACTTGTGGTCGTACGAAATCTCACCCTCGTGATCGAGCTTCAAGAACTCTGGAGTTTCCTCTACTGCTTGTTGGGGAATGACAGGCACTTCACCAAAGAAGTCTTTGAGCTTCTTGTTGCTGTTTGCAGAGCGGACTGGTTCGATCTTCGTGTTCTTGTCTTCATCAACAAGAGGGGTCCCTGCGCTGTACGTATCGGCCTTGGGTATGTTGCCGAGCAACGGCCTATCGGGTCCAGATGGGCCACGTGTATGGTTCGGTAGTTCACTGTCAGTGTTTCTCCGAGGGTCTGCACGGTTGATGATGTCGTCCAACGGTATGTTGTCTGACAGGTTCTGCAGCAAACCATATTGCTGGGTGCAGGTCGACTCTAGCTCACGGGCAACGGCCCGCACAGCGTTGATGCGATCTTCGAGGGAATCACCACGTAGCTCAGCCCATTCGTCTCCTAGAGGTGCTGCCACTCCTTGGCATGCTATCACAAGTTCAGAGACTACGTCGTAAGTCTTCTGCTTATGTATGCTGAACTCATGGAGCTGTTGCCCTTGAGCATCCGGGTCTATAGACGCAAGGTTGATCTGTTCGATGGTTGATATCCAGGGGCGACAAGCTTCGAGCACCTTGCCTGCCGCGCCGCATACGTGGTCTCCTATCGCCTGATGTTTCCGATGTGTGATGACTGTGTCCCGTACAACCAACTGCTCATCTAAGCGGCGAATGCTTGAGATGATCAGTCTCTTGACATCCTGCAATCTCTCAAGGACGCGGGAGTCTAGCTTGAGAGTGGGTTCGACAGAAGGCTCGTACTCGTCCTGGTCAGAGTACATAGAGGTGTTGGCATCACGGGCGTCTGCTCCGTTGTTCTGCCAGCTTCCACCAGTGTTGTTGCCGACTATGAATCCGGGGACGAGACGGGGAATATCTTCACCCCGCTGCTGACGGGCTACCTCGACGAACCCGAAAACGCCGTTCATCACACCTTCAGCTTCTTTCAAGCACTTCGAATATGAATCAGGGGGAGGGAAGTCGGAAGCTGCAATGTGGGACGACAATACGAGTTTTGAAAAACGCGACATGGTTTCTCTGAAGTGGGGATACAATGCCTTGTTGGTGGAGATGATCGATGGGTTGCCAGAGTGATTGTCCGTCGTTCCTGAGCCGGCCGCGAGCAATAACCGCAGATGGTCAGAGATATCCTCGGCACGCTTTACGAATTCCGACCTGTCGCTGTTGTTGATAGCCTGCTTGTATCGCTCAATCGCGCGTCGCATGTCCTCCACCATCCTGTTCCAGGTGAGAGGGACAGGGCTGACATCGTCATAGAACTTGCGCAATTGTGTAGTGGCGCCATCCGGCCCGCCTAATCCTGGACCGTTTGCGAAAGACGTGGCTGTCGTACCGGTAGGAGGCATGGCAGCGGAAGCGGCAAAGCTCATGCCGCTTTGGCCGTAGGATCTGCCGGCGTAGCCTCCGTTCATTGACTCCATCGAGGTTGCTGAGGAGAGTCCACCGGACAGGCGCTGTCGGTGCTACAATGTATAGTCAGAATCGGGTCAGATAAGAGGTAACCAAGTACTTACACGGGAGCTGTACGAGCCCTTCGTTCCTGGGCCTTCAAAGTCAGACGCGGACGTTTCATCGTCGGTGTCTTCCATGTTGTACCCAGAGCCTGATGCTAGGAGCTCAGCTGGCGGCCGCGACATCTCCGGTATGAAGACATCGGTGCGGTTGCGCGGGCCGCTTTCGTTCGCAGAGGGCGATTCCAAGGGCAGCTCCATTGTGCTTACACCAGTCAGGGTGTTGAAGTAAAAGAGTCGTCCATCGGGTGTTGCTTGAGGTATCCAGAAGGCAGCTTCTTCCTCTTTGTTGTGTGGCCCTGTATTGCGCTCGATGGGCAGTATCGTGTCGTTCCCACCGCTCAATGAACCGTCGTCGGAGTAGTCGCCTTCTGCGCCGCTGGCTGAGCCCGTCTCATGGTCGGCGTCAGCACCGTCTCGGTCGTCTTCAATGTCTTCGCTCGGGCGCTGCACGACGGCGCAATAGTTGCTGGGGAACCAGCCGCGGACGCCGTGGATGACTCCGTCCCACCAGCCGCTCTCGAGCTGTGTAATAACCTGTATTATGTCGCCCGTCCGGAAGCTCAAGCTCGTGCGGTCGTCGGCCTGATAGTCGTAGAGGGCCTTGACATACATGCCGCCGGCGTCGGTGGTGCCGCTGAAGCCGTTCATGGTGAAAGGCGCGACCGGCTCGAGGGGGACAGGATGGGAGAGCAACAACCGTCTTCACACTCTTAGGCGCGGAATACCCCTCTACTGCGACCCAAGACGAAAGTAGAAGCAGTCGCAAAGTGGGCCGCTTGATCTTACGACGCGGTCGTTTTCGAGATTCAGATAGCCCGCGTGGTATGGCCGGGGGTGGATGAGGGCATGCAATTGGGTAGAGGCGGGACCGGCATGCGAATGAGGAGCCTTACATTCGCGCCTAGCAGAGCAACGCAGCGAATAGAGTCCCGCAGCCGACACCTTGGTATGATTATTGTCGAGGAGAAGAAAGCGCTGGAGCGAAAGAAACTGCTACACCAGGGCGGGTCGCTGGCAGGTGAGCGGTGGAGGCCCCGGCTGTGGGGACACCTGCTGCCATAGGTCACGTGTTGAGCTGGGTTATGGATAAAAGCAGCTAAGAATGCGTCAAGTCCCGGGCCCATCCTTCAATAGAATTATTCTCGGAGCCCGCTTGCCTGCTTACATACTGTAATCCTCATGCATGTCTATATGCGGAGCCTGCTTGCAGCCGATGTTGTGCATAGGCCAATATATCCAGGTGGTAAGCGACGACCCTGAACCGGCTGTACGTCGTTGTCTACGCCGCAACCCATCAAAGAAGTCTTCAAGGCCCGCCTCATTTGAAGTCCAATCACACATATCTGAGGCATGTCTACACATTCCAGAATGGTATACACGAGGCCAATAATGGCCAGGCAGGGTCAAGAACGGTGCGAAAACCCCACCATACCCTCAAAAGGTATTCTGCAGGAGCCGAGCGAAGAGCCTGGCGGCTTGGGCGGGGGCCTCAGGCATTCCATTCAGGTATCATTTCATCTAGAACACTGCTTGACTCGTTGCCTATTCTCGGTTCTTTTGCGCTATGAAACGTGGTCCTCAAGGATGACAAGGAGTTCCCTCCCGTTGCGGGCGGATGCCGGAGCAATCGAGTGTTGTACGACCGTGTGCGTCTTGTGCAACTATCAAGTCCTCGACTTCTGACGCTTAGCGTCTTGACTCCCTCACACGCCTCGTTCGCGCGGAACGTTACCTGCATCTCGACCACACGCCAGGAGACATCTTTAGGGTTCTTGTACTCCGACCGATCAGGTTGAGACTGAAGATATAAAGGGTGTGGAACATCTGGGCTTCTAAGGTGCCTAGGGTATTCTAACAGCGCCGACCTCCGCCCATCCTCAGCCTACCGCTATGAGAGCGGTGACTGACACGAACATCTCAGCATGGAAGGCGACATGGAAGCTCGGAATGATTGTGGCTGATCTTAGTGGCCGATACCATTCTCGAACTTGCTTAATGTGTCGCGTGGAAGCGGACGGGACGATTTCTAGGTTCTGCGACACTGGGCCGAAGTGGTGTGTGGGTCGGTCAACCCACCCATTCGATCATGATCCTACTGTTACTCCCGAGAGATGGACATTGTTGAGAAATGATGGGTCGTGTTAGCGAAGAGAGGCATGACTGGAGGCACAAAGCCGCGGCTGCCATTCTACCTATCGAGGTACCTCGATGACTGTTCAGATGCTACCGAAACACTCGTCCATCACCGATGGCGTTTGGAAGAAAGGGCAGACCTACCGCATGCAGCTTGCGGTTCAAACGATGGTGAGCACGACACCATATCAATAGGCCGGCTCGGGAGCTATAGGCCAGCGTCCTTGTTGACTAGGAAGCTCTAGTCCCTTTGCCTCGACTTTTTGAAATTACCTCACGGCGTAGGCGGATGAGTACCGGCCCTATCGCGCCCGTGTCGCGCGAACAGACCATCCAATGCCACTTGAAACCACGACCACGAAGCCGCGTCGCGCTTCTAAAGCATTACGTGAAGCGTTCTAGCGCGGGGGTTTCACGCAGAAGCGATACCCCTCTCTGACACAACGGCCATTGAGGGGCTGTAGGAGATGTTGTAGAAGGCATGTGTCGCGATGGCCAACTTGTGTGGAATGACGGTGAGGGCGAGGAGATGGCGTGGTAGCGACGCCGTTTGCTAGACCGCGACCAACGCTATGTGCTCCAGGGTGTTACGCGTATCCCCGATCCTGGCGGGGCATTTTAGCGGACTTTGCTATTCTGATGCTTACCGGAACTCTTGTGGAGGGGGTGGTGGTGGAGGTCTCCCGAGCCGAGAGACCCTCTTCGCATTGATTCGGTACTTTTGCGAAGCCGACCAGCATGCGTGAAAAAGCATCGCGTCTTCGCGACGTGCCGTGCTTGTGTGTGCTCTGCAAGCTGTTGCGGTCTACTGCATGTGTGGACCAGGCTAAGCAGCACTGTGGGTCCGGGGAACGGGATCAAGACCCGGAAGTATGGATAGGATAGAGTTCCCAGGAACGAGTGAGCACAGCCGACGATCGTCTCGCAATTACTCGTAGCCACAATATTTGATGGTGGGAGTTTGAGGGCGCTCCTGGCGTCATGTTGGTTGGGTGTGGGAGGGGCAGCCCCTTTTGCCGCGCTGTCGTCATGGAGCAACACAGGCCACAGAGGGGCAAAACATGGTGTCTTGTATCCATGGATGTATTGTTGGGGTTCGTGAAAGTATCGATGGCGCAGGCGCGCAAAATGAGGCGGTGAGCCTCAATGCGCTCGGCCTGCATCTGATAACTGGCGCCCCAGTAGACTACACACTCAAGAGGTAAAAGCAGACTGAACGTTCTTACCGCCTCTTTGAGATGTCGTGCCACAAGTGGTGGATGGAAGGTCGACTCCGCTGACAGCGGGTGGTACGGCGAAACCATGCTCAGAGGGCCTGTTACGAATGGAAACCATTGGACAGGCGGCTGCCATGTTGCAATTGGGTCGAGCCCTCAACTAAGGGAGTACCCGGGTTCTGGGCGTAACTACATGTTCGCGAAAAACGGGCATGGTTTGGGGCATGGTGGTGTGCAGGCGGGAGGGGGAGAGGGTGAAGGAGCGAGAGAGTCGCGATGGAAGTCACGATGCGATGCAAGATTAACGGCCAGGGCGAAGACGGGCGCGTCATAGAAGGCTGATATTGATAGCTGGGTAACGAGCCGTGATTGCCAGCAGAGATATCTTGGGACGCAACAGCTGTAATTAATTGACAGTTGGCGTTCGATTCGCTAGCGCTGTCATGCTGGACGTAATTATTCGGTCCCGCGAGGAGATCACAGGGGAGGGATGGCTGGGCTCGAGGCTGCTATTTGGCGGACGTGCGCTTTTCCCCCCATCTCTTGATTTTGGCAGCTGCCCCTCTAGGACTCCTTATTCCGCCGCTGCGCAGCTCGCATCCATCTCAACCTCGCAGCCGCACATTAATCCATCATTGCGCACGCAGCCTTACGGCCACATTCAGCATTCCCACCGGCCATTCCGGTGTTGTACAGTGATTTGTATACAAATTCGCGGGATGAACGAAGAGCACAGCCCTTCCACCACGCCCATCAACAACACACTTTAACGCCTACACCCACGCGCGCCGGCCCTTCATCGTCGCCCTCACATCACTGAAATGGCGTCCAACACATCGCCCGCCCTCCGCAAGCCTGTAGAAAAGAAGTACAAATGTAGTTATGTAAGTGCTGCATGTACAGAGTGCATGTGAGACAAATACACTGACTTCGCCTCTGCAGTGCAATCGAGCGTTCAGCCGAAGCGAGCATCGTAGTCGCCACGAGCGATCCCGTAAGTGCATTTTTCAGTGTCGCGATGGAGCTCTGCATTGTTTAGGGTGGGGTAGCTGTTTACTGATGCGGGACACTCGCGCCGTGGTCGCGCTGCGGGGAAGACAGACACAGTGTTGCTAACTGCCCCTCACTGCAGACACCAAAGAGCGCCCCTTCAAGTGCCTCAAGTGCCGCAGTACCTTTGTGCGTCGCGACCTCCTCCTCCGCCACGACCGTACCGTCCACGCCAAAGACGGCGGCGCGCCCCTGCCCAGCGAGCAGAAGCGACGAGCCGCCAACAAGACACAAGACGCCGGGCCCTCGAAGCCACCCGCCGCTGAGAATGCGACGACGCTCGAGCGCATTGAGGCCGACAACGATGCCATGCACGAGGACGAGGACCTCAATGCCGCCGCCATGCTGATGACCGACTTCCATCACAAGGCCATGGCCAGCCAGGAGCCTGAGATGATTCCCGAGCACAACGAGCCCGAACTGTCCCCCACGGGCCCGTCTATGATGGAGCCCGTCATTCCCTACACCGCCCCGGGTCAGAACATGCTTCCCCAGATGCCCTGGAGAGACTCAATGGTGCCCCAGTCCGAGCCCAAGTCGTCACCCAACACACACTCGGCCTTTAACACCGCCAGCGCACTCGGCTCGCATCCCCACCAGCTACCCCCGCTGATGGAGCGCACAATGTCCGGCAACGACAGCCTCGCACCTACCTTCTCCGCCATGAACGGTGGCAACGGCCTCGGTACCCCCGGCGCTCTTTCGCCTTACCCCTCAATGATGGGGCCCGTGTCGCCCGTCGATTACCGCAAGTCGCCCGGCCCTAACCAGGCCTTGATGATGACTCGAGCTCCCCAGCTGGACTCGGAAGAGCAGTGCGCGAGGATCTACGAGAACATCAAGCAGTACGACAGCGAAAACGCGCTCCTCGAAACATTCCACCTGCCGAGCCTGAACACTCTGAACCGTCTGTTGAAGACGTACTTCGACTTGTTCCACCACCACCTCCCCTTCCTGCACCCCGCCACCTTCAACCCCACCGAGGTGTCGGCCCCACTACTCCTTGCCGTGCTATCGATAGGTGCCCTGTACATCTTTGACCAGGACCAGGCATACATGCTTCACATTGGCTCAAAGGTCCTGGTCAACCAGTTCCTTCAGAACAAGGAGAACTTCAGCTCCCGCAAGTGTCCTCTGTGGACCATGCAGGGCACACTGCTGAACATGATCTTCTCTAGTTGGAGTGGTGATCCAAAAGGTCTCGAGTGGGCTTGCTCGATCAAGAGTCTTCTGGCAAACATGGTCGCTGGCAACCGATACGAGCTCAAGCTTCGGTCAGACGCCCGCGATGGTGCTCAGCCCAACCATGAGGAGTGGGTCGTTGACGAGCAGTGCCGCCGCACTTACTATGCCGTTTACATCTTCTTTGGTCTGTTGACTCTTACCTACAACCATACACCAGCCATGGGTTTCAACGAGTTTGACACATTGGAGCTGCCCTCCTCGGAATCTCTCTGGACTATGGAGGTCTCAGATGATGAGGCTTGGCGCGAAAGCTTGAGCTCTTCTAAGATCATCACTTTCCGTCAGGCGCACGACAATCTCTTCCAGGGCGAGACTGCTCGCTATAGTGCCTTTGCAACCCGTGTCATGATCAACGCTCTGTTCCTCGAGGTATGGTACCACAAGCGCAGTCCTGAGGCTCTTCAAGATGTTGTCACAGAATACAAGCTGCGACTGGCTCTTGAGACCTGGGAGAAGTCGCTTGAGCTATGCGAGCCTGAGACAGTTGTGGTCCAGCTCAGCGCCCCACACAAGGGTCACCCACTCATCTTCAACGCCATGGCTCTGTACAGAAACACTCGGGCCCGACTCGTCGTTGACCTCAAGTCCATCCAGGAAGCTTTGCGCTACCACGACTCGTACGAAGTTGCAGCTGCTATGACAAACGCGCGCGACAAGGTCCAACGTTCGCCAGAGATGATCAAGGTCATCCAAGAGTGCTTCGATTGCATCGAGGTCGCTGCAGTACAAGGAATCCGCTGGGTCGCACGCACGTCGGCTACCAACTGGAGCATCGAACATCCTCTCACTGGTATGGATCTAATGGTTATCCTCACGTTGTGGCTTTATCGCCTGGAACACGATGAGGAGCCAGCCACCGAAGAAGAGCTCGCGATGTACAACAAGCTACGCAACTTGTTTGACGACGACTCAGTAGATGTCTATGGCGCAAAACTGAGCTCAACAGTCGCTCGACTTTGGGGTAGCATGATCGATGAGGTTGTTGTCTGGGGGTATGTCATCTCCGCCATTTGCACACGAAGCTCGCAGCTAACATTGTATAGTATCACCAAGCTCATGGGCGAGGCCTTCAAGCTCCACTCACAAGCCCTTGTTGGCTATGAAGACGCCATGTCTTCTCGCTCCGGATCTGCTACCCCGTCCATGGCTGCGGGTGGCGTCCAAGTCCTCGAGATGCAAATGGCCTACTAGGCCTGCCATTTTTTCAGCTTGCCATCTTTCCCGATTTGTTTTCCATCTCTCTGTTTATTTGTCACTGGGATTCTTCCTCAATTTGGTACCGTCATGTGCGTGCATCTGGAGCATGTCATGGAGTTTGGCGCATGCGGCATCATTGCCTCTTTCCTATCTCGTCTCACTTTCTCAAGATCGGGGTAATACGGCGCATAGGGGCAGTCATCCAGATTCCTACGCACTTGAGCATGCGCTCGTATTGTTTGGCATCCTTCTAATATTTTTCCCTCGCTCATACCCACCGGAATTTCTGGACTATTGGAGGCTGGCCCCAGGCGCGTTATCGCTTTGCTTCGATCGCGTTGCCAGCGTTGTCTTTGCTGCATTTTTGCTAATACTGCCTTGTTATTATTTCCTGTCTCCTTTTGTCTTGGAGCTATTGGGGTTCATTGTGCATATACCATAGTATTTCATGAAGCGTCTTCGCGGCGACGGAGGACAAAATGGAAGTAGTAGATTAACGATAGCGGAGTGCGGCTGCATTATGGTTTTGAATATTATTACTCGTACACACATCCCCAGAAACTACTAGACTTGAATAACTCTGAGCTGCAAGATAGTTCGAGTGTTGTTCCCAAGGTTGTGATGTTGGTGATACGGTCCCAGGTTGGGCAACGGCACTAATCGATAATGGTCGCCCACGGACCACAGTGCATAACTAGCGCGAAGAGCTCCAATTGAACTTTTCCAAAATTTCGAGGGCCCAGCTACAGCATCCAGTCCGCTCGCAGCTCCACGCATTACCCGCCATACCTCACATCCCTATCTTACTAGCGATTACAGTCGCATAAATACACAATGTCCAAAGATATCGAGGAGAAGAGGCTGAAGAAGGAGAAGAAGGAAAAGCGCGCAGAGAAGGATGGCGTGTCCAAGAGCAAAAAGGACAAGAAGGACAAAAAGAGCAAGGGCGATGTCGAGATGGTAGATGCGCTGGAGGCTGAGCTGGAGAAGGAGCCCGAGGTCTCCATGGTCAACGTTGTGAATGGCGCATCAGGCGACGACGAGCCTCGCGGCGCGCTCGTTCCCTTTGCATTCCCGCTCGCCGACAACGACAAGGAAGTTAAGAAGATCCTTAAGACCGTCAAGAAATGTACGTTCTCTCACGCGCCCCGTGTTGCAAACTCCCGCAGCGCGCGCACACGTATGCAAGTAACAGCGACTAACTTTGTCCTTCCACAGCCGCCAAATCCAAGACCCTCCGCCGCGGCGTAAAAGAAGTCGTCAAGGCGCTGCGCAAATCCGCTGCCGCAGGCGCCGGTTCCACCTTGACCAACCCCTCCGCCATCGTCGTCATCGCCGCTGACATCTCGCCCATGGACGTCATTGCGCACATTCCCGTTCTCTGCGAAGACCACAACGTGCCCTACATCTACATCAAGAGCCGTGCGCAACTCGGCGAGGCCAGCGCAACAAAGCGACCTACCAGTGTAGTCATGATCGGCAAGGACAAGATGGGCAAGAAGGCTGGAGAGGGCGACGACGAGTTCGTCGAGGCGTATGGCGAGCTTGTCAAGGTTGTTGGCAAGGCCAGCAAGACTGTCAGGAAGTAAAGCATCTACAATCACGCGAAGGAAGAGAGTTTATGGGTGGAAGAGATGTAAAGGTGTTCCGTTCTACAATGTCTCATGTACTGTTACAAAAACGGGACGAGGGAGTCTGGCGTTTTTTTTTCAGCTGCGCAAATAGTAGGCTAACATCATCTACCTGCCATTGTTGCTCTACGTTATTGAGTATTTTGTGTAGCTTGGCTGCCAAAGGGACAGAGCTAGTGCTTTCAATATATACCTCCTAAAAAAAGCTTTCCATACTTTGTTCTTCGTTCTATCTGCCTTTTCTGTACCTTCTCGCACAAGCTATGATCCCTTATTCACGATCTGCCACTTGCCGTCGCTCACCTCTACTATGCTCTCTCCAATGTTCTCCGACGAGCTCTTCCCGCCCCCTCCTACACCCACGTACCCCTTTTGATTCGACACCACCAGCTTCTCCGTCTCATCATCCAAGAAACAGCAGCTATAATGCGTGTGCCCAAAAGCCCACATCTTCACGACCCTCGAAGTCCAGCACACTTCCCCTTCCAGCTCATTCACGAACCCAGAACTAACCGTACTCCCCGCATTCTTCGGGCTCATTGCCCGCGAATCTGTCGTAGGACAATGATGCGTAGCAACAACCACCTGTCTATGCGGCTCGTTAGCCTGAATATCGCGAACTACAGCATTCAACCAACCCAGATCCTTCGCATGCTCTCCAGCCAGACTTTCCAGCGTCCAATCGCGTATCCCGCGTTCGGGATGGAAGTCTGTGAGACGCGCATGAACCTGGCTAGCTTGTTCCGGTAGCACGTTTGTCCAGAGCGTACAGCCTAATATCGTGATTGTGCCATTGACGTCATATCTGTCTCTGGATAGGAACCTGAACCGACTTCCGAAATCTTTGCTGCATTTCTGCTCGAATTTGCGGAGTGTGTGGGTCGCTTGTGCGAGTGTGGTCTGGTATGCTTCGTGGTTGCCAAGGATGAAGAAGATGCGGGAGCCGCGATTGCGGTCTAGAGTTCGTCGTAGGAAAATGAAGAAGTGTTCGTGATTGGCTACACCTACATCGCCTAGAAGGAGGATGTTTAAGGCTTTTGCGTCGATATTGTAGGTGGTGTATTGTGGAGCTGACAAGGGCGATTCTAGATGTAGATCTGAGAGGACTTGGAACTGTGTTGGGAGGAACGACATCATGCGGGTGGCGAACGGGTGGAACAATGATGACGGAGTTCCGGATCTCTAATTATCCAGATGCAGTTCTGTGCTGGTAGGCTACAGCTGCGGGTTTCGTGGGTCACCATTGTTGGTTGGCCTGAGATTCGTTCGCTTTGCAGCAGACGAGGCTGTCCCTCGCCAGACCGTGCTGCGACTCTTACACCATTCTACCCCGAGCTGCGTGGAAACCCTTGCCACCGGTTTTCTATTCTGAAGCCTCAGCTTCGAAATGCAGTTATGTTCTCGTAATATTCGGACCTGCCTCGGCCTACTGCTTCTCTTGCGGTTTAACATTCTGCCAGCAATTCTTTCTGTATTCGACCCGAAGTTTGGTCCGCACAAGTCTCATATTCGGAGCAACACCTCCGATACCGCCAGCCCCTCTTGCTCGTATTCTTCCGCCAAGCTCCACGCATCATCTGGAAAGCAGACCAGAAGCGGCAGTTGGACAAGTAGCTTGTCTGGGCGCCCAGGCAATGGCAGTGAAAAATCTTATCAGATTGATAAGATGATCTGATTAGCCTCGGGGCCACCACGGTGGCATCCAATCCCCAACCGCCCCTGTACACAACAACCACACATTGATGCATCACATGTTGGATGCTGCCGGAGTAATATCCGGGAGAATAGGAACTGCGGGATCTAGACATGCGAGCAAAAGTGGGTTCAGCCAATCGGCACGCCAACTGTGCGTCATTATAGTCTCGTGAGGTTAGCTGGGACATCATTGTCAGAAGATGAGTGCAGGAATGTGGCCTAGGAATACGAGGGGATGGTCTGAATTGCGAAGAAATCCTCGGTCTCCGATCTTGTTCACAAATTTCGGGAAGAGTGAATATCCAGCGCAAAGTATAAAAACCAGTTCACATGCGTTGAGCTACATTCTTCGCTCTGTACAAGTTATCCAGACCACCCCCTAGAGTATCTAACGCGCAGCTTCCAAGATGGGTTCCATCCAACAGCAAGAGATAGCAACGCTAAACAGCCTCGCGGCTCAGATCAGCGAGCTCGCAGCCAAAATGACAAAGCAGCTCGAAGCAGGCAACGTAGCACCCGTCACCCTTGAACCAGACAGTCCGATCAGATATGAGAAGCTCCCAGGAGAAGTCTTCATGACACGACAGCTACTCGAGGACGCACTAAAAGACCTATACATCCTAAGCCAAGGCCCGAGCGAAAGCGTCTTCAACTACGTCCACATGACCATCCCCGACGCCGCATGCCTGAACGTGCTGAACCAATTCGATTTCTGGGGCGCGGTACCCGTCGACGGATCAGCGACGCTGGAAGACATAGCCAAGCATACTCAGCTGCCCTACGAAGTCGTAAGCCGAGTCATCGACCACGCAGTCACAATGCGTTTCTTCGCCAAACTCTCCTCCACCTCCACAACCATAAAGCATACCTCGCGCTCTGCCGCCCTCGCCAAAGACACCGGACTATCTGCGCTTGTGCACTCTGTTCTAGACGAGACGGGCCCGCCCATGTTCCTCCTTCCGGAGGCTTTGCGTCGCTATTCCCAGGGCAAAACGGAGATTGCGAAGGATATGAAGGAGACTGCGTTTAAGCTCTGTCGTTCTGGTGGCGGGTGGGGCGAGTATGAGAATTGCTGGGAGTTTATTGAGAATGATGGGGAGGGGGAGAGGAAGGGGTGGCGGCAGAGGAACTTTGTCAGGTTTATGGCGTATATCAAGGATTTGTTTCAGACGGAGAGTTTGGTGCTTGATGCGATTGATTGGAAGGCAGAGGGCGATGTTACCGTTGTTGACGTAAGTACTCCTTTCTCACTAAGTAGCATCCCATCATACCATATGCTTACATCTCCAAATTTCTAGCTCGGCGGTTCAGCAGGCCATGACGACGCAGTCCTCGCGGCCAAATTTCCCAACTTATCCATCGTCGTGCAGGATCTCCCCGAGGTAGCACCAGTCTTCGAACGCGAATTCCCAACAGACCTCAAATCCCGCGTTTCTTTCCGCACACACAACCTCTTCGACCCCCAGCCCGTCCAAGCAGATATCTACATGCTGAAATGGATCCTGCACGATTGGCCCGATGTCGAGTCCGTCAAGATACTGCAAGCGCTGCGACCAGCTCTTCGACCTGGTGCGCGCGTCCTGTTTATCGATTATGTCGGGAAGCAAGAGTCGAGCGAGGAGGAATTGCCGCGTAGCATGCAGGGCTTTGGTACCGCAACGGATTTGAGGATGATGGCGCTGTTCAATGCCAAGGAGAGGCCGGTGGAGGCGTGGAAGGTGATTTTTAGACAGGCGGACGAGAGGTACGATGTCGTGAGGGTGGAGGCGGACCCGTTGAGCTTCATGTGCGTGCTTGAGGCTGTATGGCGGGGCTAGAGTGTGCGTTTTGTTGCCAGAGATGGGTGCTTGGAGATGTGTAGGCATGCGTGTGTTTATACCCAAGTTAGGATAACGCAACATTGGAGATACCCATTGATCCCTGTGGCTTCTTAAAAAAACAAACATCGTCATGTGTCTTTGAAAGCTGCCCATAATTCCTCGGATTTACCGCGGCGCTTGTGTAGGATCGGCAGTCTATAGCGTCTGATCAAGCAAGGCGATCAAGGCGCTATCCATCCCACAGTGGTCATGGGCCAGCGAATCCACGCTCTGTGTTCTGTTGCCAAGGCTTCGAATATTCCAGACATAACATGGTGAGTCCAGCCTTTCATGTACCTGGGAGGCTACCAGTCAGTTGATGATCAACACAAGTTCGCACGCTTACTAACCAAAACTTCTCCATATCCTTCATCAGTACGGCGAAATGCGCATACACGATAAGCGCAAGCGGATCGCATTGCTGTAGGCGATCAAGGAAAGCGTCGCTCATGCGATACAGCCATCCAAAAGAAACGTGGTATTCTCCGTCCACGCCTCCATACCGATTCGAGTACATCTCCTCCAGGATATCCACTGAGTGGACATTCTCATCGCGAACAGCCGGCTCGGAAACATATGCGACGTGTTCTCTCAACTCCTTCAGCTGGTCTTCGTATCCGGGTGGCTTGTCCATGGGCGGTAAAGGGCGGCCCTTATTACGAGTGGCAGGTGCATGCGTTTTTGTGAACTTTTCTGCTCCAACAGACATGACAGTCGTCTTGATGCCGCGGAACATGACGAGCCATTCTGATCTGCCAAGCTTTCCGAAAGCAAGGTATTCACCAGGTTGAGGTCCCCTTGCCCAGCTAACGAAGCAGATAAGCTGGACAGAGGTCAATATCGCGTCGCAGTTGTCTGCTCTCATATCAGCTATCTCCGCGGTGACGATGGTTAGCGCGGCTTCATAGTGGTACTCTGCGGTTGCGATGTATTCCTCTTTGCGGTCTGGCCGGCAATAAGCAAGATGGCGGGCTGTCAAGGCGAACATGAGGTGCAGCACATGATCGTTTTTAAGTGCAACGGTTTCCATAACAGATTGCCAATGCGTTGCGGTCGTTGATCCTGCTGCGAGTGATTGACACGTGGTAGTTGTCCAGTGATAAGTAAGCTCTATATCGGATAGCTGAAGGCTTCCCGGTCCTCTTGTGGCGTTGTCATGGTTTGTCGGGTTTGATGTTGGTGCAGAAGCGTTGGGGTAGTCGCAGCGAACATTTCGCCTTATGCAATTCGCGCAATGCGGTTTCGATTCATCGCACTGCAAACCCAATCAGCATTGTTGTGGCGATGAACGCAAGGGCGTTTGTCGTGAATGGGCAAGGTTGATGAGCTTTAAAGACCTGGGCGTTGCTGGCTAAACTTGGCCAGCGCGATGCCATCAATTGCCGATCGCGCCAAACAAGGGATCACGTACCTTGATGCGTCTTGTTTTACAATTCATGCACCCTGCCCTGGACTTCCGATGGCTCTTCCTCGTAATCCGCGTTCGTTTCCCTCCCCGTTCATTCGGCTCATGCGAAGACGACGCCGGTGAAGAGTGGTGTGAACTCTCTCTTGCCGTTGACGCCGGCGTTACATCTGACAGTGGCGATTCCTGCTGCATGTTTGTTCTTTGCAGTTAGTTAAGTCTGACAGGTGTGTATAGGGGCGTATTCGACGCGAGGCGGGGCGTATAAAAGAGAAACGCGCGGGCTAGATCGGCCGCGAGCGCCAAGCCAAGCTGGTTCTGCGCCACAACACCTCCGCAACGCAACTTCGCAAACATCTCCTGTGAGGGAACAAGCCTGCCTATCCCACGACGATTGCCAAGCTAAGCATCTGCATTGGCTTGGTGGAAAAGCTTTATCCCTTCGCAGTGACTCGGCAGATTGCTGCAAGGGATGCCGAACTACCGTCAAACTAGGTATTTCCTCGCGTCTGCCGATGTCATGCCGCTCGTATTCTCTTCGCGAAAGAGAGTACGCTACTTTTTCCTCCCTAAACACTGGTACAGTTGCCTCAGGCTCCACTTCGGCGCTTCAAAAAAACCGTAAAATGACATCTATAGCTCCTATCTTGGGACTTGGTTGAGTCTGTGCTGCGTCAGCGTAAGTTTTACATGCGCATATAACCCGTTTGCGGCCCCGCTCCTCAGTGATCCATTGCCTATACACAAAAGCATCTCGAAACTCACCCTCATATCTTCAATCCATCAAATCTCGACACATTAATCTTTGCAACGATGGGTAAACCCGAAGAGCCAAAGCCTGTGTACACACCAGCATCTTCATCAAGTCAATCGACACTCTCTCAAATGCCATCAACAAGCCCACCACCCTACACTCCAGTACCACCGTACTTCAAGCCGCAATTCATCTCACCCACCAATTTCAAGGCTGCCGTCAACAGCAAACTCGATAAGCCCGCCGTATCGCTCTTCCGCCTCACGATCCGCATCCTCCAGTTCGCCTTCGCCCTCGCATCCGGTATCTCGTACGCCATCGAGCTCAACCAGCATGTGAGCAAAGACGCTAGATCGAGCTTCATCTACACACAATTCGTCTTCGGGGCGACACTGTTCGTCTTGGTTCTCGATAGTGTGACGGTGCGACATTATCGGTTCACCTGGCTAGTGGAATGGGTGCTAGCCATCTTCTATTTCGCAGCCTTCGCCACCTTCTACCAAGCGTACCTCGAAGATGGAGTCAAGCAGGGATACGAAAATGTAGACCTGGGACGTATGAAGAGGGCTATTTGGTGCGATCTGATCAATGCGCTGCTGTGGTCGGCCAGTGCGCTGTTCTCGACTGTCATGTGCTGCTCGGGTATAAAGGCTGCTGTCAAGGGTAAAATAGAGAGGAGGAGACAGAGGAAGCAGGGTAACAAGGGCGCGAGGCAGATGGAAGAGATGGAAAGTGGTACTATGGGTTCCCAGCAGGTGTAATAATGACGACTCGACACGCTGGATTGGAGTTTAGGCGCTGGACATATCTCTTTTGTTTGCATATGTAATTATTGTTACATGCCTCGTGGCTCTTATAGACGCACCAATATGACATCAATACCCTGAAAATCTCATTCTTTTCTCGATGATTTTGGAGCATCGACATCCATGGCAATGTCTGGTAACGGTCGTACCTATGTGCCTCAAAAGGCCCGCCAAGGTTTGTAGCAGATAAACACATCATCTAACGCAAAAATCTTGACACTCTACTAACAAAGCTTTTTACTAATGCATTGCGCATCGCAAATTACTATACTAAGTCTACTATACAGTATCATGATATTCTCCAACCATGGGAAGTCGTGGAACCAAGCCACAGTGATGGCGCCTCGCTATGCATGTATGTGTAGGAACTGAAAACAAAGAAACAAAACTTTTTTTTTGAAGAGAAACAGCAAGCCATCTCTAAGTCGAACGTAGCTTCTACGTTGCTTACGAGATTTAGACGACGTGCGTGCTCAATACATGTCGTCGTCATCTTCTCCTTCAGCGTCAATGTCCTCCTCGCCCTCTGCGCCCATGTCCGCATCTGCCATGTCCACATCCTCAGTAGACATGTTCACTGCCTCAGGTGTTCGCGAAACGCTTGCTCCCAGCTTTGCGACGGCGAGTGGCTGAGTTTGCCAGTCAACGTTCGTAGGCCGGTCAGTTGTCGATGGGCCTGGCTGGTCTTGTTCATTTTGCACCTGCCGAGTGTTGAGGGCTTTCTGCATGATCCGGTACTGCTGCTTTGGGTTCTTAAGAATCTGACGGGTGGTGTTCGTCTCCACTGCACCGGCGTCCGAAATGTTTGTATCGCCTTCCTCTTCCATGGGAGGAGCGTCAGTGCGTTGTGTGGTCCGCGCCTGCAGCGTAGAGTGCCGCAGATTGTAGTCTACGCGCCAACGCTGCTTTTCGTGGTTCTTTGCTTTTCGCTTGACATGTTCACCAAACCAATCATGCTCTATGTCGTGTAGCTGGTCGCCGAAAGCGGCCCAGAATCCTGGAAGAGTGATGTAACCACCACCAATCGTCTTTTTGACCGCACCTACAGATTCGAGCCAGCCCAAGACAAGTTCTAACTCGAACAACTCGGTCGTGTTCTCAGGGCAGTGAGAAAGAACATCGGCTGGAGTGGCACCAGCCAGGAAGATCAATGGCTGCAACACGAGGTTTAAGACACGGTACCACCACGGCCACGTCACATTTTGGCCATCAATACTGCTCCAAATGGGTAGTAAAGCGTTCGCATCGTGCTTTCCAGGAAGAGGCGGCTCGGGCAGAGAGTTCCATACTGCAGTTTTCGGGTTGTGCACCGGCGGTGATGGCTGAGGAAGCGTTTGCAATGGGCTACCGATCTTGTACTGGTCTGTGGGGACGACATGAATGTCCCAGAACAAACGACCTCGGTCGATTGCTCGGTGATTATAGCCACCCTCGCAGAAACCCCATACTGATAGCTTTGGGAGAGGAGCATTGAATTCGTTGTGGACAGGAGGCAGCTGGGGAGCTAGCTTGACTGTTCCTTCACTGACCATCAACATGATTGCTGCGAAAGAACCGTCTTCTTCGCATCGTGACATATTGTATGACCGCATTTCCGGATCTTCGCTTGTGAATGCAGTATCCATCTTCTTCTTGACCTCGACCGCGTGCATGAAGTCATCAAGCTGGAACAAGCGTGTGTACTTCTTCGCCAAGGCTTGGGTGAAGTTGTAATTGCGTCCCGGCAAGAGGCGCTTGAGTTTTCGCATTCGAAGATGCTGCTTCTCAACAAATTCTCCGACGACGTTGACTAGCACAGTTTCTCCCAAGTCTTTGAATTTCTCGTGCGCCAGATCTGCGTCGTAGAGCGCTTGCGGCGTCGCAGTGTTTGCTCGAACCCATGACCGTGCCTTGAGAAGCTTGTCCTCGGACGACCAGGTGGCTGTTCGTGATCGATGAAGAGGAGTGGTAAATGAATGCTGGAGTTGAAGCATTGTCCTTGTGCGATCTGCAGTTGCAGCCTTGTACCAACTTACCCGATCCAGATTCTCGTAGCTCGATTCCTCAATGGTGAGTTGTTGCATCGCTTCCTGCAAAATCGGGAGAGGGAGGTCAGGGTAGGCGCACTTCCGGGTAGCCCATCGTACGAGGCCTGCCCAGTCATGTGTCTCGGGATCCTCGATAGTGGCAACTTTGCCGGCTTCATAAGCTTCCAGGTATAACGATTGAAAGGATATAGTCAACTCGCTCACTTGATCGGCCATACGATTCTGCATCCAAGCCCAGAGCTGACGAGCCCTATTCAAGTTGAAGAGCTTGTCATTAGCATGAGCGTTTTTGACAAGGTTCCAGTCAATCTGCCCATCTTTGCCCGATAACGAAGAGACCACCACGAAGGTGCAGAAGAGCTTTTTGAACTCATCTACCTGTTCAACGACCTCTGCATACTGTAGCCGCTTCTTGTGCCTGTTGGCAGGGATCTTCTTCGTCCTCTCGCTCCACGGCCTTGATGGCATACCAGGCCTCGAGCCACGCTGAGGCGGCTGGTAGACCGGATCGTTTGGATCACCCGTAAGGCCAGTAAGTCGTTCGAGCAAGGTTGGGGGAGGGCCGGGCTTGCCCCGTTGACGACCCTGGACTGTCCTGACAGTCGGCTTCTTCGTCTTGCGTCGCACTGCTTTGCCATCCTCTCCTCTGTCATCTATCACCTCCGAATCGGATTTCGCATCCTCCTCAGAGCTGGAATGGGGAGTGATTACTCCGTCTTGCATATCATCAATGGCTGCGGGCGCTAACCGAACTCTCTTCCTAGATGATTGATCGCGAGGAACTGCGATTCTCACGCGTTTCTTGTTCTTCTGGGCAGTAGCAGGCTCCGCAGGTGCATCGCCATCCGGCGGCTTAGGTGAATTCTCCCTTAATTCTGTAGAATCGGGTTCGACCGTCATAACGTCCTTCGAAGGACGCTCTCCAGTGGGGGCTTCCGCATTAGCGACGTGCCCTTGTACTTCTTGTTCCACCCAATCTGGTGGTTCGTCATCGCTTTCGTCGTCCTCAAACTGCTCTCCATCTGGAACTGGCTCACGTTCCGGCACGGGCGCAACGATAGGGCGCGTCCAGACGAGTGAGATTTGCCCAGGCTTCTCGGCCGCACCATGGTCGAGTCCACCAGTCTCCGCATCGTCAGAATCATCATCAAGCGACCCCAGTCCTGCAGTATAGAGTGGAGTCCGTCGGATGCGCTTGCTCTTATCGTTCAAGCTGGCAAGTCGCGCCCGCTTTGCGCGCGGCGCATCACCAGGCTGTTTCGAAAGCGCCTGTTCAACCTGTGCATTCTGCACCTTGCGAGCCTTCTCTTCTAGCTTCTTTTGCTTGTTCAGCTCAGAACGCCTTCGCAGTTTGGCGTCGTTGATCTGTTTCTCAAGTTCGGGGTTCAGTCGGTTAAGGACGATGCTCTCGTCTTTGGGGGCTGCCTGAACCGGTTGGTACGACACGACTTCGCCAATGAGATCACGAATCTCATCTGGGTAATACAAGAGCGATTTTTCCGACACACGGGCAGTGTATTCCTTCTGCTGAGAATATTGGGCCATGTTGTGCGCCAGCCTCAATACTTGGGGACTCCTTTCGGTGAGGTTTGCCCATGTGAACATCCTTCTAGTGGTCGTACCTGGTGTGTTCTTGTTCTGTGCGGCGAAGTTCCAGTGCTTCAACCCGAATTTTGGTTGGCAGGCCATGCTTCTGAGGGTTTCGCTGATAGTACTGAGGGATGGCTCCTTTATCTGTGCGTGCCGTTCGCGCCAAAGGGTAAGAAACGGTCTTAGGATCTCCCCTCCACCAGGAAAGACACCGTTACAGCGTTTGATGATATCCAGTATGATCCTTTGCCTGAAATGACGCTGACTGCCACCTATTCCAGACTCTTTAGCTCTTGGCTTGGTACCTGGTACAGGAGGGACTGGGGCCTCTACAATCGCGCTGTGAATGCCACTATGGAGGGTGTGATTGTCATTGCTCCCGGAAGTAGGCAATTGCGATCCAGTGACTGTGGGAAGCTCCTCGTTCATAACATGAGCGGTGCTTGCATTCGGCGGTGGCGGACGAGTTTCTCCTACTGAACTGACGGCATAGGGACTATGATATGGTGAGGTGCGGGACCGCTCAGATGCGTTGATCGGTGCCCAACCGCCCACCATGCGTGGTGGTATCGACGCGACCGGTCGCGGTGATTGCTTCTCTGTCGTATCCAGTACGGTATGGGACAGATCTTCCCCATCGCTGGGAACAGCGACCGCAGTTGCATCGGCTTCAGCTTCTTTGCCGGCGATTGCAGAGTCCGTCAAAGACTGCGTAGGCGCTTCTGTGCTATTTCCTGCTGCAGCTGGCAGATCTTCAGGATCTACTACAACTGTTTCATCACTAATGGAAGGCGGTGGGGTATGGTTCTGGAGATTCTGCTGCATCTCCACGTCGGCTGACCGCTGCATTTGCACTTGCAGTTGCTTCGATTCCGCAGCGCATGAAGTTTGTCGTGAGCCGATCGCCCTTTCAACCTGATGAGCGGCATCTGTTTGTGGGGTACCAGGTGCCTGTGCTACATCGTTTCCACGCACTGGTTGCTTTTGGTCATCACCCGCCTTGAACCAGTCGATTTCTGCTAAACGCGATAGCTTGAAGGTCGCCATAATCGCCTTTCTTGGACGACCTCGACCGACGTTCTGCTTCATGTACGGATTGAGATAAATCCCTGGAGATTTTCGCTGTTCATACTGCTCAAGAGCTGTTCGAGCTGCGGCGTCGAGTTTAGAGGTATCAGGCATCATGTACGTCTTCTCCAAAGGCTTCGCTGGAGACGCAGCTTCCGAGTTTGGCGGAACAGACTCCTCGGCTGCTGAGGGTATCGACTGAGCTACTTCGCTGACATCTGCCACAATCAAGGGTGTCGTAGCCTCTGTGCCGTGTCCGTCAGGGTTCGTCGATAGAGTACCGCTTCGAAGCGTACGTGCGGCATCAGTTGGAGAGGAAGTCTGTGCCGATATAGGCCCTGGAGTCGACTTCTGTGGTGTGGCTTCTTTTGTTCGCCGTTTCTTCCTTAATGCTGGAGTATCCACTGTAGCTTCAACCTTTCGCTTCCCCAAGTCGCCGGTGAATGGGAGGACCTCTTGGGCCTCCGGCTCTGCGGAGTTCTGTTTTGAGGTATTCTCTGTGTCTAGATTCTCCGGAGGCTGTTCTTGCTCTTCTACAGGGGCAATTGACTTCCTAGGGGGCTCGGTAGTCTTCTTGGGTGTTTCTGGTTTTGTTGCTTTCGCCCTCATCTCATCCATAAAGCTGAGAATGACCTTAGAATCTTCAAGGGCGGTACCCTGCTCTCGCTCCTTGCGGAGACCTTCTATAAGATCCTGCGGCAGTCGTCCGTGGCCTTTCCAACCCAGCGATATTCTTTGCTGCTTGCTGAGTAGTGTGGCCTCTTTGGTGGACTTTGTTGCTCGCTTCTTCTCCTTCTTTACCAACGTCGGTAGTCCGCGCTCCTCTCGGATTTTGTTCTCTTGCTCTATGCCCAAACGCCCTCTTGGAGAAAGGCCTGCGGCGATTCGCTCCTCCTTTGACATAAGAGGTACACTGAGCTGACGACTGGTTTTCTCGGGCGCAACTGCGTCTGGCAGCGCTGCCGGATCTCCTGTCATTTGGCGGTAAGCAAGAATCTGTTTCTGAAGCTTTGCACCCAATCGAGCATTAGGATCGAGCCCCAACGAAATCTTCTCGTCTGGCGTTAGTGAAAGTGCCGAAGCTTTTGGTGGCTTGGGAGCTTTAGCTACTCGAGCAGGCTTTTCTTTCACGGCTTTCGGTTTCTTGGGTTTGCCTGAACTACGGGGAGTTTTGATTTTCGGGGCTGGGGTGTAGGACTTTTTGTAGCCGATCTCTTGTGCTAGGGCAATGTCCCATCGTGAACCATATTTGCGCGGCTTCACGACAGCTGAACCAGCCTCGGACAGTGTCGCTGACCCAGATCCACGTACCAGATCCCCCGGTTTGACAATCGGAAAGCCCCAAGGATCAAGCATTACGCTGTTTCGAGAAGGATCGAATGATTCATTAGAATCTAGGTCGGCTACACCGCCCCAGTGAGCATATTTGAGTTCCACAGCCTTTTCAAAGTTGGCGTATGTACGATAGACATAGTGAAGAAACTTCTTCTCCTCGGTGACACCCTGATCTCTTATGACGGCCAAATGTCGAAGATGGATCGGCTGAGTCTTCTCCCAGTGGTTTGTTATGCGCGAAAAGTATGACTCCATTGGGCGCCTCCAGAACGGTCCAACAATCCGGTCGCGCAGAGCCTCAGAATCCCATCCCTCTGGACCCCCAAGTGCGACGGCATCAAATACCGTATTGGGGAGAAAGCGATCTGGTGTCCATTGAGGTGGTATGACCTTGGGTTCGTCGACAGGCTGTGCATGGGCCTGGGGATCGGCAGTGGTATCTGCATCATCTAGCATATCGACTTCAAGGTCTTTCATTACCGAATCACCGTTGGCATCCTCGTCAAGCGGCTCTGCATTTGAACCGTCCGTAAGGTCAGCTGTACGTCGGAATCCAAGATTCTTTAGATCCTCATCCCGAGGGGCACGCATCACCTGGATACAAGTGATCCAAGCATCCCCAGTCTTCTTCTTACGAATTCTGCGTCGCTTGATCATTCCGCTCTGATCCAATCGAATAAGTGCACCCTGAGTGGCCCGCTTATTCCATGATGACATTGGAACACCCTGATACAGGTTAGCAAGGCACAGAAGTTGTCGAAAGTGATGGGCATACCAGTTTCTCTCGAATCGTGCGCGTAGGGACAATACCTCCCTCGCCCACTTTGTTGTACAGTAGCTGTGCAAAGCTTCGGACTACGAAAGTTCCATCCTCTTGGTACACATCCTCCACAGCACTAGATTCGATGAAGGCGTTCTGAGAGACGAACTTTGTATGGATGCACAGACTAGTGCGCATTTTGTTGGATTGGACAGGATACTTGGAGATGTAGTTCTTTCGAGCCAGCTCATCTGTCCTGTGGGGCACGGATCTTTTGTCTTGGCCACTTAGTCCAATTAACTCAGGTTGTGTGATGCCAGCCGCTCCGCGAGCAGCGATGAGTGACAGCAACACAAACTCCATGCTTGGAACTTTTTTCAGATCAATGCCATGACCTGTCAGAGCTTGCCATACTCTGCCCTGGCTTGTGTACAGGCGAGGCGCAGTCATGCTGGAGCTGGGCTCATCGAAAACGGCTGTAGTCGTGTGTATGGCCTCTGGTACATCGCGAGGTGGGCGACGTGCGGGCAGTGGAGCTATGGCCTGATTTGAGGGATCCGTGGGTTCTTTTGGGCGTCCTTTTTCTTTGTGGACTCGCTGCCGCAGGGCCTCTCCTAACGCGGTCAAAGTCTTGGAGGGTTGTACGGTCCCGGTTGAGAAGGCACCCGTCTGCTGGTCAGACCCTGCTGCGTGGATATCTCCAATTGTGCCAGTCTCGTGCAGCTCAGCCGCCTCGAACTCTGAGAGCGTGTAGTCGCGAACCTCCTTTTGATACACGATGCGAATGTCGGGATGGCTGGTGAGCCATTGCCATGTGCGCTCATAGAAACTGCGGCCAAGACCGTCTGCCGGAAGAGAGATCCCTTCCTGCTTACCGGCCTCATTGTCTGTATCATCGTGAGACTTTCCATAGAACTTCTTGATGAAGCGACGGAAATCCGCGCTGCTGGCGCCTGTAGAGGAATTAGCGACTGACAAGCAATACAGTCAGGTGTCACGGGTAAAGGCATCAGGCCGCACGACAAATTGATAAGGATAGAAAAGGAAGAAAGAAAGAAAAAAAGTAACGAGAATTACAGTCGCTCAGACGTTCAAAGGAACGAAAACATGTAACAGCTTGTCCAAAGCGAAAGTGGTGAGTTTTGTGGATAGTGGCTAGTGTAATTGCAAAAGCAGGGACAATACGCGCAGCGAGTCATGCATACCTTGAACGCCGAGGAGAGCAATTTCTGACAGCAAAAAGTCTAAGAGCTCGTCGAAGCCTGTCGCCATGGTGCCCCGACCGACCCCTTCCTGCTGCCGTACGTGAATGAAAAGAAGGCGAGGTGGTTTCAAGGCATGTCAAAGGTGGCGCAACAGCGTTTCGAACGCGCGCTGCGACTGGGTGCTGGGCTAGCTCGGGAAGATCTAACTGGCTCTAGCTGACAGCGGGGTCGGATTGGCGCACTTGGAGGCCGGTATACTCAGACAGAAATGAGAAATCTCTAGTTCGTGTTCTTGCGCGAGGGCGTCCACAGCGAGTTTCGAACGCGTGCAGATTGTCGTCGAATCGGTAGATATTGTGGCTGCTGCGCTTTGGTGGGGTCCTACAAGCTGCAAAAAAAGAGTCCGGAGAGTTGGGAACGCCGCCCCGCATCGCGTCTTGGCGTATGGGCCCGCGCTCACGCTTATCGACGTGGTAAGTGCGCACCTGTTGTGCTTATCGTTCTTCCCTCTGGGAAAAGCCATATCGGGGACTGCGTCTGCACATCAGATCCATTCACCAGAGTTGTATGTGCTTTCCTCGAGTCCCCGACAAATGATCTCTAAGCTAAGTATCTGCAATTCCTCAAGATGATCGATCTTGGGCTCCGATAGCAACGCGCCATGTCTTTTACCTCACCTTTTGGGGCCTCTACATCTAAGCCCGGCCATGGATCCATTGTTGTCGATATCATTCCTCCAGACCAGCCTGTTCTTCGTACTGTCTCTTACCAATACCCACTCAAGTTGGTCGCACCAGACCCTTTACCACCACCAAATTCTGGCGAAGGAGGAAACGATGAGGTCGGGGCTGCAATACCTCGTCTAATACATACAGTCTTCCTTCTCACCTATGGCGGCGGTATCGTTGCTGGAGATAGTATAGACCTGGAGGTCAGACTAGACAGTAACACACGACTCATCTTGTTGACTCAAGGCTCGACCAAGATCTTCAAGACGCCCAGTCCAGACCTGGTCTCACGACAGCACATGACGGTACATCTCAAGCATGACTCCGCCCTGGTCTACCTTCCAGATCCAGTGCAACCTTTCGCCCACACAGCTTTCTCGCAGTCTCAGATCTACCATCTCGAGAAAGAGCAAGGCAATCTTTGTGTGTGCGACTGGGTGACCAGTGGCCGCTCCGCACGAGGCGAGAACTGGGACATCTTTGCATACAAAAGCCGGAATGAAGTGTGGACGATAGATGAAGCAGGGTGTAAAAGACTCCTCGTTCGGGATAATCTGATTCTTGATAAATATGGCAAAACCGGAATGCCACTCTCTTCACGCATGGATAATTACTCAGTGTTTGGCACGTTGATTATCCGCGGGCCGATCTTCTCATTGCTTTCCAAGTTTTTCTTGGATGAGTTTGAGGCTCTACCGCGTATTGGGGGAAGGAATTGGGGCGATAGCGTGCAGCCTGAACTTCTACCGCACGAGCAGAGGCGATATGAGAGGCAGCAACGAGAGAAGGCGGACGGTTTAATATGGAGCGCAGCAAATGTGAGAGGCTTCGTACTAGTCAAGTTTGCAAGCAGAGAAGTAGAAGGCTCACGGAACTGGCTAAGGGATATGATCAAGGAAGAAGGCTCACTGCTGCGGACTGTTGGCGAGAGGGCGATCTTATGTTTGAAGTGAGGCTTGCCCTGGACGATACCTATTTGATACAACCATGGACATGTGAAAATTGGATGAAGACGAATACTATTTGGCCAGGCAAGGGAACTCTTGACGAGGATAAATCCCGGCGAAGATTCATTTCCAAGGTTGTTGAAACGTTGAGCTGTCTAGTTCATGTGTTGTCCATTATGGCATGGCCCAACGACTGGAAGGCGGGCATCATGGGTGCCCCACGCGGGTGCATTGGCCCAAGCACCTCGCTCAGCGCACCGAAAGTCAAGTGTGACGTGCATAGCCGCATCTTCGTGTGCAACCTTGCAAACCGCGTCTGATAGCCTAAACACCTGATCCTATGCTACAACGAAAAACCTTCCTCGTCTCTTCCTCGTCGCAAACATGAGCGGCAGGCTCGTCGCGGGCCGCCTTTCCACCCTCGCACGCCGTACACCGCTTCTCACACCACGCCTCTACACCACACACTCGCTGCCCGCCGGCGGACTCCTGCGAAATGAAGCCGGTATTCGGCTGGTGAAGCGGCGACCGTGGCCGCTCGGTAGCTACGCGCTGCACAACATCCCCGCCACACGATCCATCTCATTTGCAAGGGTAATACCGAAGCTTGTGGGCAAGTTCGCGACCGTGGGCGCGGCTGCGGGAGGCGCTGTTATTGCTGGTGTCTCGTACATCCAGTACCAGGCTGGCCGTATGTGTGAATGCATGAAATGATCATTGTAAGGTAATGCTGACAGGCAACAGAGGCGGGAACCTTTGCACTCGATCTCTTCCACCGAACCAAGGACGGCGCCTCCGAATTTGCGGGCGGGGCTCTCAGCACAGCGAATGGATTCTTCGACCAGATAGAAAAGGGCTTCAAGTCAACCAAGGACGAACTCGAAAGCGTGCAGTACCCGGAATGGCTGCAGAAACTACTCGCCAAGGACGAATCTGGTGGCGCGGGGGGCAATGGTGGCGGTAGAGGCCCGGAGGAGCCCAAGCAGAGCGGCTCTGGCGCTGCAGCGGCTGGTGCATCCGGAGCCGCTGCTTTCGGATACTCGCAAGAAGATGACGAAGAGGACAGGCCGCAGGGAGAGAAGATTGCACGGGACGAGCAGATGATGATGCTCACCAAGAAGATGATTGAGATACGGGGGCTGTTGCAGACGGTTGGACAATCCGAATCGCTTACGCTGCCATCCATTGTCGTTATCGGATCGCAATCCTCAGGAAAGAGCTCGGTGCTCGAGGCCATCGTGGGCCACGAATTTCTTCCCAAGGGCCACAACATGGTGACGCGACGACCCATCGAACTCACCCTCGTCAACACACCCGATGCGCGCGCCGAATACTGTGAATTTCCTGCTATTGGCCTGGGCAAGGTCACAGACTTCAGCCAAGTGCAAAAGACGCTGACGGACCTGAATCTCGCTGTCCCCGCTACCGATTGTGTATCCGACGACCCCATCCAGCTAAGGATATACTCGCCAAATGTGCCTGATCTCTCCTTGATCGATCTCCCAGGCTACATTCAGGTTGTCGGTCGGGATCAGCCCCCGCAGCTCAAGGAGAAGATTGCGCAGCTTTGCGAAAAGTATATCAGGGCACCCAATGTTATTCTCGCCATTTCAGCGGCAGATGTGGATCTGGCTAACAGCACCGCGCTGCGAGCTTCAAGGAGAATGGACCCCCGTGGTGAGCGAACCATCGGTGTCATCACCAAGATGGATCTTGTAGATGCCGAGCGTGGTGCTAGTCTGTTGAACGACCAGAAGTATGCCCTTCGGTTAGGATACGTTGGCGTAGTATGCCGTGTACCCGCTGGTGCAGGCGGCTCCAAGCTATTTAGTCGCGGCAACGGCAACATCTCAAATGCCATTACCAAGAACGAAAACGCGTACTTTGGATCTCATCCTGAGTTCTCAGATGGATCAGAGCTGGCCGTAGGCACCCAGAACCTCAAGAAGAAGCTCATGCATGTGCTCGAGCAGACCATGGCGGGTAGCCTCAAGACAACGAGCGAGGCTATCCAACGAGAGCTTGAAGAAGCCAGGTACGAGTACAAGGTTCAGTACAACGAGCGGCCTATCAGCGCCGAGTCGTACCTCGCCGAGTCACTTGACGCTTTCAAGCACTCATTCCGCGGCTTCACAGATCAGTTTGGCCGTCAGCAAGTTCGCGACCTGCTCAAGCACGAGCTCGACCAGCAAGTGCTCAACTTGCTTGCCCAGCGCTACTGGAACAGGCCGTTTGATGACCTCAGCGTCCCCTTCCCTGAAACCGATCCTCTCACCAATCTTGCAAAGGCAGACATTGAAGGCGAGGATCAGATCTGGCAGATCAAGCTGGACAGCTCTAGCGCTGCCCTGACAAAGCTCGGTGTAGGACGTCTAGCTACCAACGTCGTCGCCAACGCACTTCAAGCACACATCGACCGCCTTATCACGAATTCGCGTTTCGCTGCTCATCCATTCGCCCGTCAAGCTATCACCGATGCCTCCACTTCGATACTAAAAGATCTCTCTTACGACATCTCTGATGAGCTGGAGATTTGCATCAAGCCCTACAAATACCGCATCGAAGTCGAGGACAACGAATGGGCCAAGGGTCGTGAGAACGTGACTGCAGTGCTCAAGGATGAGCTCAAGGTAGTAGAGTCTGCTGTCAAGCAGCTTGAGGAACAAGTTGGCGGTCGCAAGAGGGTCAGGGATGTCATGACCTTCATCGACCGTGTACGAAGTGGCCAAGTCGTTCTTGAGGGCGATGGCGTAGGTGGTGCTGGAGGCTTCAGCTCTGCACTTCTTGCTAAGGGTAAGCCTTTCATCTAGTCTCCTCCAATCATACAGAAAGCTAACAATGTTTGTAGGCCGAGAAGCTGTCTTCCTCCGCGACCGCATCGACGTTCTGAAGCTCCGCCTCATGGCTATCAAGAGCAAGCAGTGCGCCAGCAAAAAGAACAAATACCACTGCCCCGAAGTCTTCCTCGATGCTGTAGCAGATAAGCTCACTACCACCGCCGACCTGTTCCTTGACGCCGAGTTGCTATCCAAGTTTTACTACATTGTACGTCAACCCCTACGACCTCTACCTACTCAAAAACCGACCCATGATTACAGTGCTAACATCTCACGCAGTTCCCCCGCGAACTCGACGCCCGTCTAGGCCGCGGTCTTTCTCAAGAAGAAATCGACCGCTTCGCAAAGGAAGACCCCAAGATTAAGCGCCATCTCGATGTCGTGCGCCGCAAGGATCTTCTCGAGCATGTGTTGAAGGAGATGGAGGGTCTGCGCCAGCTGGAACAGAGGGAGAAGCGCATGATGAGTCGGGGGCGTGAGGACAGGGCTGACCGGAGGAAGAAGGGTTGGTTCTAGTTTTACGTGTGATGAAGAGGCTTGATGAGATGAATCCATGGATAGGGCTACTTATATTGCAAGTGTTGGGCTTTATAGACTGTATGGCGCTATAGGCGTAAGTTCTTTGACGAAGAGAAGCGGAGTGGTCATTAAGGAACGGGGGAAAACTACGCTTCTTATTTTCTTTTTCTTGATGTATGGATGAAGAGATCACTACTCATATGCATTGTTCATTCTTCCTCCTCAACTAGGATTCCGTGGCCGTACACCCCCGCCCAAAACCGTGTCACTCATCCTACGGTAACGACCATGCCACCATGAAGCAGAGCAAGTCGTTGAGAAACATTCGGGTATCATTCATCTTTCATCTATCTTAGTACATGGTATCTATCCTCCAGCGTAAAAAAACATCGCACTCGCGTCCACATAAAACGTAACCATAAAACCCCATAATCAACCAAGCACACCCCAATGCTTCCTAACCCCCCAATCCAAGCGCGTCATGCCCCTCAAATCATCACCATTCAGGTACCCCACACCCTCCTCGACAAGCACCTTCCAGACGCGATTGCGCAGCCCAACGGGCCACTTGGGCGCGCTCCAGTACCTAGCTTTGAGGCCCCTCGCCTCCGCACTAGCGATCTGAGCGCGGATCTTGTCGAGTTGAGAGTCAGTCATGCGGCCGAACCATAGCCATCCAATGGAGCGGCCAAAGTTGACAGAGGCGTAGTAGGAGTTTGTGCTGTCGAAGTGTGAGGTTGGTGTTGTGCCGACGGTGCCTTGGCCGCCGCCCCAGCGCTTGCTGAGTACGGTTTTTGAAGACGAGGAAGAGGTGTCTTGCAGTTTGTCTAGTGGTGCGTCGAAGAAGATGTCGCGGTACGTTGAGTTTGCGGTGATGAGATCGAAAGGTGCGTTTCCGGTTGCTACTACTGTGATGGCGCCGGGGATTGTGGATACGCCGTCGAAGTAGGTCAGGTACCGCTTTTCACGCAGTGAGGAGAGTTGCTGGGAGACTACGGGGAAGATGTCGCGGCCGTTGTTTTTGAAGTCGACGAGTAGAACGAGGGTTTGAGAGGGCTCGGTGTCGAAGATGCCATTTTTGATGGTGGATGGGTTGGCGAATTCGCTGATGGTGTTCTTGTGGTCGAGCATCTTCTCCAGTGGATCAACATACATTGAAATAAAAGTTTTGTCTTGCTTTAGTGCGTTGGTGTTGTGGCCGACGAAGAGCTCGTCGTCGAAGAGCCAGACGTCGGCTTCCACGCCGGTGCAGCCCCAACGGAGGGCGTCGTAAAGCGGGACTCGACGCCAGTAGTCGTTGTGTGAGTGACATGGCACAGGTACTACGTCCCGTGTGATGTCGAGTAGATTCGATTGGTCCGGTTGGCTCCAGTCGAAGTTGGGTAGTACATGGTCATCCAGGAAGGTGGGGATGTAGCCCAGGAACACATTGACAATGTGAAGAACACCACTAACGAAGTTAGCACATCGTCTCTCCAATTACCAGGACACGACAGGGCCATAACTGCAAGATTGCAGGGTCTCCCCTCGAATGAAAGACTGATATGCAGCCACGGGGCGGAAACGAGCGGAAGCTAGACTTGTCTGACAGGTACTTACAAGAAGATAACAACCAGCAAAGGTATTATAACACATGCCCTGGTAGCATGCTTCTTCTTCAGTCGATATCTCTTCGTTTGCTTCTTCTCGTCCGGTAATCGCACACGTCCAAGGTCATCGTCGACGCGCGACTTCCCATTCCGTCTCCTGAGGCTCATCCTCAGCCGTTGCCAAAACCCGGGTCGTGGCCTTAACTCCTCGTCGTCAGAACTGAAGGCAGAATCTTCGCCATCTTCTAGCGCACGAAGGGACACATGAGGAGATATCTTGATGGAAAAGGATATGTCGGAGACGGGAGAGCAATGGCGCAAAAGAGGCTGGGTGGTGGGTGAATATGGTGTTCCGGCCATGGTCAGGCACGAGCCAATTGCCGATGCGGATCTTGCACGATCTGTTGTCGGACCCTGAGCGTGGGGCAAGTGCGACCGGTATCGATTGCGCGCTGCACTCCTTTAGTCGTCCTCGTCGTCCTCTCTCGGAGCCGTAATGGAAGGATGAGGTGTGTCGGCGGTGTTCTACGAAAGTAGAATTCTAAACGGGACCCTCTTCTAGACACCTTCCTGTTCGATAGTCGGTCAAAGGCGCCACGGGGGTTTTACCGCGAAATCCAGACTGTCAATGTTCCGCCTTTGAGTTCGGAGGCTGCTAGACCGGGGCAGTGCACTTCTTCCGCGGGTGATAAGAGCCGCGCAGATGCAGGGTCCACTTCTCTCAACGCTCGTCAAACGCTTGCCGCGTAATGCAAAGAGTTAGGAGGGAGAGAAAAAAAGATGCGGTTTCGTAGCTTGGTGTTGGCGAACAGAGGGACCGGCTGTAAGGAGACTCTTATTGCGAAACGGGGTGCGACCGACCAGCCAAAAATCGAAAGGAGCTGCAGACTACAAGCTCGAAGGGTGGATGATCTGTGGGTGACAGATACCGTAGTCTTCGAAGAGGGGTCCACAGTGCCCAGCAATTCTCCCACGAGTGTGCTGTATCTTCGAGAACTGGTGCGCGGCCTGGAGAGCGAGGTTCGGCACGCAACACGACCTGGGTTGATGATTGGCTAAAGAAAGCAAAAGTTGGATACACGATGGGCAAGGGCTAACGACTCAACGACTCAGGTGGACACTGGCTCAAGCAGATGATCACGATAGTTATACTGCAGAGGAGCACGTTCTTTAGCTTGATCGACTAGTGGGTGCACCTGAAGCACATGCGGTGACCCTGATTTGGAGAGGCTTTTCCCCAGTCTTGCTTCGTTAGACTTGCGATGTGAGAGCTGTCGGACCGAACCACATCGCAACAGGTTCCAGATGCTGTCGAATTTGCGAAAGTCTGCATTCAGCCTCCTCGTCTCATCTCGACAGCACAGCTTCCGAGTTCAACTTACTACATTCCCGAAGCAGGGGTTGTTTCCACGAAGAGGGACTCCGGGTATAGCTGACAGCGGTCTAGGCCTATGGGAGTTTATCCCTCACTGTGGCGGTATGTCGGTCGTAAATAGCATTCAATGAAGTATCCTCCGAAGATGAGCCACATGGACCAGTGGGAGGCTGACCGTCAAGCCACAAGCAGTTTTTGCTATACAGAAGGCGGGGTGAAGCCGCGTAACACGTGCTAGCACCGCCAAGATTGCCGAGGCCCCACTTTACTATAATCCCTGCAGTAACTCCGCAACTTTTTTGCGACAACGAACAGAGCGTCGCCTGCATCTGCCGTCATATGCCATATCACATACAGTAGCGAAAATGCCTCACAAACACAAGCGCGTCGAGGAGGACGAGTCGCAGTACGTCACCTCAATGGCGCGTTCTTTCCCAGCATCCCAATGTCAGCCCTAACAAGTCCGGTAGATTCAATCTCCCGCCCACAGTCCACGCCGCTCCCCTCGCCGTCGGCAAAGCGCGCACCTTCAATACCGCCCCGAAAGGCAAAAAGCGAAAAGTAACCCAGATTGAAGGTTATGGCGCCGATGACACACCCAAAGCCTTTCAACGGCTCATGGCCTTTTCCCAGAGCGGACCGAAGAAGCGCTCAGGCCTCGACGACGGCGCGATGAAGACCAAGAAACAGAAGAAGCAACAAGCTACTGCTGCTGTCCCAGATGTGGAGAAGGACAATGCGAACAACAAAAGCGAAGAGCAGCCTGCGCAATCGAACGCCGTGCTCAAGATTCAACCTGGCGAGTCTATGGCAGATTTCCGTTCGCGTGTCGACCAAGCTCTACCACTATCCGGAATAAACAAGTCTGGCAAGAAGGTTGCCGGTCTAAGCGATCACAGGGTTACGAAGCACGAACGGCATCTCAAGCGTCTACAAAAGGGATGGAGAGAGGAAGAAGCGAGGTTGCGCGAGAAGGAAATGGAGAAGAGGGAACTAGCAGAGGAGGAAGAAGATGAGCTGGACGCCATGTGGGAAGACAAGACAGCCGACCTACCCACCAAGCGAATGGTAGACGGAAAGAAGAAGAAAGTCAAGAAGGGCAAGCGGAAGCTGAGGGTTGGAGAAGTTGCCGATGACAGCGAAGACGAGTGGGAAGCGCTCAAGAAGAAGCGGGAGGAGAGGAAAGGACTTCATGATATCGTGCATGCACCCCCGACGTTTACAAAGGCACCAAGGGAGATTTTCAAGGTGAAGAATGGCGCTGGCGCAAAGGTTGGGAATATACCCAATTCAGCAGGTAGTCTGAGGAAGAGGGAGGAGCTGGGTGAGGAGCGCCAGAAGATGATTGATGCGTACCGACAGATGATGGCCGCAAAGAAGGGAGAGACAGCAGAGAAGCTCCCATAATACTAGATTATAGTGAAAATGATGATACTTAGCGCCCGTTCGGCTACGCCTTTATTTTTCACTTCTCAAATCCCCATATCTGTGAACTTGCTCACGCGTCAGCAATGTAGCAGCTACTTCGAACTTTTTCTACATCTCGAAAGACCCAGTTCTCAAATCTGTCGGTGGGGTCTTGCCCAAGACACGCGCGTACACCCGCCTGCCTATTATACATGAAAATGAAAGCCGTAAAATAGCGATATACTGTGCCACAGGCGTTTCGCGGAAGAAGCAACAGGCTCAAGGCACAGTGATTATCCAAGTAAAACTGTTTCATCTTATGGCAGATTGGGACGCAGACGTACATTCCCTACATTTCCTTATACGGTAACACAAGAACACCCATGGATTACAGCACTATCTCGCGACAGCGATTTTTCGCGTTCGCCAAAGCGACGTATTGCGAATACCGAAATCAGCAAAGATCGACATCAGCCTTCTAACTGGCTTTGTTCTAGCGGGCTTTGCAGGAACTTCCGCTTGTGGTAGGTGTCGAAGGCCCGTGGATTGCGGTAGGGTTTGCAAAAGCAAAGAATCGCGATTACGATACATGGGCAAGATCGTCGTTGCCCGTTGGGGTAAGTCCACGTGAAGACTGTGGATTGCGGCACTCCCGCGAAAGCGATGGATCGCGAACACCACCGCGATCGGTCGCGAAGACGCATGTGGGGCTGCTCAGTGCGATACAACATCTATTCTGGTTTCGCGCAAGTCAAACCACTATCGTTGAGACGTTGATTGTATGTCGAGTAATGATTTAGCATGTTTTCTGTCTGCATAGATAATTCGAGCGATACTGCAGCTTCTGACAAGAACAGCGAAACCCGGAGAATAGCGCCCAACTCTCTGGCGGACATGCACATGCAAGACATGGATTGCAAACTTCCCACTGTAGTAATTTGCAACAACCGTGGATATCTGCCGCAGCAGACTCGGAACATGTGACTTGACCACTTTCCTATCACGGCAACTTGCATTGCGGCTGTAGAACGCGGTGAAACCGACAGCGATCCATCGCGAACAGCAAAGCATTCGCGCGGCTGGCGGAGTGCAGCAAGCAGGGGGGTTGTCAGCATTACCCTACAGAGTAAGTTTGTGAACGCCGTAGATTCGCGCGCTGAAAAGCGTTCATGCAGACAGGTCCAAAGAAGTGGAAGCGAATTGCCTATCTAGGTAGCCTTCGCAAGCCGTGGATTGCTGCGAACAGCTGCGACGTTTTGCGAACGGCGAGGGCCGGGCGAGCCGAACCCCTGCTCATGGCGCGTGCATGATGTGTTCCGTGAAGGGTAAGTTCTGAGAGCCGTGGATTGCGGTGGCCGACAGCGATGTTTCGCGAACGTTTTGCGAACAGCGACGGCGGATCTTGAAGACAGCAAAAGCGATTCTTATGGGCCGTGACAGCAATTCTTATGGAAAGCGACACAAACCCTAGCCAACAGCGATAGCACATTCTATAGATAGTGACAATAATCTTGCAGACCGCAAAAACGACAGCGACAGTAACAGCACCTGTGCAAGCTTGACCGCAAGACGCGACTGTGGTCTCTTACTGGAAAAAGTAAGTTCTGAGAACTGTCGGTTGCTGCAGCCGACAGCGATTCTTTGCGAACAGCGACAGCGATTTCGCGGTCAGCGACAGCAATGGCCATCGAACCCTGGAAGGTGCTCATTTTCCAACAGGGTAGGTTTGCATAACCATTGATTGCAGCAGCAGAGCGACAGCGATTTTTTGCGAACAGCAACAGCGACGGCAAGCACCTCTGGACGCGGGATGGAGATGTGCTTCTGACTTCCCAACAAGGTAGGTTTGCTTTGCCGTCGATTGTGCTGGGCAGCGACCGCGAAAGATCGCTTTTGCTGTCGCTGTCGCGGTCGTGGTCGCGGTCGCTGGCTGTCCGCGCGAGCCCTTGAACCCCTTTAACCTCGGCATCTGACTGTGCTTACTTTCCCAAGAAGTTAAGTCTTGAATATCCGTGGATTGCAGCAGTTTTTGAAAGCGAAATATTCTGAATGTAGGATAGCGTTGACCTCCTAACAGCGAAGAAGGTTTAGACTGCTGTGTTGGCCCCGCTCTTCGAAAGCAAATTTTCGCGCTCGCAAGAGCGACAGCAAAACTTTGATCGTAACACGTGATATCAAGACCACCTTCCTAAAAAGGTAGGTTCGGAATACTGTTGATTGCGTTGCACTCTGAACGCAATGCGAACAGCGACAGGTCGCGGTCAGCAGCGATAGCGACAGCGAAGTGCAGTTTCACTGCGTCGCGTGTCTGTGCTTACTTTCCTAAAATGGTAGGTTTCATTTTGCTGTGGATTACGTTGCACTGTTGAAAGCGACAGATCGCGAACAGCACAGCGACAGTGCGGGTTCACCGCGACATGTGAAAATGCTTACTTTCCTAATAAGGCAGGTTGTGTTTCCCGTGGATTACTCTGCACTTTGAAAGCGATCGCTCGCGTTCCCCAGAGCGACAGCGAGTGCAGCTGTCTTCGTGAGTGGAGCGCTAGGCTCTATCAGGGAAAGCTTGGTACCCGCAGGTATTCACTGGTGTTCGCGATGTTTGTATTCCTGGGTTGAGGTCTTGGGCGCTGTTCTACTATTCACTCGAACACATACGCAATCGATGGATGAACTTTGTTACCTATCCTAGTAAATACAAAGCCGGTAAACTTCATGTTCACGGTTGGTAAGACAACTCCATCATGGTACTCTTATTGAAGTCGAGAAGGACTTGTAGTGCAATGCTTTTTGATTGTATTCAGATCCCCACTAACACTACAACAAGCTTCCCTAACCTTGGTTATCAACCGATGAGCCCGCTGTATAACTACTCTGCGCTATCGCAGTTGCCGCTGAAGCTTTTAGTACGCCCTTCGGAACAGAGCTGCAGGTGCAGCCATCAGAGGCGGCAGTGCCCACCATGGTTGTGGCGGTAAACGCTACATGGTGTTGCGACGAGGGCGTTGCGAGGAATCGATCCATGGGATGCATGCCTGGATGGGTATTCATAGGCGCCGTGAGCCGAAGGAGTGCATCGTGATATGGGCATGCTTGCACGGTTGTGTGGCTGGCCGTTCGTTCTGCTGTCCAATCAGTATCTCTAAGCGACTAAGGTGAAGTAGTAGGCGTGCCAAAATGGATAGATACTTCAATAGGGCCTTGACGACCAGACGTCCTTGAGCGTCCCGGTGCTGAAAACATGGTATGTATAACTGAACGTCGCAGCGATACAATACTCGATAGTGGAAGTAGAGGATGTGATCAAATGGTGTACGAATGAAGATACTATCACGAAGATATGCGAAGTCGTTGTGCATGTGGCAGCAACATCAAGTTCTTCCTTTGCAACCATGCCAGTCATATATGTGTAGATACGCAGGAACGTGGGGTGGCAAATCTCCATCGGTGATCCATACGTGGGCTGCGTGAAGGGTGGTGTAACCGGCTGATTGGCCAAGTGGAAGAGAAGCGTATGGTCGAAGCTCGCCCGGGCTTCTTTCTCGATTGATATGCGAGAGCAGACCAATGCCCAAAGGCCATGGAAACCGAGGTTGCATGATCCGACCGCGGCTGCAGGTCGAGTAGTCTCAAGTGATAAGAAAAGAGATACCTTTGACTATCAAGCGTCTGGTTAGCGTACGCCGGCACAGTCTGGAGATCAAAGCGTCCGATGGGAAAGCATGGGGAGGCATGGGCAAGGCTACCCGATTCCCTGGTTGCTTACTCCACTGTTGGACAGACGGTACCAGCCAGTCGGTTCGAATAAGTGTTGGGCTCGAGGCGCACGTGGAGCGATGCTCGAATCTTGGGAATGGTATGGGTAAAAATGGGTATTCCAGCGTTGTCCTAATTGAGATGGTGTGCACCATGCAGGTCCCAGCCTTGCGGCCGACTCTTGAATGCCAAATGATGTAAGACCCAAGCACAGGCTTGCTGTGCTAGTATCTCCCATGTCGTGAGTATCAGAAATCTCTTTTTTTACAGAGAACAGTGTACAGGAACAGCCACGTTTAGCTTGTCGCCAGCTCCGTCTTGAGCAAAGAATGCATAGAAACAAGTGAGCGTCTAATCAGCAGTCTTGAAGGCGAAAGGGAAACACAATCGAGCTCGAGTTGCGATGTATGGCATGTCTCTAGCATCTTGGCTCACACCAGACTAAAATCTAGTGACAGCGAAGAAGATGCAAGCCATGAAGACACGACACCGACCGCCTTGTGATCTCTCCCACGGCTCTTACTGGCGGAACCATGCTCTTTCAATTGGCCAGTCTTACTGAAAAGCCCAAGGTCGGATCAGCGCAACGGAGGAGATGGGGCTAACACGGAATCGCAGTCTGGTCTGCCTTACCGAGCTACCGTGTAGAGGATGCAGGACTTCTAAAAGCAGATAAGCGCCTACACCTTCTCATTCTCTCTACCCATGTTCTCGTCATGGCGGTCGGCAACGCATTGACCCGAGGTAGTGGAGGGGACTATTGTTGGCAGCCTTATCGCTTCCACCGAAGCCTCGACACTGCAACAGAATTAAACGGCCGTACTGGCAAGACGAGGATCTGGTACCTTGCCTTTAATGAGGGATAGTGGAGCGTAACGTAGTCGGAGCTCCCGCGCGCTAGGACCCCGGCCCCCATAAACGGTGTGTCTGGAGACGTCGGCACCCCCACAAAACGCTTGTGGGGGGTGTATGTCAACACCGACCACCCTAAAGGCATGTCAACGCAAGCGAGGTGAAATGTGTGACTCTATCGGCGAGCCCGAAGCCTCCAATGCGATAGCCATTTCGCAGGCCGGCCGCCATCAGACGTAAGAGAAAGGATAGAAGATAGGGCATGACAACATGAAAAGTTGTGACAGCAGAAAACTGGCCGATGGCACGAGGGAGGGGCCAACAAGAGTGAATAAGATGCAGATAGGCTGACCACGATTGTCTTAGCCTCTTGGGATGTCGAATCCGAGGGCTTTAGCCGAGCTGCGCAATGTCTCATTTTCTGGTGCGCGGGCCATTGTCTGATAATAGAACAAAGAAAGCCTGATTTCAGCCCCGCGCGCGGAGCAAGATGATGATATTATCAATCAAAAGCAAGCCGACGGCAGCAAGAGAGGTGATTGATATCGCGATCGGAGACAAGAAAGCATTTGTGGAAACGAGCACCTGTCGCAGTGGTCCCGGTGTGCATATGTAGAGCGGAGAAGTGTGAAGTGGGCAAGGACGACGCAATCGTGCAACTGCAGATGGGGCCAAAACACTTAGTCACCCTTGGCAGCACGCGGCCTGGTCCCGAAATACACAACACTCGGTTTCACCAGTACTAGTTGTCTGCGAGTCCGACCCTGAACTACATGCATGGGTCTTGTACCCCCCTCGGAATATAGAGTCTGGGCGATGACGGGCATGCTTGCAAAGGTTATGAGACATAGCATTCATTTTGATTGACGCTATACCGCTCCAGTGAATGCAGCGAAAGATATCGTATTCTAATTTGATACACTAGATAACTTCATGATGTGGGGATATTGCCCAGACTCGCATGGGAGGAAGATGTTACTGACAACGGCGTTATGGCTACGCGATTACTTGGGTGCTGTTCTCACCCGTGATGGTGACAATGGGCCTGATCATCCCAGAAGTAGTATTAGATCTATAGATATGAGATGTATCAAACATTAGAAAGTGACGTTTTGCTTATGCTGCAGTCTTGACCGGCTCTCCCTCCTTGATATCAAGCTTCTCAACACCTTCGGCAAGTTGAGCGCCGTTGGCATCTCCCGCTGTGGCAGGTGCTGCGGTGTCTGTTGACTCTACCGCATCTGCTGCTGGCTCTGCCTTTCCAGCATTGAGACTTGGCTCCTCCCCACCCCAGAGGTAGATCTCACTCTCTCCAATGATCTTGCCAGCCTTTTCCCATCGCTCCCTCCTTTGTTGTTTCCTCTCATTGGTGAGCTTCTCAAGCGCAGGCCAGTAGATTGAGTGATCGTATTTGAAGTCGACCTCACCACCGGAGACCTTCATGAGTTGGGAGGCGGGGACGTGGTTGGGGAGGGGTTCGTTCGACTTGATCTTCGACTTTGTGACGGGGTCGATGAAGGGGTTCACCAGCTTGAGGAAGGTATTGACATACCAGGGGACTATCGGGATGTCAGTACTGGTGCATTATGTTTGGGAAGGGTAACACCTACGATTCGTGAGCAGTGCCCTGCCGAGTCGTTCGGGGTAGTGGTTCTGAAGGATGTCCAGGACCTGCTTTGCTACTCCCAAGCTAGGGGTTCCTCCAGCTCCAGTGTTACGGAAGTCGATCAACAGTGCCAGGCTCTCTTGACCAGGTGGATGAAGGTCGATGGTGCGTTCTAGCATGTATACCAAGTGCTCCACCCGTTTGGGCGTCTCCTTGGTGTTCTGGTTCTGTGGTAGTAGGTAGAGGCACGGTCTTCCGTCGTTGTCGAAACCTAGCAAGACTTGCTTTCCGGTGGCATTCTCCTCAGAGATATATTCGGCGGTGAAACGGTCTGTACCATATTCGCGACGCCAAACTAGAGTAGAACGCAGACGCTGGGCGGCTTGCTGGACGGTCCACTTGGTAGCGCGGAGGTATCTGAGGAGGCATTCGCGGGTGAGCCACATGCGCTCATCATCGGAGATAGGCGAGGTTTCAGCAGTCTTTGCGGACGTGGTAGGTAGCGACTCCCAGGTGCGAACATCGGCAAGGAGCTGCTCGTACTTGGTTTGTTGGTCGGCGGTGAGGACGGGGGCAGCTGCAGGCTTGCAGCCCGGAACTGGCTCAGCGAAGGGGCCGATCGCTGACATGTTGGGGAAGTTGAGATCTGAAGTATGATCTTGGTAATTTTAAAGACACAGGAATTGAGAGTATGCGAATCAGGCCCTCAATTGCGTTGTTGAGACAGGACAACTTTTTGGGAAACATGGCGGACCCTGCATGTATGGCGATCGCCGCTAGGCTGTCTCCATGCTAGCCCCGCCCGACGCGTTCTACGCGTCTTCGGGTCTTCGGTGTTTCCACGCGCAAAGTGCTTTCACGCTCAACATCCCATATTACCCATAATCGCAAACCAAATGGACGACGTAACCACCGAACTCACCGAGCGCTTCGAGCGCTATTGTGACACCAAGGACGATGAATTTCCCGCCGATGTTCTCGCTGAACTGCAATCGATGTGCCGATTATATTCCATCTCGCCAGAGGAATTGGACTTCAAATGGCAGGCGTACAACATGAAGATGGGCGGAGAAGAAAACAAGATGGACGTGAAGACCGCACGAGACTTCAAGAAAACCATACAAGACGCATTAGAACGGGAAAGCAGAGGGAAGGCTCAGGCAAGGAACGACGTCAAGCGGGGTCAGCCAACACCAAGAGCAAAGGGCGGGGATATGTTTGACATGTACGTTCCGAGACAATCAAGGTATACGGGGAATATCACTGATTGGAAACAGACTGGAAGGGCTCGTCCCGAATACACCACGCCAGAGCGCCCCAAACGGCACCAATGGCAGCACGATAAAGCGCAAGGCGAACTTCCAAACCCCAGGAAGCAAGGCGAACAAGGCACATGAAATGAGCTCTCCAGGAGGATTCATGACCCCAAAGGCCGAGACTTCTGGTGGACCGTAAGCATTCGAAGCAGTACTACAACAACGCCCACTAATACTTGTTCAGTGTATTTGACTTTGCCTCTCGCACCAACGCGAACGACATAACCGAACAATTCATGCAGACAGACATCGCCGTTCCAGAGCCGCCTTCAGAAGAGCCGAAGGAACCCCGCATTAAGCTCAAGGCCAATACAGACATGTCCAAGTTCTCATATCGGACCATGGCTATGAAACTTTCGGAGGCATCAGAAGTACTGGACGACAGAATTGACGAGTTTCGTGAAATTCTTAGGGAATCCGCAGGTCTGGACGAAAGCGCATTCGGTAATCCAAACTACCCCTCACCGAGCGAAATTATCGCTGTTGGGCGGATAGCATGCGACACCAGCGAGGGCAAGCTCAATACCGCATCGATAGTGCTTGAGGGCTCGCGGAGGAATGGCTCGGGGCGACGTATACCTTTGAATGTCGAGGGACTGCCGTCGTATGACTTCTTCCCTGGCCAGATTGTTGCTCTGCGCGGCACGAACGCATCGGGTGACGCATTCGTAGTGTCTGAGGTACTCTCCCTACCACTTCTGAACCCGCCTGCTACGAAACCAGATGAGCTAGACGCCATCAACACCCGGTACCTCGACACACCCGACTCTGATCCAGACAATGTCCGGCCTTTGACTCTCATGATCGCGTCCGGGCCCTACACGACGGATCAAAACCTCGACTTTGCGCCTCTACATACTTTCCTCGATAAAGCTGCTGAAGCCTACGCAGATTCCATCATTTTAATCGGCCCATTTCTCGACGCAGAGCACCCTCAAATCAGATCAGGAGATTTCGACGCGCCGCCAAATGCGAGTCCAGATCAAGCTACCATGACTGATCTCTTCCGACACCACATCTCTAGCGCTATTCAGAACTTCAACAAACGCGTACCAACATGTAATGTTCTCTTGGTACCCAGTTTGCGAGACGCGCATCACCATCATGCTGCTTTCCCACAAGACAAGTTCATCAAGAAGGAGCTTGGCTTTGGAGCAGCGGGGAAGATGGTGCAGTGCGTTACGAACCCGATGACCGTTAGCATGAATGAAATGACAGTGGGCATGTCTTCGATTGATAACCTTGACATGCTGCGAAGAGAAGAGCTCGCAGGTGGTAAGGCGCGACAAACGAACATCTACGAACGCTGTGCTCGCAATTTGATCGAACAACGGAGCTTCTTGCCTCTGTTTCCACCGACCGGGAGGGACAAGCAGCAGTTTATGCCAGCGCCAATCGAGGAGAAGGTGATGAAGAGTGGCACAGCAAGCAGCGAGCGGAAGGAGGGCGAAGAAGCAGAAGAAGAGGAGCAGACGCCTTCTCCGTTCCTCCCACTTGGCACAATGCTAGACACCAGCTATCTCAAACTGGGCGAAATGCTCAATGTTCGGCCTGACATACTCATCACCCCCAGCGTGCTCCAAGGCACTGTCAAGGTATGGCCTCTGACGAACTTCTTCTACAGCAACTTACTGACAGTCATCCAGGTCGTCGAATCTGTATTGGTAATCAATCCGGGCACATTGGCCAAACGACGCGCAGCCGGAACATATGCACGCATGATTGTCCAGCCTGCCGCTGTCAATGACACGGAAAGAGAGAAGGGGCTCGCTGTAGCGCATAAGCTCTGGGAGAGGACGCGAGTGGATATTGTACGAATCTAGATGTTCCGTTGTTGCACAGCAAAGGGAGCAGAGCAGGTGCTCAAGCAGTAGTTGCAACATTTTATTGATGGATAATTAGAACAATGTGCTTGCTCCTTGTAGCTTTGGCTTTCAGCTGGCCAAGTATGCAAGGCTATGAAACCTACGATTCCGGCTGTCGACACACAGAGGTTGCATACATTGATGTTCTGAGTGACGCTGGAAACACATGATCCCGCGTCACTTTTGCGACAGCCAACTAGTCTGGTGAGCTGAACGTGCACCGCGCCTGGTTCAGGGCTCATCCACGCTGTAAGTTGGCCTACCGCCAACATTGTCGTTCAGCCTCACTCCAGAATTTCAGAAGATTTGGAATTATGCAAACATCTTCACCTCGACAATTTTGACTGTTTCGGGAAGGCACTAGCCGCATTTCGTCCACTCACGTCACAGCACCGCTTGCCAGTGAGAGCAATCAGCCCTACATGGTACATCTGCGCGGCTTTGCCCGTCAACTGCTCTGCTTCAAGCGCACAGATATTGACGGGGTGCACGAGCTTCTTCCTGCCCGGCCAGAACGCAGCTCTCCGAGTCCTCACTTCCCAAACCACTCGCAGTCGCACGGCGCTCGATCAGTTCCGCCTCCACGCCAGTCTACCGATAGTACTCAGGAAGACGCCGACTTGATGCCGCCCAAGCGCAAGAACGCAGATAGCGCTGCAGCCACCGAGGATGCCGACAAGAAAACCAAAGTTTCCAGGAAGAGCAAGAGGCTTGCATCTGATGCTGAAGAAGGTAAGACGACGTTTCTTTTCTTTCTCTCTCTCTTGTCCTCGGGATTGTCAGGAGATTTACCCTGGTCAACAACGTGAGAGGCCGAGCTGCAGGTCAGCCCCGTCGCTGCGGCCTTAATTCCGGGGCTTGGGTGCACGAACAAGGGGCCAATGGTGGGCTGTCGGCGGGGTCGGTCAATTGCTGCCTCGACGCTGCGTCACATCTCGCCCAAGATATCGCAGACCCACGATTCACCACGTCTGTCACTTGTGGCGCATGGCCAGACTCGAGCATACTCTGAATCCTCCTGCATTTTTTCTTTGCACCATCTCTCTCTCCCTTCACATTAACATTCACCCTGCCACTCCCGCGGCTCCTCATAACCCTGCGACTACTGCGCACCTCGAACTTTGCATCCAGAAGCCTTGCGACTTACACACGCCGCTAACGCAAAATGCCTGCAGTATACAGCTCCCAGCAGAAGGCTGCCATTCAGCAGTTCATAAGCTTCACCCAGGTCGATAGGAACACTGCGGTGAGGGCGTTGAAGACGCATGGATGGGACGCCCAGAATGCCGTGAATGCGTAAGTACCATCTTCTCTATATTCACTATTCTTGCCTAGCATTCCCCCTGGCTACATCCTGCCCCTGCACATCGGTGTAGTGGAAGTCAGGTATGACATCGACCGACCGAAGAACCGACCGATCCTGCCTCATGGAATCCAACTTGCGACGCCAACCCTAGGATGAATTGGACAGTCAGCCGCCACTGATCCTATGTGTCGCATATACATATAAAAGGCATCGGTGGCTCTGAGGAGGTTGGAAATCACACAATTCTATGAGCCGAGGGTGATGCGATACCATAATGGAAGCTGTCCGACATGGGAGCACGGCGGCTGGGTAGCTACGGACGACAACTCTTGGAAAGGACGACGCACGAGATAGTTCTTGCACTTCAAGCCTCTCTTTATGGCAAGCTCGCTTCACGGCTACTTCTTTGAGTCAGCCTGCACAGCGTTATGCCTTCCTTCCCACAATACCAGGCCACAACAAACTATCCGATCGTCCTATTTGCCCACCTTCGCTTCAGTCAGTCGACCAAATACAGTAAACATCCAACGTCAATAGTAATACAAAAGCCGCGAGTCTCCCTAGCTTTCATTACATTTGGCTGTTGAGATTCGACCGATCGCTTCGGCTCGCTATGTTCGGGTCCTCGCAAGACAGAGCCAGACAGCTTGCAGGGCGTAGTCGACGAGAACGTATCAGCTCCATCGGATCACACTCCAGCTCTCTCTTCATCGGCTCTTCCCACACGTCGTCTCAACCACGGATTGCTACAAGGTCTCCAGACTCCACCATTGGGCTAAACGGTGCCAAGGATGGCTCGACATCACCCTCTGTCTCTCAGCTACCGATTTGGCCACACCCTCTCGAAGTAGAGCAACACCGGCTCCAAACCGAACACCTCAGCCATGTTTTGTACAACAGCCTCGACCTTTGTGAGCCTGCCAGCCTATCCCAGCGTCAGTTTGGAGCATCTCGTCACATTCGGTACGGGAGCCTAGGCACCCCTTCATTCCTCCAATGCGAAATATCACGGCCCCTTCTCAGGCTATTTATTTGCCAGGCCCATCTATCCTTCTCTACGGAACCTGTTAAATGCCTCCCTGACAACTACATCGCTCACAATACCAGCATCTGAACATTCCAGCTTACAAATGCTGACACCTTAGTGCAGATACTATAGCGGCGGCGGAGCACCGCAGGCTTCTTCTGCAGTCAAGTCTACTCTCAACACCTTGTTCGACAAATACCAAGTCGCTGGCGCCCAAGACAAGGACATTGTTGGAGTGGATGGTACCTTCAACTACTTCCAACACATTGACGTCAACCCCGAAGGCTTAGAAGCACTCGCCGCTCTCGAGATCGTACAGGCACCCACCATGGGCGAGATGAGTCGTGAAGGGTTCGTGAAAGGCTGGTCGGAGCGCAAGTAAGTCAGGTTCCATCATGGTTCTGATACAAAACTATCATGGTTCTAACCGGATGATAGCTGCGAGACGATCGCCAAGCAAAAAGATTACATCCAGGATCTCAAGCGCAGGCTTCCCGAGAACAAGGAAGTCTTCACTCGGGTCTACAAGTACACATTCCCCATTGCTAGGGCTGCGGGCCAGAAGGCTGTTGCACTCGAGGATGCGGTCCTGTACTGGGAGCTTCTCTTCGCATCCCCACTGTCCGCAGTCAAGTGGTCAAGTGAGAGTACGCCATGGCTGAGCTGGTGGACTGAATTCGTGACTTCGGAATGGAAAAAGAGCGTCAACAAGGACATGTGGAACGAGACACTCAAGTTTGCGCAGCTTACCCTTGACGACGAGACGTTGGGCTTCTGGAATGAGGAGGCTTCATGGCCCTCTGTCATCGATGAGTTCGTCGAATGGGTCAAAAAGGAGAAGCGTGAGGATACTAAAGAGGAGGTAATGGACGAGGAGTACTGAGCTTTCTCGGCGTTATGCACGATGGTCTTCTGATGATTTGGGTCTCTCTTGGACTGACTAGCGGGGAGTTACGGTAGACGACATGATTTACTACTACGATAGCTGATGACAGCTTGCACATCAGAAGGCGGTTTGTTTGATGCATGGTTACGATATTCACGGGAGCATAACATACCTTTCAGTCAGATTTTGGGCACTTCAATCGCACGAAATCATCGTCTAGTAGATAGAGTAGCTCGGAATGAATAATAAACGGCCAGCTTTCATTGATTGTCGTGTGAAATTGAGTGTGCCATGGTATGTAGGCCTAGAATTACTTCTCGGCCACGGCTAGATTGGCTAGAATTCGAGATGTGGATCCGGAGAGTGGGTGCAGCATCTACAATGTGGCATCGATGCAATCGTAATGTCTAACCGTGGTAGATGGCAGATGCGCGTTATAGCGAATATCTGCAAGAGCTGGTACTGTTTTTTATTACAAGACCTCACCCTAGGTAGCGACGCGCGCATCAATCCCCAAGTTGCGGTGATGGTCGCCGAAAGATGAGGAATTCGATGGTCGTTGCGCCTCAAAGGTGTGGCTGGGGCAGCTCGCTTAAGTGCGACTAGCGTCTTAGCAGTGCCAACAGTGCCGGGCTTGATTTTCGCTGCACATCGACAACGTCCAGTTCACGACAAACTAACCACACAGCAGTCAAAGTGCGTATACATTCGCAACAGATTGCTGTAACCGTACTGATCCTCTGCAGATGGTCGCCGCTAAGAAGCACGTTCCGATCATCAAGAAGCGTACGCCGCACCTACCTCGATGACCTCGAAATTTCGCGACTGACGTATCCGTTTACAGACCGCAAGCGCTTCAACCGCCACCAGTCGGACCGCTTCAAGTGTAAGAGACACTCGTAGATGGGAGTGAAGGGAACGGGATCTGACAATGGATAGGCGTCGACCCCTCATGGCGCAAGCCCAAGGGTATCGACAACTGCGTCCGCAGACGGTTCAAGGGCCAGGCTGCTATGCCCAAGGTACGATTCCAATCACCGCACGACTTGCAAAGGACTCCTGCTACCGGAAAATGGCGTTTTTTTTGGAACAAGACGGGAAGCTTGATGGACAAGGGCTGACGAGATGCCGAACAGATCGGATACGGCTCTAACAAGAAGACCCGCCACATGATGCCCAGCGGCCACAAGGCCTTTGTCGTCAACAACGGTATGCTATACACTGGTCGTCGCAGCATTCCAGGATGCAGCTAACAAAATCAGTCGCCGATGTTGACCTTCTCCTCATGCACAACGCCACCTTCGCCGCCGAGTATGTTGACCCAACTACAACACACACCACACATGACACTAACATTGCGACAGGATCGCCCACGCTGTCTCAGCACGAAAGCGCATCGACATCATTGCTCGCGCGAAGCAAATCGGTGTCAAGGTCACCAACGGCAAGGCCCGCGTCAAGACCGAGTCATAGAGATGTGTGGATTTTCACTTTGGGGCGGGGCATACAAGGCGTCTCTCTGATTAGTTACGATCTCAATGGGAAGGCTTTTCACCCTCTTCGGCTCACAGTACCCTTTGATGCGGTACGAGAAGAGGCATGCACTTCAAAACAGCATTGCGACATGTTACCACGGGATGCCCAAGGACATGAAAGGACAGAAGCCGTAGGAATGCAATGAAAAACGAGCCAAACCCAGGACGGTTTCCCCAAGTGACGTAGGCTGCGTGATTTGTTTTCGGATGGATAGTTTTCTCATGGGTGAATGCCTGATCGTTTGAATCAAGTATTTGCTTCTTCGATGGCGGTAGCCTTATCTGCCCTGCAGACCGCTGCGTCATCTCGAAAAGGGTTCCCGCCAATACTTTGGGTATATCAGGTATCCTCGCCAAGATTCGGGACTGTACTGGGGTCTTGTCCCCTTCACATGCTAAATACAACCTGAAGGACTGCATCGAGAGACGTCAGGCATACTCATCTGGTGTCCTGCAAGATTGCATCGCGTTGTTGTTGCTGACCGCATCCGACCCGTGTTTAGTAAACCAGCCATCGCACATGGACTTGTGAATTCACGGATTAGACGTTATCGGACGTATGGTAACACGAGAGCCAACATACGCTCCACCAATATGGTACAATATACTCTTATCAGGAATACCATGTCTGATTATTCTCGCAGCTTGCTTTGCGCTGGATAAGCACATCTACCGGCTGAAGTGGCAGACTTCCGTATCCGCACACCATTACAGCTCAACATGTGGCATCACTCCGGCTAAGCAGCGTGCAGCCATGCTACATCACACGAGGTGTTCAGCTCGCCCAACCTCACCGCCGCGAATTGATGAAATGATGGCTACCGCTCGCATGCATGCTGATAAGGAACGTTTCCCGATAGTAAAGCCGTGGCGCGTGCGAGTCACAGTGTCACAAAGGGGCAGCGCAAGAGCCGCGATGACCCTGGGCGAGCTGGCTTAGCGGCGTCGCACGTCCGGGAGCGATACCTTCCAGAATCAACGGGAGGAGTGGCCTCGTGGGCGCCAGGTAGTGTAGCATTTGATCGCGTGCTGTAAGTGCTGTAGGCAAGGTTTCGGCTGCAAGCGTCGGGCTGCTTCGGCCTTGTTTGTGGGGTCGACGACATTTCACGGGGTTAGAAGATTGGGGGATGACGGGAGAGCGAGGGGAGCGAAGGGAGGAGCCGGCAGGGAGATTGAAGGGCTCAACGTCGACGACGACTGAGATTACTCTGCAAACACGCAAAGAAACACTTGCAACTATCGCGACGGCACACTCCATGCTTGCTGCTGATTTCTTCAATCAGCAAGCATGTTTCATGGTGCCATGTGTTGAGCGCTCGCTAACCGGTACGCTTCCTGAGGTTCCGCGATCTAGTCGACGCCCTCTGGCCCACTCAGTTCCTTTCTCATCCGCACACCTCAACCCAGCATCACACCGCCCTGAAGCTGCTCTTCGTCTGTGCCTGCCCTTGCAATTTCGCACACACTCAAGCGCTGCTGATTCCGGTTCTACGTTAATCGCGTTATCTAGCATTATCCGTCCACGCGTGGCTGCAGCGCGATGCGATTGGCTGCTGGATGCACTTTATCGACGGATGTGGGATGCTGTCAGGGAGGCACGCATGCGGACTCGTACATGCGACCGCCGCCATTAGCAGATCCGTGGGTGTGAGAGGGGAAAGAACCGAAAAAAACGTGTACCGCTGAGACGAGCTGATTGAGGCAGTGTTGCAGCGATGACGAATAATGAGGGAGCCCCGTTGATTTTCCTCAGACTCCGATACGTTCGGGGGCCATGTACCAGAAGCCTCTGTGCTCAGATTCGATTCGCATATGATTTCCTGACTATTACTCCCCGGTCCATGGCCCACACAGCTACCCACGGTAGGTCGAAGCGCAACCCAATTTCCTTCCGTCAGCCTGGGAAAGATTTTCAGGCCCAGCACTATTTTAGCTCCCGTGCTTTAAATATTTGGACATCCCCAGAGCCTTTGTTTCGAGAATCCTCCTTTCACGCGCAATTCTGTGAACTACGCTCGTCGAAGGCTTGCCTCGCTCCTCATAGCGACACAGTCGTGCAGCTGCACGCAGTGACCGGCGGTCTTCGGCTAGTCCCATCATCAGAAATTCGATATTCCAGTAACGCATCTTCCAGCCTCGTTTACCAGGCCGCCTCCTTTCAATCCCATTCCGACTTTTGGCGCGTCCCACGTTGCCACTGACGATCAGAGTCGACTTGCTCTACTGCTACGACAAAGGACAGCTCCACCTACAAGAGGCTTTTTCGCATATTTGCCGCCCCCAGATTTCAAGACCCACTACTACTGCCGACTGTCCCCGGAGGACAATATTGCAGCAGTAACCAGGACAACCACTTCTTTAGTCCCGCCACTACTATTCAAATGGCACCCAACCTCTTCGTGGCCACCCAAAAGGCCTTTGCGCCTCACAAGTGGTTCAAGTCCAACAAGGCCGAGCTATCCAAGGTTGTCGAGGAATGGAATAACCCCGTGCCTGGCCAGTATGAGAGTATCCCCGGTCGAGGCTGGTTCTTGATCGCAACTCTCAAAGACGAATCAAAGCCCGAGACCAATGGGAAACCAACCATCAAAGGTTCGAACGGAAAGGAGTACATTCCTGTGGACAGGCCCATTCCGCTCAAGTACTCTCATGCCATTGGCCGCTACTTCTTAGAGCCCGAGTTCTACAAACGAAAGAAGACTGTCACGATCAAGAACGACAAGGGCAAAGAAGTGCAAGCCGGCTTCTTCCGTGTTGACGACGTAACCTGGGTAAAGTGCTGGGATGAGAACGACACTTTCATTCCCGGCAATGCCAAAGGTGGCCCTGGCTATCAACGCTGGGTGCTTGATCCCCAAACCCAGCAGTTCCGTCACATGATCAAGCGCGACGACCCGAACTACGTCCGATCCCGAAAGAACTCACCTGCGCGCGACGCCGACAACCGCAGCCAAGAGTCGGTGAGCACAGAGTATCGCAGCAGCCGCCCTGGTAGCACCAAGAACGGCTTTAGCGTTGCTAGCACGCGGGCCAACAGCATCCGTTACCTTCCGTCTACGCCTACGTCAAACCCCACAAGTCAGCGACCATCCAGGCAGAACAGTCCCAAGCGCAGTGATAGCATTCCGCTCGAGGAAGCCAAGGCTGCCCTCCGACGCTTGGCCCGGGAACACGAAGAAGCCGCTGCCGCCCTAGCTCGGTCCCGCATGAAGCGCACCGACTCAAAAGACCGGGTCGAGCAATTCGAACGCGGTCGTGTTTCGGAGCGTGTCGGCAACTAAACAAAAGTGTGTTTCAACAATCGGGGCGTTCGGCATCATTCCTACACACACAAAAGCGTTGGCGCCAACATTTGGGTTTCTTTCTACCACCACCACCCCGGTCAGTCATCCATCTTTCCCCTGCCGCCGGATGTGGGGCATTTTGGGGGCTTGTTGGCAATTACTGGGGACTTTTTGTGGATTGTATCAACACGTGGCAGTCAGCTTCTTGACTTTCCCACGATGACGACGCCATGGATTTTCTTACTCTCTGTCTCTCCACAATATAGCGTTTGTAATATCTTCCCTACGGTCATTGGTTCGGGTTGGTTTCTTCGACCCTTTTTTTTTACGACAACATGAGAGGTTTCCTTGCATGTATTTGCGAACAGGGGTGTTGGGTGAGCATACATGGGTATGCTTCTTATGGCCTTGTGTTCTTCTTCTCCTTTCTATACCTTCTAGACGTCCGCTTCATCTTCTTCATCATCATCATCATCTTCTTCCGCACGGCGTCATTACTTACAAAGGGCGAAAGCACGGTATACCCCATCCTCGTAGAACTTGGTTTTTAGCCTCTTGTTGGTCCTTTTCTATGACTGCTTATCTGGTTATTTGAGCTTTTTTAGAATCTGATGAATTGGTCTTTTTATCTATACCTAGGTATATGCATAGCGTTGGTAAATGGTATCTTCTACTTCAATTTTGATCTTGATGCTGTCGATTGTTTGCGCTGTAACGTGGGGATGGTGCTGTGGCCGGCGTGCGGGTTTGCTACTATGTTGTGGCTGTTCATGCTATGCTCATGTGTGCAGAAGGTTCTTCACATTTTTGGTTATGCGTGTTGTCACGGAGGTGTAACTTTCTGATCACACACAACGACAGCGGTTTTCTTTCATTTGTGCATTTTTGTCACTTCTTTGCCTGCTTCACGGTCCCGTCTTCACTCTTCTGCTATATGAAGTCCCCATTGCACTCTTCAGTCTTCATCGTCTTACTTCTTACTCTCAGAGACCACTACGAATTGTAACTCCACCCATATTCTCGTTTGGCAGCAAAACCAACTTCCATACGCACCAATCTTATTTGACTACTGCACTTTTCCTTTCTAACTTATATTATCTCACGGTGCATACATGAGTGCACGCAACGGCCCTGCTGCAGCTGGTCCGCACACCGATCCCCAGTTTGAACAGAGGGTCAGAGACACGGAAGGTCTAGTAGCAGAGCACCGTCGTAACATGCGCGTCATCACTGAGAGGCTGACTCAAAATTCGTACTGTACGGATGGTGAGACAAGCAGGCATCGTGCGCAAGCTGATACCAGAGAGCTGCGGCGCGAAGAAGAGGCGGAGGATGTGGAAGTGCAACACAAAACTCACTCACCAGTAACCCGCTTTTTCCTGCGTAGCTCCGCGCCCACTCCCGACTCGCAATATTCTCGCTACGAACAGGAGGAGAGGGAGGGAAAAGCGGATCACGATGACGAGAAGTGTTGCACGTGCTCAAGAAAGAAGGATGATATTGAAGTTGAACTGGGGTTGAGAGATGGTATGGGTGCGAGGGACGAAGATGAAGAGTTCGTATATGAATATGGAGGTTACACGAATTGGGATCAGGTCGATGAGATGCTTAGTCAAAAAGGCACGCCACGTGGCGGAGGAAACGGAAAGGAAGAGTTCTTACAAACCATCGCACCTAACGCGGGAAGCGACGCCTCGGTATTGCCCTCACCGCACCTCCCTCATGTATCAGAAACCAACGAAAATGCACCTACTAAGTTTCCTAAGACACGCGCAGCTAGCTCAGCCACTTCATTCGATTTCTTTCCGCTGCAGTCGACGATAGTGTTCCCAGGCTACCCTCCACACATCTACCAGTTCCCAAGCCAGTCCACGCTGGCACAAATTCGCGAGATTCTAGACTGCGACAAGAGCAGGGGGAATCTAAAAGATGAGCCGCATATCTTACGTGCCTTGCAAATTATGCAGATTCGTGAAGGGATGGGCGTGGACCTGCCCAATGGGTTGGGTGACAAGGTCACGATTGGTCTACCAGATATATCAGGCGTGGCATTAGGTGCGATTCCAAATGGGCAGGTCAAAATCGCCGCATGGCAGGTATTGGGAACGGATGACGGGAAGCCGAGTGAGCCCTGGGAGAGCGTTGGCATCGATCAAAGCTTGTCGAGCGATGAGGATATCGAGCTTTTCCTAGATCTCAATGATCTAATCAACGTGTTGGATACGGATAAGCATCCTCAACTCAACAGCCCCTGCGGATGTGATGCATGCCCTGAGAAAGGTCAGACTTCTCCCTCCAAGGCATACGGTCTGTTTCCAACACCCGAAGTCTCATTCCGCGGGGGAGGGAGTAGCTATGGTCATTCGCCAAGCTGGTACTTCGACTCTGACGGCAGTCGGCAGTTTCCAATGACTTCTTCAACAAGACCATCATCACCAAACACCCCGTTGCCAACTGCACAACGATACGGTGCGTTTACACCGGAAGCTTCGCACGAGATCAGATACGGCCAGGCGTCATATGAACCCCTTAGCATTCGACTCAGTCGGCTCATGTTCTCTCCAAGGCTCATTCGCGAGCGCGAAGACAGCATCCGTCGTTTCGACTGGCAACATATCAAGCAGCTAAATCCGCAACACAAAGACAAGAGCGCCAGGGGGTTTAGGTATACGAAAGGCCCATACTGTGAGGATTGGGCTACGCAGCTCGATAAGCACCGAGAACATTGCGACTACTGCCAGGCTGTTTTCATAGAAGAGGAGCTTGGCGCGAAATTCTTTGGGTTGCGTGATTATGTTGCTAGCGAGGATGATGCGCCTATGCCCAGAGCTGGAGAGGGACGACCGTGGAAGGAAGGCACGTGGCCCAATAAGAGCAACACTACTACCTCGCTCCGGTTTGTTGAAGACCCGGATCCACGTTTCCGGGGTGATGCTGGCGACGAAAAAGACATCCATTATAACAGCGACGATAGTGAAGATTGGAGTACTGAATAGGACGATCTCGCTAGCCAAATTCAATGTCCATATGAAAAAACTCGGGGCATGTTTCTCGTAGAGCAAGGCAGATACGAAAAACGAATGATCACGTAGCATACTCGGGGTGCGGACAGATACTCAGAAACACCATTGTTATTGAAAACTGACTCCCAAAGAACGCCTACTCTACTTGTGCAAAATAGTCCCAGTTATGCTTCCGTGTTTTATGTTTGAACGCCATAGCTCTCTCTCCCCAAAGTCCCCTCGTCTCATCTCTCTCTCTGAATCTGAATCTAAGCTCCGCACTGGCACTCCCACTTGCTACGAAAAGTTAGCTTTCGTCATCTCGACATATATAGAAAAGGCAGGTTCAAAGAAGACTTACTCCTCGGTGGTCTTCTTGCAGACGCCCTTGCCGTCGCCGATGAGGCCACAGACCATCTCGCAAGCCTTGTTGTCGCTGTCCTTGGTGCAGGGGTTGACTTGACTATTTCGGAAGGGTCAGCCATGGAACACACTGGAAAGAGCACATGAGAGGTTGGACTTACAGCTGACGCTTGAATTCCTCGTCACCTTCGTCATCACCTCCCTGGCCGCCTTCGCCTCCCTCACCTCCCTCGCCGCCTTCGCCTCCCTCACCACCTTCGCCTCCCTCACCACCTTCGCCTCCCTCACCACCTTCGCCTCCCTCACCGCCTTCACCTCCCTCGGAAGCGCCGTAAATAGTCTCCTCTAGTTCCTTGAGGGGGTCGTCTTGACGAGCGAGGACGTCAAGGGCTGCGCGGTCGGCGGGCAATTCAAGCTTGGGTGCGGCGACAGCGGAGTCGGCACGACCAATCAGGCCGGCAGTGTCGAGCTCGACAGCGGGTGCACCCTTGTTAAGGGGCACGAGGTCGGTAGCGTCAGCGGTGCTGGCTTGAATGGGAGCTGGGGCAGCAGAGCTGGTGAAGGCGCAGGCAGCAGCCATGGAGATGAAAGCAGTAGTGAAACGCATGATGATTGTTTGAAAAAAAAGTGAGTGTTTGAATGAGTGTAGTTGATTGTTGATTGTGTGCTGTTGGCTGTTGATGTGCTGGTTGATGATGGGAAGTAAATGCAGTGGGATACTGGCTAGTTCATATATTCCCCGCTGGCACCCTTTTCTTGTGACCGAAGGCGCTATATTCGGTTTTCTCATGCTTTACGTTCTAAGCAGCCCGTTCACACCGGTTTCAACTCTGCATGTGTGCAGATCGATGCATTGAACGCTCGGCAGGGTCTGGTAAAGCAAAAAATATGTGGACGTGGCCAACGCCTGACATTCCATTAGGAATCTTCGGGTACAAATATTATAGTCAGGTCCGGAGCTCGTGGCAATGTTTATGCTTGCTGGTTAGGAAACGTAGCATATTCGACTGCTATGTTTTCCACATCCATCGTATGGTCTTCAGCGAGCTGAGAGGCGAATTCACAAAATTCACTACAGATGGAAAGCATTGAGGACTAGTACGGGAAGTGGGGATCTGCGGTCGGGACACCTCGCTTGTGGCCGATGAAGAAGTGCAACACGCACAAGCCTACGCTCTGAGTGTCCAGGAAAAGCAAAGCCAGACCAGCGGTGCAGCATGACTTTTGTGCGGTCAAGCTGGTCAGTGGGGTGAGGAGATGCGACGGCGGTTCGGAAAGGGCCATCTTGGGCCATTCGCCGGGACGCGGAAACGGAAGTGGAGGACACCTTCCAACTGGTCTACTATCGCATGCTGAGATCTACAGCCCTGTTTGTTAAGCTACATGCAAGCCATCCCGCCTACTTGTACAACTTTTTGTTTCAGATCTACCAACGCAATGATCTTCCATGGGCGTCTTATGACGACAAGCCCTCTGCCAAGATGATTGCTGGAATATCACAATACGACGATGGAGAAGTTTTTTTGCATCTCAGGTGAGTTGAAAGAATGGAAGGGTACTCAAAAAGCAATTGTCAAGGGTCACCTGTCAAACCGGATCACCTCCCTGAGATTTGGGCTGCTAATGCGTTGCGCAGCCCTAAGAGAGCAATGAGGGTAAAGAAGCTGGTGTTGCACGGTACCAAATTGTATCTAACCACTCGACGCATCATGTCTGGATTTCCGAATTTGGATGTGGCGTTGACTAGGTACGGGGCGATCCTAGAACCCTCAAATGCCGCACCTACCTCACCAGACTGACCGCTACGAAAAGCTCGGACTAGTTGCTTGTGCATGCAACACCCCAAGTTTTCTTCGTAGCTCGTCATTGAGGTTGTTCTAGAAAGTGGGAATACATGGCCGACTGCGCACATCTGCGTTCCAAGTTATTCTATAATCGATGAACAGAATGATTGTTTGGAACTGGATCTTCGTTGCGGGGTAAGTAGCGCGGATATGTCGACCGGGCCGCTGGGTCCCTTATTACAGCGGGTGACGCCGTTCGCAACCACACATTACTCTGGCCTCTCTTTGCTTTTCCTTGCTCTTGATCACAGTTGCGCCTTTGCTCCGACTTCGCTACCGCCAGTCAACACGCTGGGTTGCCGATCGTTTTGCAATCTCCTCGCCTAAACAGGACGTTTATTGTTCAAGGGGCACTTGAGACGCGAATTGGGTGTCGAGGTGTTGATCAGGGGCAACATTGGGGAAAAGAAAAGTTGCTGTGCGGAAGGGTCGACCGACCCACACAATCGAAAGCCCAGCGAGGAACCGATAGGATTGAATATTACTTGAGGTATGCTTTGATGATATTAATTCCACTATGGTGTTGGGAAAGTGGATTATTCCTCCTCGGCCCACCTCTTCACAGTTCACCTGCGTCGAGCCCGAACCTCTTGGGGTCCTTTTCCATCTCTTTAGTGACATTCTGCATAAGCTCCTGCGCATATTGCGTCTTGACAACCCAATTCGCAAACGCGCGAACAATGACATGGAAGAAGATCGTTACAATGAACCCCATGGCCTCAGTGAACACGAGTTGTCTGTGCGCGGGGATAACGACGAAGGCTGTGAGACGAGCAAGTGGGGTGATAGAGAAGTATACACCGAACGAGTTAAAGATGAGATACTTGTACTCGCGTTAGTTCCGGCATGATTACGTTCATTGAGAGACTTACTGATTTCAGGCCTTTGAAGACCTTTGTTGGAGACTTGAATTTGAGGAATTCTCTGAGAAGGTAGCCGACCGTTTGAAAGTAGAGCATCCCCACTGTCATATCCAGCACCCATTTGAGGAATGTGTTGCACCAATTCAACGAAGCTCGGCGAACCCGACCTTGCGCAATCCATCTCTTGACTACCTCTTCCTCCCTGTCTTCGCTCTCCTCTATCTGCACCTTCCGATCGTAAGGTGTCTCCCGATATCTGGGCCGCGCAGGTAATAGCTTCTCTAGCCCGATGAACCACCAATATTGGAGCACAGAGATCACAAAGTACACGACGACCTCTCTTGGAAACGTCCGACCATAGTAAGACTCTGTTGGCTCATTTGCCGTCGTTGTTGTTCCGTTTGTGAGCCCAGCGGTCTGATTGAGAGGCAACGTCCCATTGATGTCCTTCCCAGCATCGAGAGCCAATCGCCCGTGCCCACTCTGCGTACTGTTCGTTGAAGGTTGAGGGACTGTTGCATTTATCATACTTGTGATGTTCTTGAGTCCTTCGTTTTCCATGAACTCATCGTACAAGTAAACGGTTACGTGGTGGTCGTATAGCATCGCGAGGATGCCAATGGCAGTCGCCTGTAGCACGGCGCTGCGCATCTCCGGCGAAAACAACATGTTGACGTTCTGTGCGGCGTGGTAAAGCTTTTGGGAAATAGTCTGCGAGGAGCAACGAGGTCGGCATATTTGCGTGGTTAGGTCGCTATAAAGACGTGTTTCACGCCGCGCACCTGTCAGCCTTGGATTGGAGGCCTGAAGACCTGCGCGGGGCGTGTCTGCCTAGCATCATCACGTTAGAGGAGGTTTGATAGGATGCAGACGGTATGTGTGTGCCGTAAAGCAAGACTAAGACGCGAAAAGATGGACTTTGTATTGAAACCGGAAGTTGCACCCATGATGATGCGGATGTCGGAACTTTCTGCAAGCACGATGTGTCATAATGCCGACATCACGTGGTTAGATCACTTCCGAGGTCCGTTAGTGGTGGGAGAAGGCCTCTCTCGGCGGCGGCCCGAGTGGCGAAGTGAGCGCGATTCTGCAAGACATAGGCGGAACACCAGACGATCCCTCTTAGGAATCCGGCGTGCTGTTCATAACCTACTCTCTCCTAGAATGTAATTGCAAAGGGTTGGATAATGCCGCATTCTGAATGTGGCGACCCCTCGATGACCCCTAGGTAGTTGCCGAAGACCCGATGACGATCCAAGGCAACCATCGCTCTAAAGTTGGTATTGTACGTCCAGCCAGGCTGCAACCTCACCGAACAATGCCACCGGGATAAACATCGCACTGAGCTCCAAAATATATATGTTGCGATGGCGAAGCTAAGCTGCGTTCATCCTCATCATCATGGGAACTCCCGCCAAAAATACGAGAACCTGGAAATCCAAGCTGGACTTTCCCGTCCTTCATCATCAGGGGTATCCTTGGAACAGGAAGGAAGTGGTGAAGTGGGATATCACAGTGGATGGCATGATTAAACATCCGGGTTTAAATTACTTTGTGCATTATTGAACAGGGGAATATATCAGGGTCATGGGAGGTGGTGCCAGTATAACACGTGCTAGCGATGCTTTCGCAGCATTCTCTTATCCAAAGCCATATCCATACATCGCTGCCCACACCATCCATCATGATACATGCGATTCTACGAAAACATATTCGGTCTCGCTTTTTTCAGACTTGACTCATCCTCATACTGCAAAAACGGGTTAGCTTTTTGTTGTACATGTATCGAGATCGCGATATGTTGACGACTTACCTGCAGGAACCCAGTCACATCGACCAATACCGTCCAGCAATCCACTAGGTCTACCAAATCTTGTTCTGCCTCTTCGCCCATTCCGACACCCACGTTGACGCTTCTCTTGAAGATGCTGACCATGCTGTGCCTGTTCTCCTTCAAGAATTCTCGTGCTTGGAATACCGTTTGGTCGTTCTGCCGTCCCCTTGCTATTACTGCTGCGTTGATAACCCGCAGCACGGAGAGCATGAGCTCGTAGTACTTGCGGAGGGCATTCGGGTCGTCAAATTCCAGACCGATGTCGGGGTCGACGGAGAAGATCTGTGAGTCGCGGATAGCGGGGAAGAGGCCTGCATTGAGTACGTATGCTGCTCCGAGACGGGATTGACATGTGCGGAGGAGTAGGGCGAGACTGGCGTCGTAGTAAGAAAGGAGAACGGGTACTTGTGGTGCGGCTGCGGCGCGGAGTTCTTCTGGTATGTGCTTAATGTTGTCGACTAGGACGCCGACAAAGTTGAGCGAAACAAAGCTATCGAGAATGTACTTTGAAGACTGGCGGGTCGCTACTGCTACGAAAGCGTTCAGCAGGAGCAGCGCGGAGACCTTGCATGTTCCTTGCCCACTGTAAGCGTCATCGCAAACCACTTCGAGCATGTGGTTGCCGCAGTTTCTGATGGCGCCAAGGGTGTGGCGACCAAGTACCGAATTTTGTGTTGCTTTGTGGAAAGTACCGTGAATGTAGCGGAAGCAAATCTGGTAGCAGTACTCCCGCAGTTCGGCTGTCGAAACTGGGCTGTAAATGCCTATGAGCGCAGCACGGAAGAGCTGTGACAATCGATCGTTGGCAAAATCGCCAGTCTTGTCGAAAGCTGTGGACTCGAAGTCGACTTTCTGAACTAGAGCTTCAGCAAGGCTAGCGAGTTGCAAAGCGGTGAAGATGTCGGCGGCGTATGACTGTTCAAGTTTTGGAAGGATGACTTGTAGAGTCTGTAGAATGAAGGAGCTTCGTGCCCCGTTCTCAAAATCGCAGTTGTGCACCGCCACCATTGCAACCTGGACCCAGGATTGAAGGATGTCTTTGTGGTAACGAAGCAGCTGAGTACGACGATTCCAGTCCACAAATATAGCCATGAGAAGCTCGGCCTGCTCGGCAAGCTCTACCTCGTGGTCTTCTTCCTTTAATATGCCCTCTTTTCTCCAGAACTTCAGCTTCAAGCGAATGACTTGTTCCAGTAATGGTATCGAATAAAGCGTGCAGCCGTCTTTCTCTTCCTGACAGGAGCTAAGGTTGACGCCCTCAAAGAACTTGTGCTGATCTGGTAGAGCGCGTTCGGGGTAGACGAGCTCTATAAAGTCGAACAGATCGAAGATGTTGGGGTTTGGTGCGGCATCCTCACCAGGTCGGATAGTGGTACCAAGAAGTAATGACTGGATTCTAGACTTCATTGTGGGCATGTTTTCTTTGACCGTCAGGCGTAATTCTCTCGACTCATAGTCCAAGAAAGCCGCCCGCCGTTGAAGGAAGCTTTGGAGGGCGAGCGCTGACGGCCCAGAGAAGAACGCCGAATAGTCGCTAGGTGCGACCTCGAGCCCCTGGGCCAGAGACATTCCGTCCCATGGTATGTCGAGAGTAATGGGAGTCAACTGCGGTGCTTCGATGAACAGCAATTCGTTGTCGCGAAGCTCCTCCATAACGATCGCACTCGTCAATGGAGAGCGCCAGAGTTTCTGAAGCACCTCCCAACAGCGGGTCTTGAGTGTTGACCGCCATGCCAAGAATTGCTCGCCATCGTTGTCGGGATACTGAACACCTAAGAGAAGAATGTTGTGGAACAAAGATTGCCCGTTGGACCAGAGACTATCGTCGGCAACCCGGACGGTGTTCGATCCACAAGAGAAACCCAATAGGATGTGAGCTATGGTTGGCCGGAGGGACACAGCAGCCAGACAACTGTTGAGGAAATCCAGTATGCGAAGCTTGACAACGTATCCAGAGGCTTCTTCTCCGGCTTCAAGCTCCTCAGCACTGAATCGCATCAAGCCCGACAGAGACCTGCCAATGCGCTCTGCTTCGTTGTCCTTCTCCAATATACCAACAATTTTGCTGCGGCCAGAACGCTGTCCGAACCCTGCCGGTGAGACTGCAAGCTTACGGGAAGAGGCCATTTTCTCCAATAATTGGAGGGAAGAGATGGTCAAGCCCTCGTGACCTGTGCCACAGTACAGACCAAGATCGATGATGATCTGCAGGTTGTTAAGGACAGCGTCTTCGAACGAAGCAAGTGAGAGATTGGACACTGGAGAATGTTCGAACGAGGTTTGCTGCCTGAGGACTGGCCTGACAATGTCCAGATAAGTCGCTTGAAGCTTCATCACCAGATCCATTACCTCGATGCTCAGCATGAGCGATTGAACCAAGGGTGAGTCTGATGGAGCAGCATCTACTTCGGTCACGTCGTGATGCGAAGCAGCAAAAAGCGCTTTGAGGACTTTGTCGTTGAACAACCATTCCATGACACGCGCAAATGGGTGAAGCGCAACGTAGACAGCAAGAGACGAAGGATCGATAACGTCATCAACAGGTATGCTAGACTTGTTTGCAAACACGACCAGGTTCTCGTTGAACGTTGAGAGACAGGTTACCATGAAACGCAGGCAAGTCCACCGCATGACGTTCCTTTGTAAAGGATCGAGTACATCTACAGACCGTTCTGCAAAGACTTGCTGCATGACGTAGTCAATGTAGCTCTCAATGCCAGGCATCCTGCGTGCAGAGCCCAAACCTTCAGGGAAGGGCAGGCTGTCATTCAAGCCTTCGTTCTCGGGATAGGGTTCTACCAGGGAGTGGAGAAATCTGACCATTGCGATAGATTCGTCATATCCATCTGCAAGCGTGGGCCACAAATCATCCCGCGGTGCAGCTCCCAGTGCATTGTTTTGTTTGGAACCAGTGTAGAAGCCGTTGATAGTCCAGTCGTCTAGGATGAGCCACATGGCATTGGCTCGCGTGAAGTCCTTGCCCACAAGCAGGGCCGATAGAGCGTCGAAAGCAGCTGCGCGCAGTCCGCTTTCAACCTTGTCAGTACACAGGCCAAAGCAGATGTTGGCGAAGTCGAATTCCTTGAGATCCAGTATCCAGTCGCGGGCTGGAGAACTTTGTCGGCATATGTGCGAAATGAGTCGCAAGTAGCTTTCTAACATGGTCGCACTTTCCGGCTCCACGATCTGGTCGATGGGGTTGGTGGAGGGGGCGAAGACTCCGCTCTGTATGGGTTTCTTCGGTTCGTGGATGTCTTTTTCGAATTCACACAGCTCGTTGAAGATGGTGGTGTAGCTGAGCGAGCTGGTTCGGCGGATCTTGCCTGAGGCAGACGCACCTTCCTCAAGCAAGAAGCGATGCGCAGCTTCTGCATTCGCTTCTCCGGTACCAATGGCGCGCAGCATCTCGCAAAACATGGCTATGCGCGGCGTGGGCTGACGCTTGGCAGCCCATTGCAAGAAACCGTACAGGTTGCTTTCCTTGTCGCTCCAGAAGTCCTCGGCTGCATCAGGGAAGCCATCGAAGGCGTATGCGACAATGACCATGAAGCGCTCCAAGTGGAGTGGGTACTCCCCAGTTGAGCGCTGGAAGTGAAGTTGCAGCCGTCTTCGCTGGTCGTCTTCCTCGGCTTTCAGTTTACGTAAGGTGTCGGGCATGTGTGTGATGAAGGAATCAACGAAAGTCTGCAATTGCTCCATGAGCAGCCCCTTGAAGAAGTCCTCGGGCGGCGGCGAGTCTCGGCTGAGAACAGCTGTATCTTGCAATAAACTGGACAACATGCTCGTCTTCTGGGGATCGTACCAGCGGGTTGGGCGTACATCCTGGCTGACGGAAAGCATGAAATGGAAGGCGCCATCGGCCAAGGCCTTGAGAAAGACGTCAGATCGCGCATTGGCCTCATCGTCGAAATTGATGCCCCGTAGAGCAGCGTCCTGGGTATTTGGGTCCATGTACCGCCCACTGTACTCTGCCAGCCACCAAGTCAAGGTGGCCGAGTGCAGATTCCTCAGCGCCCAGTTATCGCTTTCCCGCCCGGCCATCAGCGAGTCGTGCAAGTTGCGCGCCTCCCTCAATGTAACGTTGTTGGTCTCGGAGGCGACCCAGGACGTGAGGCGGAGAATGATGGGAACGTAGTGGATGGTGATAAGGTCGTGTCGGTCGAGACACTTGGCTCGGGCCAGCAGCGACTTGTAGTTATCGAGGTTGACGTATCCGGGCTTGATCAGATGTGTGCATATGGCGGCCAAATTCTCGTGCTGTCGTGTCAGGCTCTGGCGCTGATAGTCCATGATCTCGACGAAGCCAGGAAGCGGCATTTGACCAACCACCTGGGTGCTCTGGACGCGCTCGGCGATAAACTGTAGCCATCTTTCTACCGACTCCATGCTCGTCAAGCACTTGGCCCAGAAGCCGTATGCGCTTGCCAGGTTTGTCGAACCGTGCACACCCACTACCATCTGGGCAGCCTCCTGCAGCACGGGCAGGCCGTCGACCTCGGAGTCGTCATTGTCCAGGGCGGTCTTCATCAGGATGCGCACGCAGAGGAGGACATACTCGCGACGTCGGTGGAAGCGGATCACGGCCGTCTGTAGCTGGGAGCGGTCTAGTTCTTGGGCTTCGCTTTGGGCGCCAAGGAAGAGAGCGGCAGCGTCCAGTTCATCGAGGTCCAAGGCATCGGCGAGTTCGAGCGTCTGTTGCTTGAAGTCATCATTGACTTCGTATTCATTGTCGCCAATATTGATCTTGCCTGGCGCCGTCAGCATTCTTCTCTGTGTTCGGTGTGCGGTGCATTACCAGAAGTCAGAGTCTGTCTGCTCCTGTCGTTCTTTGGCTTCTTGTCCAACAGCGTCTTGAGTTCTTCCAAATGCGCTTCCAGGTTCACCAGCAGCCTCTCTAGGACGGGCAGCTGCAGGTCGATGTGGGCGCATAGGTCGCGGTGTAGGCCCTGGAGGGCGGCGAGACTGTCTTCTTCAGCCATGGGAGTGTCGTGAAGTCGACTTGCGCATAGTGCGCCGGGGAGTAGGCGAGAAGGGAGTGTCTGCCGCAGCGTGTTTGGGTTGTGTTTTGGCAACAATGGAGCTTGATGGACTTTCTCAGAACGCGAGAAGCTCTTAGCGCCGATCCTGACCCTGGACGTGGGACGTGGAACGTGGGACGCGCTCCCCCGTCGCAACTACTCACCTCCGTCGTAAACTCCGCACCTACGCATCTGGCCTGCCTCGACGTGCTACACTCACCATTGTAGTCGCCCAGCTGCCGTGACCATGTTGTGGTGATAAATTTATTTTCCTGCTAATCGTCTCTTCTATCAAGGAGCCGGACAACTACATAGCAGCCATGGGGGCTACCAACATTCAGGATGCGAAGCGTGAGCGCGTGCAAGCAACAAGCCATGTAGTTGGCATGCTAACATATTACAGTCCTGATCCAGTCGTCGCGCGTCGTCGACCGTACCACCGGCCTCAAGGATCTGGTCCACATCCTGAAGCACAATCGCGGGAAGCCGAGCCTCGAGACACTAGGGAATAAGGCATATCTAGCCCTATGCGAAACTCTTTTTCAATGCCTCCGAGATGAGCGATCGTCGTTTGTCCGCAACAAAACCAAGGCAAAGACGACTAAGACAGCCGCTCTCCTTCCCCTCTCCGCCTCAGCCTTGCGCCATGTCGTCGCGTCAGGCGTTCGCACCATCAAGAGCACCACGGTAGAGATCATCATAGACACCATAATTGAGGTATTGCCTGGGAACAACGGGGGCTTGGTCGAGCCACTCTTGGAGGACCTTCCCAAAACACTTCGCGCATTGCTCGAGTACCAGCCCCATGTCGAGCGTCTTCCAAAAGAATCCTGGGATGCTACAGTCGACCTCTGTATCGAATCACTAGCCACTTTCTTCGCAGACTCCTCTGAAGGTGAGCCACCGAACAGCTGGAGCACTAATGTGTCAAGTCGCGCTCGCACTCCGCTTGAGTCTACCGAATTCACTTCCTCAAGAGCCTCTCCCCGTTTGCCAGTTTCCAGGACCAAATCTGCTGCAGCTGAGCATGTCTACGCAGCAGAGGACTTCGTACACTGCATACACCATCTTGTCAAAGCCTCCAATGCGCCATTGCTTGGTCGTTCAGGCGCCATTCTGGAAGCCCTGTTACACTATCTACAACAAAAGACGGGGCGTGGAAGCGTCGTGGCAGCTGCGCTTGCAGCCATCAATTCGATCCTTGCTAGCACGGCACTGCAGTCTCTTGAGCTGACTAAACGCACGGTACAAGATATGCTACCCTTACTAAAGTCTATGTGGTCTGAAGCCATACTGCGCGACGAGATAATGATCAATTTGATGTATACTGAAGCACACATCGCAAGTTTACTCGCCGATGCAGACAATGACACTACCACTTCTAATTTAGAGGCTCTTGTTGAGACCATGTATAGCGACTACCGGCGCAGACAGGAGACCACTGTTCACCAGTATCTCGAAGAAGACCATCTTTGCTTCAGATATCTCGGTCCTTCATACAACAATACTCATCCTCTGAACACTTACGCATTTTCCATGGAAACAGATCATCAGCGCTACGAGGGACTCTGGTCCATAGTGTCTATCATTGCGCGCTTCTCATTCATGCTTGACGAGAGGAGGCGGGTCATAGCCCACGAACGCAGCGATGTCGAAGAAAGCTTCAGCAAGCGTGTTCGCGTTACTCAGCTGTTCTCAGAGTACCTCCGTCATGTATCCGAGCCCAGATCGAACGCCAAACGAGCAGCACTGCAGGTGGTTGCTTTCATGGTACAAGAAGGCCCCTTTGACGAAGAAGAACTTCAGGTTATGCTGGAGAAGCTTACCTCATGCATTTCCGACGAGAATCCAGTTCATTCAGTATGGGCAATGATAGCATTAGCTGGGTAAGTGTTATGGTCGCATGAAACAGACGCGTCTAACTCGCATGCAGCGCTGCTCTCCAGCAATCAGCCCGCCACGCGACGCTTCTTCCCTACTGGCAATCTGCCTGGCAAAGCGCCTCTCGAGCTGTCACATCAGTTTCCATCTCCCGCGCCGCATGCCATCTCATGGATGTCCTTCTTAGACTCAACATCGTACCATTCTCTGCAGTGTCGGGGACCGCCCAGTCCATGCTTCTATCCATTGAACTAAGCGGGCCTGCTTCTCTTACGGAAAGTAGCTCCTCGCTGATGACTACTATCTTACAAGAGCGTGTCAAGGAAAATCCAACTCATTTCAGCTCGACTGCCGAACGGATTTTGAATTGGCTTCTAGGTAAATGGACGCCAAGCCATTGGTCTGAGCGAATGTATTCCTCGATCAACGCGCACCACTGCAATGCTCGAGATGTACTGCGCATCATCTATACCTGTCTCGACTTGCCCTTCGCCTTACCCAAGCCAACGAACTTCCTAGTGCTGGGACCCATCGCACAGGCCAGAATACGTGTTGCCCGTTACAGAGATCTGGCACACTACCTTTTGCTTCTTCCGGATACCGAGATCTTTACAACCAAAACTGCGGACAAGCCTACTTCCTCGGAGGAAGCGACGAGCGATCATCACCCCACACAAATGCAAAACAGGATACTCGATTTTTGCTTGTCGGAGCTCGACAGAGCCAGACCCCGCTGGAAGGATATGGTCACGACAAATCCTCAGGGCATCAATTCAGACATGATGCGCATCGTCACAACCCTTTGCATCGTTGCGTCTGCTGTCGCTACGCTCAGCGACCCTGAAAACCGTCGAGTCTCTGCTTTGCAATCCTCGGCAACTCACCTGACCGAATCGCTTGCTGCCACTCTGGCCAGGTCGCAGACCGAACAATACAAGGTCGACGCAGTCCTCCAAGTCTGCGCAAAGACTCTTCCGGATATTGGCTCCCTCTCAAATCGGAGTACCAATGTGTTTCGACTAGCTGGTGTTCATCTACTGGCTCAACATCTATCCAAAGCTTTGGGACAGCGTAAAGAGGTCAAACAGTCGTTTTATGCTGAAGATGAGGATTTCATGGAAGTAGATGAGGAGCCCAGCTCGCAAATAACAGCAGGAGCATCTACTCTTGACAATGACGTACCTCGGCACGATATTCAGGCTGAGAATGATATATCGGCACTACGCACTTCCTGTTCAACCTACCTCCAATTCATCTCCTCGCTGGCCGACTGCCAGGTTTCAGAATACGACACTATTCCCTCAGGATTTGTAGACTACTTGATCTCCATTTCCGAGAGCGATCTGCTTCGCTCACGTCAATTCCTTCGCGCGTTGTGGGATGGCAACCTGAGGATTTCTGGAGTTGATTGCCTGAACCTCTTGGAGCGCTTTAGCGAAGCGCTCATTGATCCCCGTGCTCGCGAGTATAACACATCAGAAGTCGCCAACAGTATGCTCGTCGAAGCTTTGACCGGTACCACGCTTGTTTGGACACCGGATGCGACCGATCGTGCGACCCAAGATCTCTATGACAATGTCGAGGCGCTATATGTGTACTACGTCAAAGACATAGAAAAGGCAGGTGTACGGCGTTCGGCAAACTTGCAGACAACGCTTGCCGTATTCCTCCATGGGCTCCTCAAGCACCATCCCGATTTCGCACAAAACCGTAAAATACCTTCTGTGCGAACCAGTCTATTTGATCTTCTTTCCAACGGCGAGATGACGGTCAAGTACCACATTGCTCAGCACTTACCGCGCATGTTTGAGGATTTCGTTCTCTCTCAGCATGACAAGATACTGCAAGACGTAGACAGTAGCCTCCCCGGAGACGACGAAGGTACAGAAGGTATTGCTGTTCGGCTCCTTGTCCTGTCGCGATTAGCATCTCGATGGCATACGTTGTTGCGCCACAGCGTGTACCGTATTTTCGCTACAGCCGGAACTATACAAGGAGCCGCCCTCCATGCCAAACGCTGCATTTCCAACGTCGCTCGAACCCGATGTCTTGGTGACTCGCAGAGCCTTTTTCGGCTTTTTGCCCCGCAGATTATCTTCACATGGCTGGATCGAGGTCAGAGCATTAGCGCTATACCTTTTTTGATCTTCAACTATGCTTCTCTTTCAGATTTGCTACGCGATATCGAAGCCGAAGTCGTAGGCCAAGCCATCATGTTCGGCCGCAAAGATGAGGTGGAGTATCTGGCCAACCAGCTGGGTTGCTCAGCACAATACATCCTGGCGAAGAATATAGGGAAGGCTGGCGCATATACCATAGCTTGGGATACTTGCAGAGGCTCAGCTCGCAATAGAGCAGACTCAAGTTGCGGCAACTTGCTGAAGGAGATGGTCGGTAGCGAAAAATATTACGGGCTGATACAGAAGCATTTCCCTCAAGTTTTAGGTCATATCTTCCAGACTATGGACCACGAAGAGCGCATCGGTAAATCCTTGGACAAGAAGCCGGCGTTCAACCCTGCGGCAGCTATCTTAGCGGAGATAACCGGTGTTAGCCAATCTGCGCAAGGCCTGAACATAGGGATAGAACCTTCATTTTCCGCCTTCTACCTACCGGATCAGTTGGAGCGCTTGTGTAGACGTACAGGCGATAAACCTGCCAATTTCTGGTCTTCAAGCACATACACCTTTGTACTCCGCTCACTCCTTGACCGCATTCATCCGGCCCTTGGTTCTCTCTATGCGCGGTCGATGATTCGGAAGATCCGGATCATTGTCGCGCTCGCTGGACCCATCGCTCACGAAGGCTACCCACTACAAATGACACTTCAGTCCTTACGCCCCTTCCTGACAGATGTGCAGTGTGCCGAAGATACAGTGGGAATCATGCAGTATCTGTTCGAACATGGCGCGGAGTATCTCCGCCAGCAACTCAGCTTTGTGACCGGCATTGGTCTGTCGATCCTCATCTCTCTCCGGGTCTTTTTGGGCTCGTCTCAAGAGAGCACCACTCAGCACTCGCAGCATATTGCGACTATGAATGCAGCAACTCGATTTCATGCTTGGCTCACCGAATATCTCAAAGCTCATGCTCAGGCCATCGCTTCCACGGAGCGATCTTCAGCTGTCAAGGCATTTAGACTTATCACCACTGCTGCTTCTCAGGTCAATGCAGAGGGCAATTCTTTCCGCGGTAGTGAAGAAAGCAAGCTGCTTTTGGAGATACTAGATGACGTTCGTTCGGGTCGCAAACTCTTGAACAAAACCTCACGAGATGTTGCTTTGGACCTACTCTGTCAAAATTTTCAGCCTGCTCAGACTGCTCGGGATGACGTCCTGGGGCTCGATCATGATGCCGCGGAGTATGCGCCCTTAGTTTGGGAGTCATGTCGGCGGCGCAAAGTGGGTGAAGGCTATTTGTTGTGGACAGCACGCGTTCTAGGCAGAGCATACAGCGCTTACGGAGAAGTCAAGCAAAGCTCGACCCAATCTTCACCATGGTCTTCCTCAAGTCAAAGTTCAAGGTCCGTGCTGGGAAAATCATCAAGGGAAGCTATTGTGAAAGAAGTGATCGACTTATTCTACAGCGACGATCGGAATGAGGTCAGTCTAGCCGAGGATGCTGTGCGACGCCTGATATCCCGTCTGGTTCCAGACTCACAGTACATGGCCGAGATGCAACGCGTCATTCCGGACGCCATTGGCAAAGCTCTTGTGTACAAACCTCCCGAGCCAGAGAGCACCGAGCTGCCTTTGCCAGACGGACTTCATCAAGCGGTTGCGCCTACGCCACACAAACCGGTATCCTCTTGGGTCAAAGATCTAACCGTAGCGCTGTGCAGAGTTGCACTTGACGATCCTATCCTCGATGCTCTTCCCGATCTCCTGACAGGTATTAGCCACATGGCTGAGAAGCTGTTGCCGTACGTCCTCCATCTTGTGCTTCTTGACGAGTTCGAAGTAGATCGAAGCGTGCATTATATCTTTTCGACGGCAATAGCAGTCTGGTTTCGTGATTGCAGCCCAACTACGATACCACATGTTCGTATCATTATACAATCGATCCTTTACCTCCGCAGTCAGCCAATACCAAAAGAGGTCACTCGAGTGGAGCGAGACAAATGGCTAGAAGTCGATTACCTGGAGGCTTCGCAAGCCGCAAATGTTTGTGGGATGTATAGGAGTGCGCTCCTATTCGCAGAAACAGCATCCGGACAGCCTATCCTCAAAAGTAGCACTCGAAGATCTTCTGTCATGGTTGAACCGCCGAAAATACCGCTACAGTTGCAGCTTTCGATCTACAAGAACCTAGATGAGCCAGACTCGTTCTACGGAGTTGACCGAGGCTCAAGTCTCTTATCTGTTCTTGATCGCCTGGACTACGAGGGAGACGGTGTCAAGAGTCTTCTCTTCCGGGGCGCTCGTCTCGACAGCCAAATGCGCAGACAAAACGCAATTGAGTCCAACGATTCCCGCGGCACGGTCAAGTCGCTTATCATGCTCAATATGAATAGCGTAACTCATTCCCTGCTCTCAAATGACCAATTCCACGATGCAGGAGACGATGTAGTTGAAAGCACACTTCACACTGCACGCAAACTAGGCCAGTGGGATATCAAAGCCCCTGAAGTCAATCACACAGAAGCAAGCACGCTTTTCAAAGCATTCCAGGGAATGCATTACGCGAAGAATGCTACAGAAGCTCAAGAAAGCTTCAATCAGCAGCTACAGACAACAATGGGCTTTCTTTCAGGGAAGGACGGTTCATCGGTTCTTACGAAAACACGGCTGCGCACACTGGGAGTGCTGACCGAAGCGGAGGAAGTCATCAAAGCCCAGCGCTCCGAGCATCTGTTAGATATCTGGGATCGAATGAAAGCCCGCGAGAAGTGGATGCGAGCTGGCGAGTAAATAATCCTCCTACAACTGTGAAGAGCAACTACTTACCCGTCCCAGGTTCAACGACGTGCGCCAGCTGTTATCGTGTCGTGAAACGCTTTTCAGTGTGCTCGGTTCCAACTCCGCTCTTGTCGACTCGTTGCATACAAGAACCGCGACTATACGAGGTATGGAAGCAGAAGCTCTTGTGTCATCGTCAAGCGTATGCAGAAAGCATGGCGCGCTTCAGGAATCGCTCGCAAGCGTGACCTTCCTTTCCGACATCGTACCAGAATGCAAAGCTATAGGTCTGGACATCGAGGCTACAGCTCAGCACGAAGTCGCGAATGTGCTTTGGGAACAAGGCGAGACTGAAATTTCGATACGGATGCGTCAACATCTCATCGATCACGCGGATTTCGATTCGCAAAGCTCTGACTTGAGCCTACCAGTGCTGCTTGCTCGACTGGTAAGCATTATGCGTCGATCAAACATGGGGTTTTACTAACAATACTAGGGGCACCATCTTGCTGAAGCTCGCTTGGCAAAACCAGACACAATCATAGAAGAGTATCTTGAGCCTGCTATCGAAGAGCTGAAAGGCCAGAAGCAAGGATCGGGGCCAGGCCAAGTCTTTCACGAATTTGCGCTGTTTTGCGACAAGCAGCTTCTTAGCCCCGAAGCGGCTGAAGACATGGACCGTATCAAGACAGTCATGGACCGCAAGCTGCAGGAGTATCAAGACTTTACTAAGCTCTCCAAGACCGACAAGAGCAGAGGAATGCGAGAAACTTATCATCGAAACGCTCGTCGCGCAAAGACTTGGTATGATCTTGACAATGCGGAGTACGAGCGAATGCGCAAAGGTCGTGAGCAATTCCTAAGACAATGTCTGGAGAACTATCTGTTGTCGCTTTCCGCATGTGACGAGTACAACAACGACGCACTTCGTGTGTTCTCACTGTGGCTGGAGTACTCCGATACTCCTCTAGCAAACGAAGCCGTGAAAGCATATCTCAAGGACGTACCGAGTGGCAAGTTTGCTTTATTGATGAACCAGCTCTCATCGCGGCTGCAAGCAGAGGACAGCGACTTTCAGCATCTCCTCATGGAGCTCGTTTTTCGTATCTGCGTCGAGCATCCATACCATGGCATGCATCAGATCTTCGCTATACAAATGAAAGTCGGCGCCATCACTAGGGAGGATGTCGTACGAGCCAAGGATGAATCTGCGAAGTCTCGTCAGAAGGCTGCGTCTGGTCTTGCAACTGCGCTCAGCGGCGATAAGAGAGCCCGTCCGTATTGGAGCTCCATATCTCACTCTAATGAGATCTATCACCATCTTGCCATGTTCAAGGGTGAAAAGGAGAGTACCCAGCAGGGACGCGAGCTGCAGCTAGACAAATACAAGGAGTCTAGAGACCTGGTCAGCAAGGTACCGAAGTTGAATGTACCCCCCGCGACTCTCCAAATCGAGGTTCGCTCAAACATGAGCTACAGTGACCTGCCAAGGATCGCAGGTTTCAAATCAACGATGAGCATAGCGAACGGCCTCAGTGCACCAAAGGTCATCACTGCCAAGGGTACCGACGGCAAACCGTACAAGCAACTTTTCAAATCCGGAAACGATGATCTACGTCAAGACGCAATCATGGAGCAGGTTTTTGATCAGGTTTCACGACTACTCAAGAACCACACTGCGACGCGCATTCGGAACCTCGGTATTCGCACATACAAAGTGCTGCCGCTGTCAACTCGCTCTGGACTCATGGAATTTGTCCAGAACACTGTTCCTTTACACCTATGGGTAATGCCCGCTCATGAAAAGTACTACCCGAATGACTACAAGCCGGACAGGTGTCGAAAAGAGATTGGCGCATGTCAGCAAGACTCGCTCACCACGCGAGTCAAGGTGTGGCAGAAGATTGCCGACAACTTTCACCCTGTAATGCGATATTTCCTGCTCGAGCGTTTTGAAGACCCCGACGAGTGGTTTGAACGCCGGCTGGCATACACGCGCTCAACAGCGGCCATCTCTATTCTCGGCCATGTACTTGGTCTCGGTGATCGCCACTGTCACAACATTCTGCTCGACGAGAAGTCCGGTGAAGTAGTGCACATTGATCTTGGTGTGAGTTTCGAGGCCGGTCGTGTCTTGCCAGTGCCAGAAGTGGTGCCATTCCGATTGACGCGTGACTTGGTGGATGGCATGGGTTATACGAAGACGGAAGGCGTCTTCCGACGCTGCTGCGAGTTCACAATGGATACGCTCCGCGAAGAGAGGGAAAGCATCATGACGCTCCTCAACGTTTTGCGCTATGATCCCTTGGTGAACTGGAGCGTCACCCCCACCAAAGCAAAGCGCATGCAAGAAGCAAATCAAGAAACCGGTGCAAACGGTACTGCGCGCTCGACTACCGTGGCACCTGGGGGTACACCTGCTCCTTCCGGCCAAGCGGCAGTTGAAGAAGCGGCGGGTGTCGTGCATGAAAGCAACAAGAAGCGAGAGAAGGAAGAGCAGGCCGGTGAAGCGGGTAGAGCGCTTAGTGTAGTGGAGAAGAAGTTGAGCAAGACGCTGAGCACAAAAGCCACGGTCAATGAGCTCATCCAGCAAGCTACCGACGAACGGAACCTGGCGGTGCTGTACATGGGATGGGCTAGCTATGCATAGGTGGATTTGAAGTATCCCGCAAAGGGCCGATGGGAGATACGTTGCGGTTTCACGGGCGCTTTTCGGCGTCTTTATATCCTGTTCTTTGTATGTTGCTTCAGCGCGGCGTCATGGTACAATGGGCTATCGTTCGCATGTGTATAATACACATTGATAAAATGCATCGTACGGGCGTTTGAGAAACATATTGCTTGATTGTTTTATGAATAGAAAGTGGTGCATGTCTTTCGATGGGCTTACTATTTGCTTGCAGTTGTGAACGCGAGCCGTGTCAATGGCGCGGAGTACTAGAGCCCTACTCAGCACGAATACAGCCACAAGATGCCCATCATACTACGCAGCTGACACGAGAAATAATTTCAACACACTTTCACATCCTCCAAACCATCCAACCCGCTATCTACAATCAAGAACTGCAAAAACCGTTACATCAACCTTCACGATACCAGAACATTACACAAACGCCTACACATCACCACCTGTCACACATCCCAACGATAACCCCCTTCATCTGAACCCCACATCCCCAATCGGACCTTTAAAATACGCAGCCCACTCGTCCCCATACACACTCAAACCCACACACATGCTGCACACGACACGAACACCCCCAGGTGGATACATAGTAGACGAGCGTGATATCAACATGCCCCTACCCGCATATCGCATGACCATACCCATGCCCATGCCATGACGGTAGCGAAAACGCAAGGGAACTTTGCCGAACGCGAAGCTGCGTGCGCCCATGACAATGACATCGCAAACCTACCCCACCTTTCGTCATAGCCCTCTCGCTCGCGTGCGCGGACAAGCGTGCATGCATGCGTGCCCCACTTCGTCTGGTCCCACTGCGCGCGTGCGAATTTTCCGATGGAATGGGGGAACGACGTCAGGCGTTGTGGTGTCAAATGATGCTGTGCTCGGGGTTTGGGACACTTTTGAAAAAAGGCTATATATTGTAAAACTGGGAAATTTGACATCGAAGCAGTACAACAGTACAGCATCGGCCTAATGGCCCAATGGCAAGGCGCTTGACTACGATTCAGTTCGATATCAAGAGATTCCAGGTTCGACCCCTGGTTAGGTCAGCTTTTTTTGCTGTTGCATGTTGTTGCTTTGGGATAGTTGCAGGTGGGCTGTGAGGGTGCGGATGGCGGGGTCATCGGCTGTGCTTACATCACGAATTGGAAAATATCTTTCCGATTATTTTTTGGCCTGCCTTTTCTACTCTTAATTCTTCTTGCTTGACTTTACTGTTTTACATTTTTTGCTCTATTGCTTCTAATGTAATGGCAGGTGTAAGACGAAGATGCGTAGCTACTGGTTTTGGTTGCCCGAGAAGGCAGCCCTAAAATGCACCTGCCATGGTGAGCTAGTGCCTCAGCTTCTCTGGGCCCTTTGTTTGTGACAACATGACACCCTCACTGCTCAGATTAAGATGCAGTGTCCGCGTCCTCGATCTCGATGAGCGACTGAAGTTCTCTGCATATACTGGCCCCTCCATTGCCCTTGGATATCCTATATACCAGAGAACACAAAATTTCAGGTTCTGGATCAGTGTTTTATCCTTGGTTTCTTGCGTTTTTTGGTTGGTAGCCTTAAGTTACTCCTACTACTTGACCAAACGCATTTTGAGATGGCGGTTCGACGCTTTCAGCCCGGGCGAAAACATACCATAAATCACAGACAGCCTTATATACGCACTCATAATGAGGAAAGCAAGAAACAAGAAGGACATAGCATTCGGCATGTGGGCCATCCTAGAAAGACGAATGGGTGCGTCGTTAGGAGTACCTGATTGCTCTAGCGACACTGGCGATATATATCGTCACCTTGCTGCGTGCTTAGTGCGCTGCACAAGATCGCCAGATATTCTTACCTATGAGGCGACATGTGGCTATCCCAGCCAGCCGTCTTGGGTTCCGGACTGGTCCTTGTGTGGTGAACTTCACTATCCCCGCGATATCTTTAGCACCGAAAACCCACGGGAAAGGAATGGGAATTAGTAAAAAAGACTGTATTGGAAGTCATCGTAGCGTTTCGAGCCTCTTGTAGGAGCATGAGGCCGCGTTCAGCCACCGCCACACAAATGGTCCAGGTTCAGGAACTACACATCGCATCTGACAAACGACATTGGACACTTACAGTTCGCGCCGATCTCTTCGCTACCGTCGCCATATGCCTCCAAATTGAAGGAGTAACCGACATCTTCAAAGCCGAGGAACAAGAAACGCATATTGACAGTATTCGTTACTTGCAATCGCTCATTGAACCATATTGGAAAAGCCGTCGCTACTTAGCTGTTATCAAGCACATCAGAAACCGTCGAGTAATGGCGTTTTTGCATGCGAACCACCACCACACACCCGCTGAGATACTTGCAATGTTTCAAAATGGGACTGGACGTCGACATGAAAAGCTGGTTTAATAATTCATTTGTCTGTGCAGTCTGAGGTCAAATCACAACCTAATTCAACCCACGGGCGTATCCGGAGACTTCCCATTGTGCTATTGCAGCAAGGCGGTTGAACTTTGTGACCATATTATCCGAGTACGTGGCTTATCGCACCTGCTTGTAGTTCGGCCCCTCCAAGAAGACCAACAAGAACACGTTTCTGTTCGGCTTGTCGCCGAGTTGTACTGCTATACCGTGGAGCTAGAGTTTTTTCTTGGAAAGAAGGCATCAGCCAGATCTATCAAGCAGGATGTTAGGTACCGTATCTACTGAGGAAAGCGAGTTGCTCTCAATGCTGCCTTCTCCCCATCACCATTTCATTCCTGTATTTTCGCTGTATTACAACCATGTTTTCACTGGCTCGACTAGAGTGCAGCTTCGCGAAGACCAAAACCTTACTTTCCTGTTGACCATAACCCACATCGGTATGCTAATACAAGCATGTCGCACAAAGATACCCACAATGGTACGCCAATGTCAGAAACATCGCAACAAAAACACCGTGCATATCAAAACACGAACGACACGCACAAGACACCAAATCTCTTCTTTTACTTTGTTTATTCAATTTTTGTATGACTAAGTCTTTGTATATACTACAACAACGTTTCTCTTTGCTGCTAAATGCATCCCATCCCATAGGCTTGCGCCGCACCCCATCTTGGGTGATATATATGTAACGAACGCTATACGCAAACGATGCTAACGTATCTCATGATATAAGTGTGCGCCCTTTCGCTTAGAGATTAAAAAAAAAAAAAACGATAGATGCAGAGCAATTTGTTAATGCAGTGTTACACGTAGGAAGAGGAAGGGAAGGGAAAAAAGCGGTCAGCGCTTGACCGTCATATGAGTCGCACACAAGCCGTGAAAAACGCCAACCATGCTCCAATGTCCATGTACGAAAGTACGAAAACCCACAACGGTTCGCTAAAAAGAACATGCACACAGACAGAAAAGCGATGCGGAAAAATCCCCTGCAGGTAGTGAAGAAAAATAAAAATGAAAATAGGTAGTGTAGTGTGTAGGCGGGAGAAAAAAAAAGAGTATTGCTACTCGGACATGTCTCGTGGACCCAACATCGCGCGTTCCAGGCCTTCTATTGGAAGGTTTCTGTTACCAGAGATTTTGCTCAAAGCGGGAAGCGAAATGGGCGTGTGTAAAGACAGCCCACTGTGCTGTTCGTTGTGCGCGGTGTGTGTCCCGTACCCCCACTTCTGTGTAGTGTGTAGGGCGGAGCGACGAAATTCCAGCGTCGGCGAGACCCGGCATTTCGGGGCCGGGCGGGGGTCGCGCTTGGTTTGCTTGCTGCACCGCGGTGCTAAGTCTGAGCAATACCATCTTGTTAATTGGCGTGTGTGCAGGATCCCCCAGCTTTTTTTTCTTTTCTTTCGCGCCGGTCTCAGGAACCTGGACGCGGAATTTTATTCACCGGAAAAGTAGTTGGTTGGATTGGCGTTGGTGCCGCGGTTGTTGTCGTGTTCGCGCTGAACGGACGTATCATCATGCGATGTGTTGTTTTTCCTTGTCAAAAACCAACCCGCCCACAGTGTGTGAAGATCTTCGGCTCCGACGAAACTCCGTTTTCGCGTGTGACGCTGTTACCGCCAATCTCTTTCCCACCTCGTCCCCTCAAGCTTCGTCATCGTCAGACCTGCTTTTCCATCTCTTAAAGTTCTCGAAAAAAAAAGTCCGTACGCCCTTTTACCCGTATCCCATGTAGTGTGAAATGTAGGCGAGATGCAAGATCCCAGCATAACGGTCTCCGTAAAGGCCTATACCGAGACGAGCAATTTTGCTGGCCTGGCGGCTCCACTAGGTGCGGTCGCGCCAAACTACGGCAAGTCATGCGAAGGCTCGGAGAAGCTGAATCCGGGATCGTCTCCAGGGCTCCATGTCATCCAATGACGCAGGATCGAAGTGGTGCATACGATGCGCTACGTAGGTGGAGACGCCTTGCAACGTGCAGGCCCGGGTTCGTGTCGTTGTCGTGTGAACGTATCGAGGGTACGTACCGCGGCTGCGTGTGTGCCCAACGACTTGCCGTTCAATCTATCTGGCAGCGGCCTTGAGAAGTTGCTAGTATTAGTGCATTCATCCGGCAGTGACTGGAGTCCATCTAAGCGGCACGCCACTTTCGCCGTGATGGGAAGGTGGCCTGCTAGACCCAGGCTTTCTTGGCGGTAACCAAATACGCGCCTTGCCGACGGCCTTTGTGTCAAGCTTGCCCACACGGCGCATGTTCATTTCGAGAACAATGACACGTAGAAAGTCGCTGTTCTCACGAGGCTCGCGCTGGCGGACGGTAGGTGCGTCATTGGACAGGACCCTTCCTGCTTCGGAAAACGGATCCGCGGTGCGACTACGGCGCGACTTCTGCGCTCGACCTCGGCGCTCGTAAGTTTGCATTTGGATCATCGGGGCGTGGGGGTCGGCATCTGTATCCAGTGTGAAAGAGTCGTGGAGATGCATTGACAACTCAGTGGGAGAGATAGGCGCAGGCTGCGGGTTGAGATATCGTCGTAATTCGGGGGAAGGTAGGCCTTGGACTTGCTTCGGTCGCATCTCGCTGGTGAAACTGGGCGATAGCAGGGATCGGGTGAGGAAGTCATCCGGCGGCACGCTAGGTGCTGTAAAGTTGGAGAAGGACTTGGCTGCCGATTTGAGGGCTTGGAGTGACGCAGTCAGATTCGACTTGAATGATCGGAAGCGCTCGTTGGATGGTGCTGGTACAACGGTATCGTTGATGTCGGCGGTGATGATGTCCTCGCATTCCTCTGGACCGTAATGAAGCAGCGGATGATCCAGAATGCAATCCTCTTTGGGTGGTGATGAGACGACCTTCTCCTTACGTTCTGGTAATGACTTGCGACCAATCGAGTCTGGTGTGCTGAGGTTGTCCCAATGCGATGCGTAAGAGGGATTATCGTAGTCCAACGACGGAGGCAAAGTAGATATGGAGTCGCTGGAGATTGACCTCGAGGTCAGGAAGGAGCCCTTTTCCTGCTCCATGCTCATGACACTGCTGTATTCGTCGTCGGACTCGTCTACGCGGCCAAGCAGCAGGTCCATGGGCGAGCCGACAAGTGAAGGTGGTGTGTCCGAGTCATCCTGCTTCCACTCCTGTATCAACTCGTCCATGGATATCCTCCTGTCCATTGTAGAGCGCTGTCGTCGGCGCGTGGGCATCTTGGGGATGGCAGTGACGGCGAGCAAGGCAGCAACGGCAGGCGGCAGTGCTTTCGCATCGTGGCTCTGCGAAGAGCGTGCAGACCGGCCTCCGTGTTCGCCTCTCATCCTCACGGTCTGGGTGGAAGATGCTGACTTCACGGGCGTGCGTGGTGGGATGCCAACGGGTTTGGACATGGTTGCAGGAGAAGCAGAATGGGATGGTTTCGGAGTGGAACTGGAGATGGACTGGGCCTTATTCATAGATATGGTCTGTGTGTCCACAGTGACAGGCCGGGTAGTTCGCGGAGACGGACTGGATCGCGTTCGCGTGCCCATGGTCTCGGCTTTGGATCTCGTCGAGCGCGGTGAAGGCGGAGAGTGTTGCAGATAAGGGAAGGACCTTGGCGAATACATGATGATGGTCGGCTTGGGCCCTGAAGGCGTTTCCCCCGTGACTAACAGCTTCGGTCGATCCAGGTACGGCTGGTGCTGGCTAGGCTGGGAGTGACGTGCGGCCGCTGGATTTCTTTACGTTATTGCTGGTTGGCGATTGGACGGTCCTGCAAGGGCAAGTCGCGAGCAACATCAGACTACAGGGTTCGCGCGTGCCGAAAGTCGCCGACGCACTTGCTCGGAATAGAAAATGTGTAGAGGAGTGGGTAGGGTAGAGTAGAGTAGGAAAAAGCAACAGTGTAGTAGTAGTAGTAGTAGTAGTAGTAGTAGTATAGATGTAGTGATGGAGCAGCTGGACGTTGGCGGTGATAAGGGAATGATGACGAAGGAAGCCCGGGGGGTTTCAGGGCTATCGGGTCCTGCGATAAGTAAATCGAGGCCAAGGGCGAGTCGCGTGGGTGAGCCTCCCTATCAAACACTGGCTCACCAAGCAAGCACACGACCGGCCTCCAGGCACCGCTCGGACGACAGATAATGGCGGCTGAGAAGGCGAGTTGCGTGTCCTACTGCACCGCCGCCGCCCACGCATGTCCTCGGCTGATCACGCAGTGCATATGCGTACAGGCGTACATAGTTGTGAGAGGCCCCCCGGTCGGGCCCGCATGCGCGACACACGGTACAGAAAGTGATCGGCTGCCAGCACCCCTGAAGGGCCCTAGCCGCCACCTCCGCCCTCCTCAGCCCTGCCGCCCCACGCTCCCTGTCTTCTGGAAGGTATCCCTATCGCGCGAAACAAGAGGAGGTCACATGGCTGCCCGCTGCCGCGTCACATTCCCTCTCGTCGTCGCTCGCGAAGAACCGGTAATGCTGACTTCAACAGTCATCTTGTTTGCACATACTTTGGGCTCCTCGCGCGTAATACAGCGACAAAGATTACTACTGCAGGCAGGCAGGCAGGCAGGCAGGCAGGCAGGCAGACAGGCAAGAAAGTAAGAGTCATCGTTATTACAAAAAGACCACAGCCACTCGTCGCACGCTCTAGAGCACGCGTCTCGATGACAATGCAATACGTGGCTGCAGCAGCTGCAAGAGCGCACACACACTGCCAGAAGAACGCAGTAAGGCCTGGCTTGCCTTTCCCGGTCATGGTTGGCTTTTGGTGCATCAGCTCCGGACCTGTTAGAAGCGACATGCTTATCTCTCCAATATCTCACTAGCTGCACGTAACCTCTGTCTTGCAGCCCGGTCGCCAGGCGCGCTAGCAGTCAATCGTTGCCTTTGGGCGCTGTGGGGTGCATGCCCGCTGCCCATTTCTCTGGAGAATCTTGGTGTGGAGGAGAACTTTATTTCCACGCTGGTGCTTTTGCTGCTCGCCATATCGATACCCGCCTTCTTAGCCAAACGTCATTGTCCGTCTTTGTCGCGGCCCTTTTCTCGTGAACCGTTCACCAGTGCCAACGGCGAGCACGTGTTTTTTTTTCTTTTTCTCTCAACCGTTGAACAAATAATGAGGCTCTTTCAGACATGCGTCAGAAGGAATTGTTGTGTCTGGTCGCACCTGCTCAATCGAGGTTAAGGGATATCTTGTGCGAAAGAGGAAGGACGATTCGAGCCTCGGAGCTACACCGCGGCGCTGTCGTGTAAGCGACGACAATCCCTCTCGGCACCATACCCGCAACGCGCGCCTGCCTACTACGAAGGGACCTCCGACGTGTATAAACATGAAACAACCCTCCTGCCTGCATAGGTGTAACTCATCGACATATCCGAGTTCAACAAAATACACACTACTGTGACATGCCATTCTCAACATACCGTGGCCTGAGTGCACAGCAGAACTCCACTTTGACTTTCCGCGCAGTGACATTCGTTGTTCCTCGGCTCGTTTGGCCGTTCATCACAATGCACAAAAGGGGAGGATCATCAAATTCGCATCTTCTTTTGCAATCTTCTGGATTCTGATCAATCGTAATAGTACACGTTTCCTCGCTAGCACACACTCTCGCACACGCACGCAGACGCACACATAACTATCTTCCAATCGTAGCAGCGTTCGCATGCAGTACGCCTCGCTCCACGCTCGCACAAAAGACTTGAACATGCAAATTAAAAAAAAAAAAAAAAAAAGGGACACGGCAAAAGCCATCCAGTATAGGCGCGAATCGCGCCGTCTGGTAGACCGCTGAAACCAAACAACGCCGTTTTTGCTCCGTAATTCTGCCGCTGGAATAAAAAAAAGATCAAACCAGAATGATGTGAAGAAAAATGAAGCGCCAGGGCCCGCCTCCGCTCCCGAAGCGAGGACGGCACGATTGCATGACCAGTATAGTGCAGTAGACAAGTGTGCAGTTGGGGCAGGATCTGACGTGCAGACAAGCACAGCCAGCCAAACACCCCCCTGACCCATGTACTACTACTGTACGTGGCGAATCTCCCAACCACTCGCCTCGTTCAAATAAGGGGATGAGTCGAAGAGAAAATTTCCAGGGTCCTCTTGCGCCGAGCCGGAGAAAATGCACGAGTACAAGAAGAGTAATAGAAACGAAGATGAAAGTTAGCAGAAAAAAAAAGTCGAAAGCGGCCGTAAGCGGTGTAGGGAAGAGGATAAGGTCGTTCAGCCGTCAAAGCGTGCAACCATAGAAGGGTCCAAGTGGAGATGGGCGACAAGCATGACTTTCTCCTCAGTACCCGTCGCCATCGTCGGTCCAACCCGCGTCTGACCCTTCAATGACCCGCACCATGCTGCCGTCCCGCTCCGTCTGCACTTCGCCTACATTACGTATGCTGCGAATCTTCTTGCCTTGTACCGCGCGGGGGCTGGACGCATGGCCGCCGTCGGGTGTGAAGCGCTTCACTGAACGTCGGCGGTATTGGTGGAAGTCGACCTCTTCCTCTGGAGGCTCGTCGGACTGTTCACTAAATGTCTCCCAATTCTCTGATCCAGACTGCATGGTGACACCTGTGCCGGCTGTTCCTGTTGATGATGCTTGTGAGATCTGTCTGCTGCTAGCCGACGATAGTGACGGTGGAGCATATGTGGGAATGTAGCCTCCGCTTATGGTGTGACCGTGTCCCATGTATGGCCTGTCATCATAGACGTCCTCTGGTGGTACACTGCGCACAACGCTCTCACTACGCTCCCCACGGTTGAATTGGAAACGGTTCACCGGAGTCTCTACTGGCGATGGCTCGGGTGGGATGAAGAGATCCTTCATCCTTGGAGGGGGTGCCATAGGAGGGGCCATTCTCCGCATTGTCGCAGAGTCTTCTCGTGAGGGTGGTGGAGGTCGGCGCTCAGGTGAACTCCTACCTTGTGTGCCACCGAGTTGCGAGCGGGAAGGTATCTTTGAGGGACTCTTTTGAGCCGAAGCCGACATGTTTGCTGACACGGAAGACCCGAAATTGGCGGAAGAAACGGAGCTAGCGAATGCATTGCGAGATACACTTGCGCCGAAGTTGGATACCGGCGTCTTTGACCGGCTAGGGGGTGCACCACCACGAATGGTTCCAGCACGGCTGGGAGCAGACGACCTGGGTACTGTTCCCCCTGACTTGGCAGGCATACCAGTGTTGGAGGGTGTCTTTGCGCGAGGAGGAGCAGCTTTGGCAGCAGCGGCGTATAATTCGTCGAGGTATCGGCTGCCGTGAACGAGGAATTCACGGCCGTATTCATCTTCCCAGCTTTCGAGCGTGGTTCTCAAATCCTATTATACTGTTAGTTTTGCCTTTGAACAAGAAATCTATAGTACTTACAGCCTCAACCTTGGGCAGCTCCTTTGCAATGCGCTTCCGCATCTTCTCTTCGCGCAGGAGCTTGCCCGGGTCGCGCCTCTCGCCCTTGTTGCCGCGGGCCATGAGACGTGTGGCATCTTGACTCGACTGTTGGAGTTCATCGCGCTCCCTGATCAATTCGCGGTATCGGTCAATCTTCTGGAGCATGGGTAGTCGCTGCTCCTTGAGCGCTTCGAGGCGTGCGATTTCGGATTCGTGTGCGGATAGAAGAGCGTCGCTGCAAACATCAGAGAAGGCAGGTGTAAAGTCGAGCATCTCTTCCTCGGAGAAGTAAAGGGCGTCCCATAGCTCCTGGAGCTTGCATCGTGCCTCTTCAACAAACAAGTGCAGGTTCTGACGCTTGAGCTCGTTCAATCGAGCCAGCTCGTCCTCGTATTCGTTGATGGTGCGCAGACCGCATCCGCGGTTGCTGGTAAGGAACTGCTTGCGCTCGCGCTCTTCAATGCCCAAGCGATCCCAGAGTTCCTCAATGGTCGATCGCAACTGCGCCAGTCGTCGTTCGCGCCCGCGCTTCTCCTCGACAAGGCGCTCCTTCTTCGCCTTCAACTGCGCAAGATCGTCCTTGTGTAGGCCGAGCTGTTCAGGCGCGTCGCGATGGCATTTTACAATCGCGCTGTCTGTTTGTGCTTGTGGGGTGCCGAGTTCTGCCCATAACTGGATAATCTCCTGGCACATGGCCTTGACCATATTTATCCGCCGGGTGTACTCTTCGTATACGCGTGTGAACTCGTTGTCGAGCTTGGTGACATAGGACGGTGAGATGTCGAACGAGGGCGAGACGGTCGCATTGGGCGCGGTAGGAGGCAGCTTGACTTGTACAAAAGACGACTCGAGATGCGACGCATACGACTCCAGCGCTTCAGCGAGTTTCCGGATCTGCTCGAAGCGCTCCGAGTGTCGCTTGCTGACGGTGTTGTACCTCTCCTTTAGGGTCTGCAGGCAGCGCGTCAAGGGGAAGGTAATGGCCTTGTCGTCGTGGTCTTCGTAATTCGGGTTGGGCTTGGTGTCGTCGAGCGAGGCCTCCATCTGGCGGATCGTCTTCAGGAGACGATGCGCCTCCTCGGTCATCTCATGCTTCTCGTTGGTGACATGGCGCAATTGGCTGTGAAGTGTCTCGGAAAGCGCCGAGAAGAGCTCCGCCTCGCGCGTGTCTCGCTCATGGCTAGGGACACCAATGTCGTCGAACAGACCGTGCAGCTGACCGATGATAGTCGTGACCTGCTGGGCTAGGTAGCTCGTGTCCATGGTGTCTGCAGCCCCGCGAGCGCGATGTTCAAAAGCGCATGCAAAGTTTGGCTAGCAGTGGGGCGTCGAGAACGTGTACTCGAGTGTGTTGTCGAATGCGGTGTGATAGGCTTGTCGCGTGTCGGTGTGCAGTTGTGGATAAGTCACAGTGGGGAAGCGAGACAATGCGCGCGCGTTGTTGCAGGAGGAAAAGAAGCCGAAGTGAAATCGCGTGCGTGCAGAAAAAACGAGGGTAATGACGCCGAAACAGCGCAACACTTCTTTCTGACTTCCTGGGGGCGTTAATCGTGACAAAGTTTGCAGGAGTGCAATTCTTTCGGCCGTCTTCTCGAATGCAACAACAGAATGGGTAGTGATGCAATCTGTTGCGGACGGGCGTAGATCAAAGTGCAAGCGACCCGGTGGTCATAGTGGTTGTGCCCCGGACTATTTTGAGCCTCTGGTCGCGAGGGGCAACGTCCCGCGTCAACATGGCGCGCCATCACGAGAACGCCTGTTTCACTGCGATCCATCTCCGCCACTCAGAGCGGGGTACCGGTATGGCTGAGCGCCGCAAACGAGACTTGCACATGGGTCATGCCGGTAATCTGCATGTCAATATCGCCATGGCGCCAGACTTGTGGATATCATCGTACCTGAAGACGTTGATCTCTGATACACTTTCTACAAACTGCCGAGGACGAATGACTTGTCTGACAGCCCGCAACCATTATTCCCGGCCTGTACACACTTTTGCTCCATCAATGTAGCCAGCTCCAAAGGTGTTTCGTAGTCCTTCATCTCGGCTGAGCAGATCGTAGATCAGGCTGGACGCGATCCATGATGTTTGTTTGTTATTGACGACCAACTTCCGGCCCCCAAAAGCATCGTGCATCAAAATCGAGCGTCCACCCATGCCAAAGCGGCACGCACAGCAAAGATTGCCATTAACCAGACTATACCCGTTGCTCCGTCGACCTTCTTATACTGCCGCGCCTAGGATCATCGTGTGGTACCACGGCACTCGGCGCCCTCTCCGGATCAAACATGTCGTTTTCGGCTAACTGCGTGCCTGGGCCCCATAGTATTATCAGGATCTCGCAACACGAAAACCGGATCGCCAGCCGCTTGGGCGCTTAGTTTGGAAAAACAAGACGGAACCAAGGGCTGAGTACGCTGTACGACCGCGAAGTTTGCGCAGCAACCACCTTGTGTCGCTGGGATACCGGTTGTAATGATGTGTGCAAGCAAACCTAGATACGGCGATAGTCTTTTGACTAGAGTCAATGTTACCAATGTGCGAGCTGACAGAAAACGCCTCCAAATTGATCTTCAATAATATTTGTTCCATCTAGTGCTAAGGCTTACTCCGAGCAGCTGAAGGTAGCCATCCATCGTCCTCCAGCGACATCCTGCACCGAGATACTCGGCCCTTGTCCCTCCATGACTTCCACAACATGGTCATCACTCAAACTTTCTCCCCCGCTCATGATTAGGCGGCCAGCGCATTCGAGCACTGGTACTTGGACTTCGCCCATGGTTCCTTCGGGCGCTTCAAAGTCCAGTACAATGCTGTCGTTCATCACCTGCGTCCTCGCACCGAAGAAGCCCAGCGTGGTGCTAAACCCTGCATCCGCAAACTTGAGGTCTCCGAGTGAGGGGGCAATGCGCCATGTCGCACCGCCTGCAGTAAGTAGTTGCACACCAGCAACGTACTGTGTCAAGCTGGATGTCGGGCCTGTTGCCCAGCCATGAGCGTGGCTGATACGTGCATCGTTGTTGTATGGAGCATAATGAAGTTCTCCAGTAGTGCTGTACCCCTCAATGAATGTCGAGTTAGTCATACGAGGGTCGTCAAGCATGAAGCCCCATTGCAGGCGCATAAGCTCCAAGGCAGCCGATGTGTTCTGGGCGAGGAAGTGTGTTTGTAGTTCGAAACCAGAGATGAAAGGTGATATAGCATCAGCGGCTTCGGGGGCGGGCGCGCCATATGGTGTCCATCGCCCAGCGAGTCGGTCGCTGATCTGAGTGTTCTGAGTGGAGTTCAAGGTAAGATTTGCAACAACAGCCCAAGAATTTCCATCTTGAGGCATCAGAGTCGTCGTCTCGTTGTCCTTGTACATGCCTTCCTCTTCGACCCAAAGTAGCTCGTTGGCCGCAGTCTTGATGCCTTCGGCAATCTGCTGCCAGTCGGAGCTATTGGCGGTATCGTTCAAAGCACCAGCGAGATAGATGGCTTGGTTGAGAGTGTAGTATAGGATCGCGTTAGCTTCGATGTTGTGTCCACCCATGCCGAAACGAAGCCAATCGTTTGGAGCAGTAACGTTCATCAGACCGCTTTCGTCGATGTTGCTAAGCGGAAATGTAAGAGCGAACTTGTACTGGTTCCACAGAGAACGTAGGTAAGACATGTCACCCTAGAAAACACGATCAGCTAGCGATCTAGACAACAGTATAAGAGGAGCTTACAGTGTAGAGGTAGTGATCGGCAACACCAATCAACGTGTAAAGATGGTAGGTGAACGAGACCGCGTCAGGTGGGAAAGGCTGTCCAGCATATGGCAGCCGGCCAGTTGTATCATTTTGGACCTTGAAGAGCGAGTCGAGTGCAGTCTCGATGGAGATGACATCGTTTGTCGACACCACCACACCAGGGACGGCGATGGCCATGTCTGTGGATATTCGTCAGCATTCTGTATCTCTCACGAGTTACGATTGAGCACAACATACCTCCAGCCCATACGAGTCTGTCTCTCTTCGCTCCATCCACTAGAGTACTCTTGCCAGCGGTAATGGTGTAGTTGTTGTACCAAGTAACATTGACAGGGCTTTGATCATCAGTGCTCGAGAAGCCTTCTTCGCGCAGATGAACAAGCGCGTTGCCAGTGTCCGGAGGAATCGTGCAAATCTGGTTCGTATAGGCACCAGCATACCAAACGCGGTTAAGCAACTCATCTACTCCATGTCAGCATCTGCTCAAACCGCCAAAGTATACAATCAATGTCTTACCATCGCAGTGGAAATAACCGCTATAATTCCCAATCGCATTATCCTCCCAGTGCGGCATAGCCGTATAATGCACTTCCGCCCCGGTAACCTCCAAACTCCCCGTTCCATTATGCACCAGCGTCATATACCTAAACGCGCCCCTAATCTTCTCATGTGGCGCCGTATACCGCCCCGAACCATTGACGTGGAACCAAAGCGTCTCGTCTTTGCCCGCATCAGCCGTCGCGTCGCTGCTCATATTGCTGACCCATAGCGAGCTCTCGGAGAAGGTAACGCCGATGTATTCGTCCGAAGAGTTGACAGAGCCGATGGTCAAGCTTACGCGTCCGGCAATGTTGATGCCGAAGTCGTACGCTGTTGCTGCTTCGCCGGTGAAGACGGAACTGCCATTTGAGCTGGTTAGGCTCTCGGGGTTGGTCACGGAACCGTTGCTGCTGTGCACCGAGACAGGGAGCACAGTTCGTGATTTCGGTGCGAGGATGTATTGTTCGTATGGGATCGCGAGAGCAGGCGCAACGGCCGCGCATCCGGCTACCAATGGAAAGAACTTCATATTGGTGATTGGAACCTGATGCTGGATCCTGCTTCTTTTTTTTCTTTTCACTACGTACTGTACCCTCGCTTTATATACTCGCGTCTAAGCCGGCCATGACATGGTACCCCGATTTCCCATGCTTACGTGCCGACTAGAAGATCTTAGAAAGACTTCGGATGAGCACACACCGAGATGACGATATCCAGACAAATTTCGTCGTTGGCTGCGGAGCTAGCCCCATCGCCACCCTGGCAAAACGCGGGGAAGCGAATCGCGTTGCGGCGGATCGCATGCAGGTCGCTGACGCTAAATGTCTAAGGCCCGAAGTTGTGGCGGGATGCTACCGGCTATCTCTTGGCCTCCACAAGCCGGCCGAGGTATTGTGAGTGGTAGGTTAAAGACTCAGAGGGTTCGGAGGTACAAGTAGGAGAAATCTGTATCAAGTTAGCTATGCAAATGGCACTGGACGGATGTAGAGCAACGATGTCGACATGTGTGTGAAATGGGCTAATACCAAAACATTTGCGACTCAATGGCATGGCAGCAGAAAATTCACCAATTCACTCTCTGTGCACTGAAGTCGACGATACAAAAGGGAAGTGACTTTCTAGTAAAGCGGATAACAAAAGAACAATTTGAATACAGCTACGCACACCATGGCATAGTAAAACCCGAATGTAACAGGAACAGGCCGTGTAGTTGCCATCTCCTATTGAACAGCCTCAGCACATGTATATACTACATCTACTAACCTCATCGACTCCCTTATCTCTTGCTCTGAGGCAGCATACCCAGTAATCTCTCTACTTCCACCGCCGCGCTTCCGCCAGCCTTACCTCTAATCTCCTCAAGCAACTCCCGGTCCTTAGCCTTGAAAGCTTCCTCACCAGCCTTGACCATCAATCCGCATTTGATCCACATTTCCACGCGCTCAGGTACCGATAGTGATGTGCATTTCGGAATAAACACGGACGCGACTCTGGTGTTGCCTGCACCAAGGATCTCATTGAAAAATGGCTCCCAACCAATAGGACTCTTCTTTTGTTTAGCAGCCTCTTCGAGCTCATTCCAGTGACGTGCTGCGACCAGAGCACGGAGACGGATGTACGTGTAGGTCTTGTCGTTAATCTTGAATTCTGACTGCACCTTTTGGGCACGCTTGTAGTGTCCTTGGCGGATCAGTTGGAAGATTGTCTCGTTCGCTGAGAGGCCAATGTAAGTCTGACCAGGTAATTGGCCAACAGGAGGAGAGTCTCTAGGCCCATTGAGGTCTGACTCAAATTGCGTTTGAAGACGGAGAAGCTTGGCTGCGTCATCTATGGCCTGACGTTGGAAGACAGCCGCGCTGTCGCGAGAGTCTTGAAGATATTTGGACGCTAACTTCAGTTTGTCTTGCGCCGCGTGCTGGCTATCTTGTGAAAGGGCCTCAGATAACAAAAGATTCGAGCCGTCCAGTCGCCGGTCGTCTTGATAGTACAAGTCTTTGAGCAGATCTCGATCCTGATCCCAAGCGGACGACTCGACAAGAGCTGTAGCGACTGGCCGACTGTTGATGACTCGGAAGAAGGAAGCGAGCGGCAACTTTTTGCGGAGATGAAGCAGGACATGGAAGATCAGATCTGTATCGCCAGACTCGATGGCCTTGTCGAGCGCAATGTTGTCTTCCCTCATGTTGAGGAGCAGTGGTACTTGCTTACCGGCTCTAGGCTCGTAGTTGAGTAACTCAGTCGCAAGTCGAACACGGCCCTCATCATACGCCGCTCGTGCAATCTCCTCAAAAGAGACGCCTGGCTTGCCATGAAGTTTCTTGACGATCAAACTACAGATCTCTTCTTCAGGGTCAGTTGAGACACGAACTTTCTGCTGCGCCCAATGGCCATGGATCTGGTTTGCCGGTAGATGCAAGTACTCAGCTATCCGCAACGCAAGAAGGTATTCGCTTCGGTTTGTGAGACGTTCGACAAGCTTCTCGGGTGTCATGCGACGGTATTGGTCGTAGCTGAGCGGTAGCCCAACTTCGTAGAAACGCATAGCATTCAACACCCTCAGTGTGTCGCATGTATCCACAAAGTCGTCGGACGAGTATAGGTCTAGTACGGACTTTCCATACGAAGCAGCTTTCAATAGCGATTTCTGCCAATGAATGTTGTATTCATGCGCAGCGGCTTTGATGCAGGTATCCACGGCCTCGCCTAGGCTTGGACGTATCAGCTGTATGAGGTCGTCTGCCTTGGGGCTCTTCTGTTCTAAAAGAGACGAAGCCTCTAGGAGATTGGCGGCGGGCGAGTCGGAACCAAGCCTAAAAACGTCGACTGCTTCATCCGGCACCTTTTGGATGAATTCGCACACATCGTTCGTAAGAAGGCGTATGCCGTCAACATCCGGCAGTAGATGCACCCACGTATCGTAGTAGAATTTTGTCGCGGCACTCCGGGGGCCAATCAGATGTACCTCGTCCTCCCAAGCCAGCGCGACAGCATTGGAGCCACACCATTCCATATCCTTGGGCACAGTCTTGATCTTGCTGTCGTACTCGCTGAGCTTCTCGCTCCAATCGCCACTAACAACCCAGACCTTTCCATCTTCCGTATAGAAAGCAAGGAACTCTGCGCGCGGGCTGACGCTGATGTGCCGAAAGGGTCCAGCATCAAAGTTCCTGTCTTCTGCCTCGGTCGCATCAACAACGTATAGGGTACTTCCAATGGCGAGTATGACTTCGACTGAGCGCGATAGCGAGTATGTAGGCGGTATTATGCTCCATGATATGATGGGTTCGGTCGGCGGAATAGCGAGAAGTTTGGGACGCGGTTCGGTGTACGACGTCACGGAGATGAGATGGTTGTTCCCGAGAAGCGCGACAAAGCCGGTGCTATAGAACTTGCACGAAACAACGCCGAGGTCTTCTGCGTCGTGACCCAGCGTGAAGGGAACGAAGTCGCCTTGGAGGTCGTAGTAGCATCGCACGGTGCCGTCTGCTGTTACGACGAGCAGCTTTTCGTCTTCCGACCACCCCAGACCCTTGATTGAGCCCTTGTCCCACTGCAGTTTGTCAGTACTTGCTGATCTGGCTTGCTATCTCGCAGGTGCGGTGAAGGTGTCGCACATTGATGCTTCGTATCAGCTTGCCTGCGCAGCTGTAGATGTCGATGCTCGACTTGGACGCGCCAGGTCCGCGATAGGTCTGCAACTTGTCTTCGTCACGGTAGATGGCTATCACAGTCAGCCCAATCTACATGCAACTATGCGCAGTCCATGGCAGGCAAACGGGACGTACCTACCTACAGCACCGCTATACGGTGCCCCCACTACATTGTAGTTCTCGAGCTCGAGATCCTGGTCGAAGACAGCTTGGTAGAGTTGTACCTTCCTGTAGAATTTGTCGCCGACCTTTTCCCAGTTGGCTGTTGGCTTGGACATGGTTGGCCGCAACTATCGGGGTATCATGGCGCGAAGTTGTCGGAAGCTTGGTGGGCCTGGCTGGAGCTTGGAGTTGCGGTCATAGCTCTTAGCGGGCGCCGAGGCTGTCATCATCACATACGCATCCCTCTGAACATCTTGTCAAAACTTGGGTCATATACTTGATTATTGTTGGAGACCTATATACTGCTAGCTAATATTGGGCAGCTTTGCCCAGAAAAAGGGAAACGCCGTCGCTCATGCATTCATAACCAATTCCCACACTGTTGCCCAAAAGTCAATTCCATACGTCGTGTCCTGACCCCATTCAAAAGTAATAACGCCCCGGGTATCAATCTAGACGCCATTCCCTATGAGCTCGGCAAGTGTTTCGCGAATGCCGAAGCGGTCAACGTCGCTGCCAACCTTCTTGCGGAACATGCCGAGATCCCGGAGGAACGTCTCCGCCTCGTTTTGCAGTTCTTGCGCCAACTCGTCGTGGTCACCCTCATCGTAGCCTGAATCAGAGTCATCATCGCTGGCTTCAGCGTCAGCAGGAGTGGGGGCGGATTGGTCGTTACCATCCCCTTCACCCAGCCACTCTTCACTCTCAAAGTCCGGTGTACCAAGCTCTCGCGGTGGTGGGAGGACGATGGGGTTCTTGAGTTCTCCGAGTGCAAGTGCAAGATGGCGACGCAGGGAGTCGATTTCGGCACGGAGGGTCACGTTGAGCGGACGAAGCTCCTCGACCTCTGAAGTGAGGGCCTTGATCTTCGCCGCCGAGACTTGTCGGTTCTCCTCCATGAGACGTTGCATGAGTGCGACCTGCCTCTGGTATTCGTCCAGCTCTGTCGCTTCTTCCCTCTTGCGTTGGCTGGCAGCATTCACGCACACCTGCAGACTTCGAATTTGTTCCGACATCTCGGCGATCTGGGCGTCTCGTTGCGCAGCGGACATGCAGTCCTGGTTTACTAGGGCACGCGTGCGGATGCGCTTCGCTTGATCGGCGTAGCGGAGGGTAGAAAGGGTCTCGTCATAGTCGGCCGGAGCGATACAAGCGACCATTGCGGTTTTACTGTTGCCGCCGAGAGAGTCTTTAAGGAGCCATGTCAAGACCGAATCACGGTACGGGACTACTTCGCGTGGCCGTCTGCCCTTGGCACCCTGCCGCCTGGGATCTGCGAGTGCAGCGATGACGCGACCGAGGGTTGTGAGGGACTTGTTGATCTGGGCACCCTCCTTGAGGCGAGCGCCTGTGGCTTCTGTCGACTTGGCACGTTCGGAACCAGCGAGATCTACGAGGCGCATGCGAGCAGTACGCTCGATAGTCTCGTCGGAAAGAAGAGAGTGGGTAATCTGCTTGAGGCGAATCGTGAAGACGGCGTGAGATCGTGAGGAAGTGTCGTTCATCTTGGTGGAGGCAGTTGTCCGGCTCTACAAAGCTGTTAGCAAGTACTTCGGAAGCAAAAATAGTTGAATACGTACCATGTCGCCAACCTTCATCAGACGCGCTACGTCAGCATAGCACTTGACTTCGGCTTCGGTCAAGCCCTGAACATATACACCGTCCTTTTGGCTCTCGCGGATCTTCAGGTACACGGGCGGGTTTGTTCTTGGCTGGAGCAAGTCGCGAACGTGCTCGTTATAAACCTCAAAGTAGGAGACCTGGACGTGGTAGTTGGTGTTCGGTGATGGCTCATGCCTGATTCTGGCGAACAGCTCCTCGCACGTTCGAGGAATCAGACCTGGGTTGTCTGGCGTGCCCATCATCGTATAACTCTTTCCTGACCCCGTCTGTCCGTATGCGAAGATACAAGTATGGTATCCTCCAAAGTTGTGGTCGAGAAATTCTTCACCGAAAGAGCGGTAGACGTCTTCTTGATGCGCATAGTGCGGGTCGCTCTCGTCGTGCGACCAGTATGAGCGATCAAAGGTAAACTCTTTGTCTTCAAGAACACGGCGTCCGTTGCCATCGCCATGGTCGGGCGCATAGAGTGTCGTCTTCTGCGTCGCGGGGTCCATTCGAATGAGGCATTTCGTCCCCTTCTCCATCTCTGCCATGAATTAGCATGCGCCTGTACCAATTGGAACATTCAACTGTACCTCTCTTCACGAATGCTCGGCATCGCACCACCACCTTGACATTGCCGGGGTCGTCGTTCATGGGTGCTATTGGGGACGAGAGGGCATACGAGGCGTCAGAGGCTCGCATTGAAGGGGCCGAGGCAGTCGTATGTAGAGGATACATCCTATCGTCCAAAATACAGTTTAATAACTTGTAGCAGGAATCCCAGAGCTGTCGCGACCGGTGAATGTATAGCAGGTGCATAGACAATGTTGGGCGGGTGCACGGATCGCCCTTGCCATGACTCGAGGGCATTGTTTGGGCCGTGTCAACACGCGGTTGCCGGGTGCGATACCACGTCACTACTTGGCACCCCAGACTCCGCGCGCCATCACAGGTCAACGCGACGCGCTTGAGATGGAATGATAATCCTTCCCAACACGCTCATGACGATGAACAAACTATAGCATAGCCTGAGATGGCTCTCAAAGTCAATCAAATCAGCTATTCATTACTAGCGGCGCATCTAGCAGCGCATTCCTTGCTCTTTCTTAAGGAGCCAAACACCTTGCTAGGCAGGCCTCAGTCTCCAGAACCATCCAGAGACATTATTTTTGGCAAGGAATCACGTCCGCTAGCAATGTCATCTTCAGCTGCACACCGCCATAATCCCAAGTCCAGCCCTCTGCCCCGCTGAGGAGTACTCGCATACCTGCGAGCCAACGTGTAAAGCCTTGCGTCCGGTGAGAAAATCGAATTTGTGGGTAGGCTCCGCAGGGCGCAATTGCAGATACTTAGAGGCGTCTCCTTCATTGTAGTCGTATAGGTTCCGTGATGCTCCTCAGGGCAGCAATGTCGCTCTAAGGTTCAGCCGGCAGGTTGTGCGAAGGCGCAGTAGCGACTAAAAATTTCGCGGGAGCAGTGTGACTGGTCCGAACAGTCTGCTCTGCACCAGCAACGAAACCTCACGGCGGGATATCACGATACCATCCGGAACGTCGATTCTGCCCATTACGCAGTCTCGCTGACGGACCTTGAGACCATGGCCACGGCTGCGGTGCTGAGCCTGCTGAATGAGCACACCCGGCGAGCGGCGTTTGACGCCAGCCTCGCCAAGCTCAAAGCGGCACCACATGGCATCGACATCGACGCACTCGATATTTGCGTTCGCCTCTTAACTACCAGCGGAATTGATGGAGACGCTGGGAGCACATCGCAGCACGATCAGCTATGGGACATCGTTCTGGGTCACCTGGTCGACGAATCATTGTCCGATCGTCTCTACGAGATCGCTGGCTTGTGCCTCAGCCACGGGTCGATCATAGCTGCTCGTCTCAGGGCTGGAATCTACACAACTCTTTCTCGATCAGCACAAGTTGTCCCATGCGACGACTTGGAAACCATACAGTCTACGAAGACATATCTGAGATTTTTGAAATGCTGCTTCTGGGTACCCGCGGCCCGCGAGCACATGGTCGATGCAGAGTCTCTGAGTCTTTTGTCCAGTTTCATTGGCGTTGACGGGCTACATGAGGTTGCACACGACACATTGTCGGCTTTCTTCTCGTTGCTGAAAAATCAGGGAGAGAATTCGCCTGTCGATCTCGGTCGCCTGGTCAATCAGTCATTATGGACCCGACTCGACAGCCTCGATGCGAAGTGTTTCGCTGCTAGGTCAAGCAACATATATAGGACCTGGTTCCAGTGGATTTCGCTCGCTGCATCTGCTGGCCTAGAGTTTGACTGCCTGAAAGACGAACAGTACTGGAAGAGGCTGAGAATTGGCCTCGTGAAGGGTCATGCAGATCAGCGCAAGTACTGTCTGGGAATCATTCGGCAGTCACTCCTTACAACGACCGATCGCATCGACACTCCATCAATGCAATATGCAAGCAAAGTAGACCGAGAAAACTACGATCTCTACTCAACGTTGTTCGAGACTATCGTTCTGCATCGCTATACTGGACAAGTTGAGGATTCGCTCTCATCTATGACCAAACTACTCGGATCCTCGAAAGCCCTTCCGTCGAGAATCACGTCCGCAATGACGACCAGTTTGCTCACTGCAGCTCTTGATCCCCTGATTCAGGAGAGCATCAGGAAAATGATTGGGCACTGGTATATGGATTTTGTCATCCAGGTAAGTAGTTCCCGATTTTCGTATAGGTGGGTGTACCACATAGAGATCTGGCCTGTGCGCTCATTGGACTGGCATTGTTGATGTGCTAGATGGCTTGATCAGTGCGATTGCTAATCATCTCTCCACAGTGCCGCGGTGATATCAGTGGCCATATTCACTTTCTTTTCGACGGTTTTCTTCCCTGGGCAACGGATGGCAGTCTGTTCACGTCTACCCTTACTGCCACCCGCACCAACACTACCTGCGCTCATGGGGAGGCTCTAGCTGCTGTGATCGCACGGTTCGCATCTGAAACTGCGGACAACCCATCATTCGTTCCATCAATTGACTACAATATGCAAGAGGTTGATGTAGACAATCGTCGGGGTCGCGCTGTCATATTAGGCATCACTCGCTTCATCATGAACGCCCGCGGCCGACTATTCCAACCAGCGATGATGTATCTCTTGCGGGGTCTTATTCAAGGTCTAACAACGCGATACAACAACTCGTTAGGACAGTACAAGTTCCCGTCGTCTGATCTTGCCGAGATACTAAGTCTAGCACGACTCACTGGGCTTCCTGAAGTAGCTAGCGATCTGCACAGTATTCATTGCCGAAAGCTTTGTGATCTCGTCGAACCTGATCTGGCGTCAGAGCATGTACCGACCGATGAGTCTTTGCGTGTTCGGTGCAAGAAGCTCGAGGAACAGGTGGACCAGTCTGCTTCGGCTGCAATCTCTACTCCAGATGGCAGCCAGACGCCTTCGCTACAGCACTTCCTGGATGATCTGCGCAAGTCAAAACACACTTGCATCCAAGGCCCTGCTTTTGCGCCGGCCTGTAAGACGCTATGCAATCTTCTTGATCAAACTGATGCCGGGTCTGTCAATCCAGAGGAGTTGCATACCGCACTATCTGCACTTTGGGAGGAGGCGGAGATCCGCGACTTCATTCGACCGTTCGCTGTCCATCTTCCGCCTCTGATCTTTCACCCAACATGCATCAGTGTATGTGTGGTCCATCACCAGAAAGACGCCGAGGCGCCCACAACAGACCTTACGAACCTGTTATCTAAAGCTATGTCTCGTCTCACAAAGCTGTCCAAGGGTAGGTCCTACGTACTTGCTTCGCTTGCTAAATCGCTACGCAAAGCCGCCTTTTCCAACCCACCCATAATCGCAATTCTCCCGTTCGAAGAGTACATTCTAGACTTTGTCAATGATCCCGCGTCCATCCGATCGGAGTTCTTGTTCGAGGTGGTAGCAGCCGAAAATCTCCAGCAATATCTACCTCATAGAACGTACACTTCTTACTATGGATTACGAGAATGGCACGCATATACAGCTGTTATTGATCTCTTGCGTCGCTTTCCAGTAGCGCAGTTGGATGTTGCTAGGAGTATTCTGAATCGGTTGCTGCAGCCTTGGAAAGACCAACAACCACCAGTCGCCGTCAAGAGCCCATGGAAAAGGACACTACAGCTGCAAGCAATGCTGCTGTTGAGCCATTACTGCATGACAGAGAAGGATGCAGATGCGTACCTCGATGGCCTCACACATGCTCTGGCACTTGAGTCATGGCCGCGTTATCGCTATCTACTGGAATGGACCTTGGCCCTGGTCTATCGTAACTTTCCAGGAAAGTCTTCAAGAATCATCGAGCAGTTGCAGGACCTTGACGAATACAGCCCAATTCATATTGCCAGTCTGATAAAGCTCGGTCTGCTCGTCGCGCCCTATGAAACTGAAGATTTCGCATCCAAACTCATGATGCAGCTTAACGCTTACTCCGCAAGCCCTAAGGTTCAGATACGCCACGAGGCAAATTTTGCGTTCCCACTGGTCTTTGACCTCGCGAATGAAAAAGGCTGGAAGGCAATCCTGCAAAACCCAGCGCTTGTAGCTATGAATGCATTCATTCGTCGCCTGGATAAGTTCAGCGCTTCACCATGGACAATCAGGACCTTGAAGGTCGACATCGAAAAGGATTTTACCATGTCCGGTATCTTCCAGGGACGCTATCTCTCCATCGAATCACCAGAAGATGAATTGGTCACCGGTGAAGATTTCGAAATGCTCCAACTAGATGATCAAGCAACACAGGTCACCCCTCCACCGGCGTCGATACAACTAGGCACAGCACCCTCAAGAGAGGCCACTGTCGTGAAGCCATCTTCTGCACCGGTCCCAATCGCTTTTCCCCAAGACACCACTCACCAAATCACCCTCCAAACCAAGGCCGGCATCGACCTCGACAACCTGCACCTAGCCAGCGGCCCACCAAGCGTGCAAAACCAGCGCCCCGCATCCGTCGTGCTCATCGCGTCTCTAATTGACAACCCCACGAACCTCGGCGGTCTCTCCCGTATATCCGAGTCCTTTGGCCTAGAAGCCCTGTACCTTGACGATCTCAAGAAGGTTGCGCACAAAGACTTTAAAGCCACAAGTGTGCGCTCGGAAAAGCATCTTGCTATCAAAGAGCTGAAGGAGGTGGGTGTGCCGGCTTTCTTGCTGGAGGCGAAGAGTAAGGGGTATGAGGTTGTGGGTATTGAGCAGACGGATCGCAGTGGTATATTGGGTCGTGGGGATATTGATGGCGCTGTGGTGCAAGGAGCCGGGGATGTAGAGGCTGTTGTTCGTCAGCAGGATATTGGTACTTTGCCGAAGAAATGCTGTCTCGTCCTGGGTAGCGAGAAAGAAGGTATCTCAGCTGAGGTGCTGGCGGTCATTGATCGCAATGTTGAGATTAAGACTGTGGGAGTGACGAGGAGTTTGAGTAAGTCGTTCCATTTTTTGCAACCTGCTTTTAGGGACGCTTTTGTTGGATCAAGATTGCTAACCATGTTACCGTAGACGTACAAACGGCAGGTGGCATTGCGCTCTACGAGTGGTGGAGAGAGTGGGGGCGGTAAGAAAACCAAACCAGCCAAGCTACACACATCGAAGTAGATAAGAACAAGCTACGCAAAAACCTTCTTCCACACCCACAAACTGCGACTATTAGTATAATGCTTCAGCCCCTCCAACCCCCACTCCATACCAATCCCAGATTCCTTGTGCCCGCCAAATGGCACCCTAGGATCAACATCAAAGTGACTATTTACCCACACACTGCCAGCCTCCAACCTGCGTGCCATTCTCTCCGCGCGATCAAGATCCTTGCTCCACACCGACGCGCCGAGACCTGTTTTGAGCGCGTTGGCGCGATCAATGGCGTCGTCTTCGTTGCTCCATTTGAGGAGCGGGACGATGGGGCCAAATGGCTCTTCTTGGACGATGCGCGAGTCTTCGGGGGGATTGTCGATGATGGCGGGGGTGATGAAGTAACCGTTGCGGGATTCGCCGACGGAGCCTGCTAAGGCGGTTTTCCAGCGTTGGGCTTCAATTTGGTTGTACATGTCTTTTACTTTGTCGAATCTGCAATTGTTAGTGTTGGCTTGCTGTTCGTGGAGGGGATCTGTGGGCGTGAAAACTTACTGCATCTTGTTCTGCACAGGCCCGACTACAACGTCTTTTTCCGTCCCCGCACCTGTCTTGATGTTGCTCTTTGTGAACTCCACCATCTTGTCCCTGAAAGTGTCGTAGATGCTTTCGTGGATGTAGATGCGCTTCGTCAACATGCAGATCTGGCCCGAGTTCAGGAAACTCATCATCGCGATCTTGGGCAGACACTTGTCGATGTCGACGTCCTCGCATACGATCGCCGCATCGTTGCCTCCGAGCTCCAAGACGACGCGCTTTAGCGTCTTCGCGCACGACGCTGCTACCAGTTTCCCGGTTGCAATCGACCCCGTGAAGGCGACTTTGTCGATACCGGGGTGCTCGGTGATCCAGGGGCCGAGATTGTCGTCGCCGCTGAGGACTTGCACCACGCCGGGTGGGAAGATGTTCATGGCGAGTTCTCCGAGCTTGAGATCGCAGTATGGGGTGTATGGCGAGGGCTTCATAATGAACGTGTTGCCAGTGATTAGGGCTGGGCCCAGTTTGCCTACTCCGAGCAGGATGGGCCAGTTCCAGGGTACGATACCGGCGCATACGCCGATGGGTGGATGGGTCGAGTAGATGATCTTCTCGTCGTCTTCGACCAAGACCTCGTCTTTGATCTGCATGGTAGCGAATGTGCGTAGCCATTGTAATGCGCAGTCTGTCTCGGTTTTGGAAAGTGTGAGGGGTTTCCCTTGCTCTTGGGTCAGGAGTTGCTCGAAGTCATTCCGGTGGCTCTCAATTGCGTCGGCGAATTTGAGGATTAGGTTCGCTCGTTCAGAGAATGGTGTCAAGCTCCAGGGCTTGAAGGCCTTGCGTGCGGCATTGACAGCGGCATCGAGATCTTCCTTTGTGGCTACGGGGACCTCGTAGAGGGGTTGGTCCGTAGCTGGGTCAAGGGAGTGTCGCGTTGTGGGCGTAGAGACAAATTTGTTGTTGATGATGTTGCCTTGGTAGGTCTTGGTATCTAGCTTTGGGGCCATGATGAAGACACCGGATTGATGCCCTCAAGCTCATTGCGATACATGTGTGTTAAATACACGCTGCCGCGGCACGGTAGGTCTATTGCGGGTGCTTCCGCCTGTTGAGAGCTGCAGCCAAAGCGGGGTAGACTCTGTGCTGAGAATCATCGTTGCTCGCATATGCTTGGAGAGCGCGAAGTACGATGCACTCTAGATATTGAGGGTGGGCTGTGGTTGGTGAGGGATGGAGCTGGTCTGGCTGTTGGTGGTACTATGATGGCGCGAGTCTAGACGCGTAACCCCGCGCAGCTTAGAACACGTTCGCGCCACCAACCATCTTCAACCGCCAATGCTCCCTTGCATCGTCAACGACAATTTCAGCAGCGTAAAGAGAAGGTAGATGCGCCATCAGCCCAGCTTGATGATCACGCATATCTTGGCCAAGTCAGGTGCTGGCTGAGGCATTTCACGCCCCGGCTTCCCTGCCAAGTCTCGTGAAACCGCACTCAAACTCATCCTCTCCCGCACGACTTCGGATCACCCCTACATCGTTCCAACATGGCCGAGAGAAGCCCAGCTGTCACTCGCTCCTCTGTACCCCAAAGTTTCAATCAAGCAATACGTCTCCCCGCTTAAGCTTTTTGGCACCGTGCACCGAAGCTCATGCAAGCATTAAACCGCCGCAAGATCGAACGCCAAGATGAGGCTGGTACAATTACTGAAACCCTCATTTCAGTACCGCTGAGCAGGAAGGTCGAGATATAATGGTGGTGATGCTCAGAGAAAGTGCTCGGTGAATGGAACCTGACTATCTAATCAAAATGCCTTTCATGCACTCAAAAGGTGCAACGACGCTGGGTCACACCTTCAGGTAAGCTATGCTGAAATATGGAATCATACCCAGCTGAACGACTGACCAGAGGCAGAAACTTCGACCAAACCATCATCACAGTCAAAGTTGGCGGAAAAGACTACCCCGAATCTTTCAGCTGCCATCGCGAACTCCTCCGGAGATGCTCGACATACTTCAGTACGTGCTTAGAGGAGAAGAGCGAGTCGCCGTACAAGAGCTCGAATTCCACGCTTGAGCTGGAAGATACCAGTCCAGACGTTTTCGATGCGTTCATGCTCTGGCTTTACACCGGGTTCATACCCCATCATCTTATCGAGGGCGGCAAGGAAGTCCATCCTCCTACGCACGCCGTCAATGTGAACGGGGGTGATAGTACAAACACCCCAGAGCAGGGCGAAGGCGACGATGTAGATACTGCTTCATGGGGCATCGCACTGGAAGACGACGCAGCTGCAGACAGTGCTCCAGCAGCCACCGAAGCGACAACTAGCCCAACAGCAGCGAGTGCAGAGAAGGTGTCAGGAGACGCCGATACGGAAAAGGCTGCTGTGGTACTACCCCCTCGCAACCCAGCAGAGAAGCCAGAGATACCCAGGGAGACACTATGTCCGTGCTGTTCGCGGCCGTACAAGTGGAGAGGATTGGAAGGGTTTCTGGAACGCCGCTTTATATCGCTCTACGTCTTCGCGCATCGATACGAGATCCCTCGATTACGACGCGCTGTCATACTTGCCTGGCAAACGAACGACGAAATTCTCCAAGTCATGCCAGATCATAGCAACGTCATCGCCGCATATGAAAGCCTCCCTCCAGACGCACCACTCTGCCGATACTTCCTTGACATGTACTCCGTATACTGGAACCCCGATCGCGATGACGAACGCACGATCGCTTTGCGAAGTCAGCTTCCACAAGCCTTCCTGTTCGAACTAGTCACAATGCTGGCGAGAGGCGAACGACCTAAGATGGAGAAGGAGTGGTGTGAGTTTCATGAACACGAGAGTGAGGAGGAGAAGAAGGCTTGCTTGGATGACTTGGCCAAGGATCCGATAGCAAGTAAGGCACTAAGGCGCATCAAGGATAGCAAAGGCTGGAAGGGCCTGGTGCTCAAGAAGGGCAAGAGATAACGTGTACATGACGGCCGATTGTACAAAATATTTAGAGGGAAACGTTGGCGTTTGGAACTGGATTGTCATAGAATGCAGGTCGCTCAATGAACATGGCCTTTTCTTTTCCCAAGCCACTTGCTTATGCTTCACAACTGAAATCATCGAGCAGCTAAGGATATGGCTCTCCCAAGCCGCTAACACTCGTATCTTCTCCAGGTTATCTACCAAGCTGAAGTGCGGGGAAGCAAACACGAGATCTCATGACAGGCTCAGCCCTAGCTCTGTCAGCGCATCCACGGTGCTATTATTATTCCTTCACACAGCTCCTCAATCATTACCTGGTACAGTGGCGTCGAATACGATGGGGCATGGCATGATTGAATTGTTTCGTACAGAAGGAATCACGAGACTTAGATATCACTATGCCTCTGGATGGTTAGGCAAGCCATCCGTACACGTTGCGATGAATGCGAAGAAGCCAATGTCTGAGATCAGCTCCCCGTACTCCACACTTTTACGTGTGAGTAGAGCTTGAGGGGTATGCGCGGAACAATGAGAAAAAGAAGACCAAGGTAACCTATTAAAAGCTGACCTACTCAAAAGCAGTATAAAGGTCCTTACTCTGCCTGCTCTATACCCATCAGTATCAGAGACCATACCAACAAGACAAAACACAGCAACACCTATTCACAAAAGATCACAATCTGCAACCACCACCCACCATGAAGGCACTCACCACCGCCATCCTAACCCTCCTCACCTCAGCCCTCGCCCTCTCACCCCCCTACGAGCCAAAGTGTGACACCTGCATCTACACCCCCAACGAAAACAAATGTGACATAACAACCTCGTGCACCTACGTCTGGGGCCACGCAGACCCCAACACTCCAGGCCCGTACTACTGTGCCTGTCGCCACGGGTACCGTAAGTCTTGACACTGAATCCTCTCTTCGTTTCTTGTTAACGTTGTCGCGTAGGTGCGACTGGATACGATGCCATCGACATGGAGGTGCAGTGGCGTCTACCCTGGTATGGGACGCCGGAGGGCGATCCGAGTCAGGAGGGTAGAGTTTTTGTGAAGCCAGGGGTTGAGTGTAATACGCTTTGTGATGATTGGTACCTTGGAAAGGATGGGTGTAGGGCTGTGCAGGAGAAGAGTTGGTGTTTGTAGGGGAGTTGCGCGGCGGGGAGTTTGGTGCTGGGACTGATGCTGGATTTTGGTAGGGCGGAGTCAGCTTCGAAGTAAGGTGGATTGGTATTCTGGTGAGATCGAAGTAGGCGGTTTGATCGGATCTAGCAATGGGTTCTGTAGAACGAGGTTTCGAGGACTTGACAGTAGTTTGAACAGTTGTCTACTTGCTCTTCGATCTTGATCCTAGCTTTCCCTGTAGACCTTGTGTCGTGCGCGAGCAAATTCACCTTAGTCTATTCGCATAAGTTCATGCTGTGGTGGAAGGCTCGTTGTGGTCGACGAAATCCGCGTCCACAGTTGCGGGAATACCAGATTCTTTTTCCAGTTCCAGCGCATGTTCTTTCAATTTGCCACGCAACGACTCGACCGCCTCATAGATTTCCTGAAGTCTTAATATGCGCTGTAAGGGCTGCTAGAAAGCAATCTGACCCGCTTGAAAGTGCACACATTCTCAACCTCAAAACTGTCACTGACGACCCGTTTTTGAGCTTTCTTGGAGGCTGTATCCATTAGGATGGGGGTCTGCCGAGAATTACTCTGCGTTTGTTTTTCGCAATCCTCGGTGATTCGTCGAAATCGTATCGAGCGATTTTCGCGTTGAACTTCACCTTCCGTGGGCGGAAAACAAGATCTATGACATCTGGAACATATCATGTTATTTCTCTCCGCTTCCAGATATTCGTTGAGGAAGACAAAACCCATCTCGACCTGTTGGCCGGGCAGAAACGCAGTCTGCCATGACACATGTGGCTCAACTTCCCCTCCTGTACCTCCAATCTGCAGACTGTATTCTCGTCGCTGCATCTTCCTATAGCTGTGCATGTTCTTGAAACGAGTCTCGAGTACGGAGTGGAATGCGTCCCAGGAGGTGACAAATTGTAGATTGACGGGTGCAATGCGACCTATTGGATCCTCTAAAATCACCGGTTCTTCTATCAATCCTCGCTCTAAGTGACTGGGAAGGGATGTTTCCAAGCGGATAACTGCGTGATAAGTTGCTAAGTTGATCGTCGCCGCGCGATAAAGCAGGCCTTTGAGGTCAGCGCCTAGGTGGCGAATCCACTCAAGCTTGAGTGCCCCCGAAACCTGCCCAAGAATTGTGTTTCCGGCCTCTATTCTCTCATTGACTTGGTCTATGTATTCCTTGATGTATTTAAGTGCTGTTTCCTGGGTAGAAATGGCCGCGTCATTCTTGCGCCGTGTTTCGTCCAACTTGTCATTCACCTCTTTCCGGTTGACATCGAGTAGCTTGCTGGAAACGATCAACGAACGTTCCTTGTAAGGAAGAACGACAGTACTCACACGTTCGCAGTGGCTAACAACATCTGAAGGCTGGAGCTGGTCCCTACTACCTCAGCTCGGAACTGCTCAAGCGCTTCTTTTTCTCCTAGCCGCCAGCGTACTTTCGTTGCCGCTTCCTTGAGTCTATTTGGACGCTGGAATTCGTCGAAAATGCTTTGGTATTTGCGGATACGGCACAAGACAGCCTTGACTAAGTCCTGACACCTAGTCACGGCTTGATTTGCGGTTTCGCACAGACTTCGTAGCTCAGGCGTAGCTCCGTTTCCATATTGTCTAGTGAGCAGATCGATTTCGAGAAGGTTCCGGTCGAGGATTGAAAGTTCGCGTATCACAGCCTGATATTCAAGATTGGATAAGCTTTTGTAATGTTTGTGACGATAGTAGGAGGAAAGTGCATATCTACTCAATGTCGTTCGACTCCGCCCAAATGGAGGTTACACAAGGCGGAGCGGCTAAACCTCCACAAGGCGCAGTCAGCAGCACTAGCTCGTCAACTGGCGTCCTGCAGCCTTTGCAGCATCACTTCTTCTGAAATCTGTCAGCTTCCTTGGTCGTATCGAAACTTACTGATTGGTCTCGCTCACTATCGCATCACGCAGGAATTGTTAAGCGGTGTCGTAATTTGTTGATAATTATCAACGGAACAGTTTTGCCATGTGAGTATAATGCGAATGAAGCAGAAGGGTCGTAGCGATGCAAATACCTGCGCCTGGTCATCGCTCTAAGGGTCAGCACCGCGGCTTCTTGTTCGCTCGTCCCATGCAAACTCTTTGGTCATGGTGATCCGCCGTCCCTCTTCCTCATCTCGTGGGATCTCTGTTGACTCAACCTTGCTCCCCTCCTTGTCGCTGACCTGCACCGTTGTCGTTGTCAAACAGATCTCATCTTCATCCAGTCGCGATCTGCCCCAATGCTCGTGTTGCGATTTCGACTTGATCCACGATTTTGTTTCGCCGCGTCTCTCATCTTGTGTGGCTAGTGTGTCGTCGAGTGTGTCCTTGATTACGATCTTGCGCGTGCGCTTCTTGGATATCGTCTCGAGAGGATTGAGAGTGTGAGCTGGAGATTCCGTATGTTGCGATGATTTGTGGGAGGAGCCTAGAGTCGAGGAAAGTGTGCTGGTGACTTGTAATAGGAGAGGTCGGAGCGTGGGCAGGCACCCGGAGATGATTCCAACGGAAGGTTCGACTGAAGACCAGATGAAGACATCGCTTTTCGCCCAACTAATATCGGTAGTCTGTACAAGACGGGTAATTGTGATGATACGGTACAGCGATGCGAAGCAAACGCTGCAGCTGTTAGTATCTTACACAAAAATGAGGGTTGTCATCTTGTGGCAACGCTTACAAGCTTCCAAGTAGAAACGTGAGACATATTGCCACCTTCTGCGTTCGACCCATCTGAAGCTTCAGGACGCTAGAGATAGGTACTGTAAGGATGCAAACATCACCAAAGAGGTTGATGATACCAACACCGAGATAAAACTGCAGTCATCAGTTGCGAATTGGGACGCCTATTTGTTTGAGTCAGACCCACCTTGGCTTCGTTCACTTGCACCACGCCTTCATCTCCGTACCATTGGTTCCAATAGTAATGTAAAGGCCGAGTGTAGAGCGGCAGAACGACGTGATTGGTGATCAGATAGCCTGCAGTCAGAACTATGCAGAACCAACCGAGCCAGGACAGACCGAATATCCGACGATAAAGCGCTAGAATCGAGAATTTGATAACGCAGACGCTCCAAGCATAGATGAATACATATGCAAAAGTGATCTTTAGGCCATTAGCTTCGCATACGGACAAGCTGGCAAATCCAAGTGGAGACTCACGATTGAAATCTGCCGCATCTCATACGGACCCAAAGACCAAATATGCTTCCCAAGACCGAAGAAGCCGCCTGAACAGCATGTGAGCTAGCGAATACAGTCCCTGACTCCGGCTAGCCTTACCTACGATGCAGCAAGCCAAATTGCCAGCGTTCAGTGCCAATCCAACGAACATCAGGTAATCATCTAGACCCAACGCTTCGCGTTTGAGGCGCAGGCGCGTGAACAGACGTAAGCCGACGAAAATGAAAGATAAAACGAAAAGCACGATGCCAATAGCATTGTTTGATGCAGTCCGTGATTCGTTCAGATTCAGTCCGGGCGGCGGATTCGCGAAGTAGTCAAATGCCATGTTGACGATAACAAATCCAAAGCGACATGTAGAACGCAAAGAGATATAGAGAAGTCACGATTTTACCCCATGGCATTAATGAATACGATCTTTTCCTGCAAAAGCTTTCAGCCAAGCAATGAGCTGATTTGCAGCAACCGCAGTAATGCCGAATTTCACAACGCGAGAACGCCGTGTAATCCATGCAAAACCCCCACTGATCTTCATGAGCTCCTTCCGAACACACGAGCTGTGCAACAAGTTATTGCGGTCCATTCCGGTTCGTGTTACTTCGTGGGGAAATACATCGGAGACTTAATCCCAATCTGCACAAGTTTGCAGGCCCGAGCCGCACCATGGAGTGACAGGCCGAGCATGCCGCTGTAGCGTCGGCCTATCAACGGCTATGGACGCGTATTACGACTCCATAGGGAAGTTGAACGGACGTAAATTCTGGGCTTTTGCAGGGATCGGTAGGATTTTGCTTTGCGGAAGATAACAACGTGCCGTAGCGTTTGCAGTGTACCACGAGGGCGGGTAACGTCAATCATGAGATCTTGGGCCACAACATTTCCTCTCTTTATTCTATCGAGACCCGACGAACCACCTTCATATAATCTTTTGTAACGATCGTTGTCGCACTCAAAGACGATGGCGCCGAAGGAAACTAGGTTCAAGGTGGCTGCTGCTCACGCCGCTCCAGTCTTTATGGACAAAGCAGCTACGATCAAGAAAACCGTACAGCTTATTGAGAAGGCTGCTAACGACGACATTAAGCTCCTGGTGTTTCCTGAGACCTTTATCCCTGGCTATCCTGTATGTATTTCGGCTGTCGATCTTTCACTTCAAGCAAGAGCTAAGGTTTACCACAGTACTGGGCCGAATGCTACCCTCCACTTCAGCAGGTCGGTGCGCTGGCGAAGTATGCCGAGGAAAGTGTTGTGGTGGAGCCTAACGGCGAGGATGTTAGCGCTATTCAGGACGCCTGTCGTAGGACCGGTGTAGCAATCAACCTGGGTATTTCTGAACGTGTTGCGAATGGGCATACACTCTTCAACTCGCAAGTTATCATCGATAGCGATGGGACCATTCTAGGCGTTCATCGCAAGCTCCAGCCCACTTATGTGGAGCGCATGGTCTGGGCCCAAGGCAACGGCAGTACATTGCGCAATTGGCCACTGTCGCTTGGTTACAACCTCGGTGGGTTGGCGTGCTGGGAGCACACCATGAACGGCGCACGTCAAGCCCTCATCGCACAGAACCAGCACATACATGCTGGAGCTTGGCCGGCACTCTCGACAATGGCGGGTTTCGAAGCCGTTGCCGATGCGCAGATCGAGGCATTGATGAAGGCACATGCTTTGACTGCCCAAGTCTTTGTCATCACGGCATCCAACTATGTGGATCAGCAGTGTCTTGACTGGATGGAAGAGAACCTCGGGAAGCAGGAGCTGGTCAAGCTCGGAGGTGGCTGGTCGTCCATACTCCATCCCTTCTGCTCATTCATCGCTGGACCGCATGCCGGAGGAGAAGAGAAGATAGTACAAGGAGAGATCGACTTTTCGCACATGGCTTCCGTCAAAGTCTGGATCGACGCCGCGGGTCACTATCAGCGTCCGGAAATCCTGCAGTTTGCCTTCGATTCGCGGCCGCACTGGGCCGACGAAAAGTTTGATCGCTTCAAAGTGCGTACGGACGACAGAAAACCCGATATCGAGAGCGGCTACCAGTCCCAAGAGTGATAGCATGTTGCGACATGCTCCACTACTTGCACTTCGAGGAGGCCTTTTGCTGAAATGTCTGCACTGTCAGGTATTCTAAACGCTTGGGTCGAGAAACGGCCCTAGCTTTGCCGCAAGTATATAGTTCTGTCAATTATCTGCTTATGACGGCTTACCACTATACTTGTAGGGCTTCTTCCTACGAACTTAGAGTGCCTAGTGGAATATGTTTTGCATACGCTAATGTTCTATCGCAACGATCAGAGCGTGCCCAGATTAACCGCGGGTGGGAGTAGAGTGGAAAGTACGCCTTTCTTGATACTTCGACAGAGAATAAGAACCTGGTATAACGAACTGTAATTGGACAAGTAAGCAGCTGAAGTGCCAGATTGCCATCAGTCGCGTCTGCACGCGTGCGTCTACGTCCTTCCACCCATCGCAAGAATACTTTATGCATCAATGAATTCTAGAGCTAAATTTCAGAGTATCTGAATCTTTCAAACCGGTCGGAGAGCGATGCGGGATGCCACTGTGCAGTCGTTGAAGAATGGTTGCACTTGCTTTGCGTAGCGGGCCCTCGGGCTGGGGTTGCGCCACACCGACGAGTGGCGGGTGCAAAAACGACCTCAATCATCGCCGAGGTGTGAAGTGTGAATATGCTGACATGTGCGTCGATCTGACGAGCCCGGGTAATAAGGAATAAGATGTTGTTGTGCTGGTTTAAGCTCATGAGAAAGCAAATCGCTAGATTCTCGGCGCCGAAGTAAGCTAAAAGACGCCACATCCCTGCATTTCTATCCTCGATCACTAATCCTCGAGACTGTCATTCGCCCATGCCCGACTCGAATAATCACAACTGGCTTTGTCAAAGATGGGCGTTTCGGAACCGATTATAGAGCTAGTTCGCGCAGGGAAAGTCAAATCTCCCGTGTCTTTTCGCCCGACACTACGTTGGACGTTGAGTCGGCAATTTGGACTCGCTCACATCGGACGTGCGTTTTGCGCAAAACTTTGAAGCGGCATATGTGTTCTACCGTCGGGCCATGAGACGGTCTTGAGTTTGACCTCGCTTCCGTGCTCAGTTGGAGATGGCAACAGAAATGCCTGAAGCATATATAGATCGCCGTGCGCCTAAACAGAGAACACCTACTACACCAATACTCCACATCTCCAACAACCCACACTTCCATCACTCGATATTCCCAGTAGTTGATATTTCCAGTAACTCATATTTCCAACAATCAAATTCAGAATGCCAGGTTACGGAAACTTCGTCCCAGCGAGAGATATTCCTCATCTTTCCGGAAAGGTTATCTTGATAACTGGAGGTATTTAGACTTGTCTCACAACATGAACGCCCATCTGACATGCCGCCAGGAACTACGGGACTGGGAGAAGAGTCCGTACGAGAACTCGCTGCCCACAACCCTTCGCACATCTACTTTACTGGTCGTAATGAAAAAGCTGCGCAAGCTCTCATATCCGACGTCCAAGCGAAACATCCGAATGCCTCCCTCAGCTTCATCAAAATGGATCTTTCTTCTCTTCGCGCAGTCAAAGAGGGCATCGCACAAGGTTTTAAACACGACCGTTTGGACATCTTGATGAACAACGCTGGTATTGCTGCAAGCCCACCAGGGTTAAGTGCCGATGGCTACGAAGTCCAGTTTGCAACGAATCACCTTGGCCACGCAATGCTCACTCAACAACTGTTGCCTGTTCTCCAGAAGACAGCCCAGGAGCCTGGTTCAGACGTGCGCATCGTCAATACAGCCTCCGAGGCGTATGCTTATCACCATCTTATCAAAGGCGGTATATCCTTCTCTGAACTCGATGCGGGAAGCCCGATGTCTCGAACTGTGCTTGGCCCATGGGTTCGCTATGGACAGTCTAAGCTTGCCAACATGCTCTTCACCTTTGAATTTGCACGTCGATACCCAGAAATCACTTGTGTATGCATTCACCCTGGACTAGTCAAAACAACGATGACTACCACCGGTATGAGTCGATCGAAGCAAGTGTTCCTCGGATTATCGGCCCGTTTGACAGGCGATAAGTGGATTCAGCCGGAGGAGGGTGTTCTGAATCAGCTTTGGACGGCGGTCGGCGCAAAGAAAGGTGAATTGAAGAACGGGGCCTATTACAAGCCAGGAGGGATAGAGGCAACGAAGGAGTTGTCGGCAGAGGCCAAGGACAAAACGCTCGCGGGCAGGCTCTGGGAATGGACCGAGAAGGTGCTGCAGAAGTTTTGAGATGTAATCGTGGGGGCGTTGATACCAGGCGTTCTGATTTGATGTCTTTTTGCGAAAGGAGTATGGGGGGCTCTGTTACTGTTTTCCTAATATTGCGATATTAATGGTCACGCTTGAGTGCTACTTCTTATGGACAATGCCAATCAATGTTTGCGTGTAACACATCAAACCCGGTAAGATATTCTCTCCATTTCTACCCTATGCATGGGATACCGCACCATCTTGTACCAAGAGCGATCCCGTAGTATATTACTGGACTTTCTTGATCATGTCGGGAGATACGTTGAATGTGGGTCTATCGCTGGGTCTTTGGGGGAGCGCGGAAGCACTGGAACGTGCCCCGGTCATCAATTGATGGTTGGCTATCACGATGGCTATATCTGCACTGACGATGGTGCGGTAGGTTATTTGCATAAAAGATACAATTACAGATACAGAAGTTAGGACAAAGGAGAGGTGGTGACACGCGCAACCAGCACGACGCCCGGCAGGAGGGGCACGCTACAGTGCCCGTGCGCCATTCGAGCCACTTCGGCACTCGAGCCACCCGAACATCACAACATCAAGATTTGTCCAATATTCAACACGCCATAACCCCACCACCATAGATCCGATTCAAGAAGCAATTAGATGTATCGAATCGTGTGAAGACGGTGCACAATTACCGTACCGCCAAGTTGCAAAAATGTTCAATGTTGAGCGGACGACGTTGTCGCGGAGTCACAAGGGAAAACAGCGCGCTAGTGAAGTGTACCACTAGGATACTCAGTTACTCAACCCACAACAGGAGCAGGAATTAGTGAGATACATAGAAAGATTCGCAAGGCAAGGCTTACAGCCAACGCGAGAGATGCTACGAAATTACGGCAGCGCGGTTGCGAAGTGGAAGGTTTCTCCAAGCTGGGTTGATCGGTTTCTGCATCGCCACGCCAACGAGCTTTCCACCAAATGGAGCGCCAGAATCGATCGCGACCGCCACTAGGCTGACAGTAAGCATAAGTATAAGCATTAATTCGACCTGCCTCGTTCAAAGATTCGCGAGTACAACCTAGAAGCGCGCGATACCTACGATATGGATGAGAAGGGCTTCTTCGTCGGCGTCACAACCCGCACGAAAAGAGTGTTCTCTAAGGCAGTTTAGGCGTCAAAAGAGCGCACGGAAGCCCTCCGCGATGGCAATAGAGAATGGACTACACTTATAGCTTGCGTGTGCGCTTCTGGGGAGTCATTACCGCCGGCTCTCATCTACCAGGGCATATCTGGGCTTCAATCGAGCTGGGTTGACGACGTAGACGTCGAACAACACCAGATTTTCTTCGCTAACTCGCCTTCAGGATGTACGAACAATCAGAGTGGCCTTGCCTGGCTCGAACAGGTGTTCGACCGCCATACGAAGGCGAAAGCGCGACGCGGATGGCGACTTCTGATCCTTGACGGCCACGGCAGCCACCTTGCGCCCGAATTTTTAAGGTATTGTGACGCCAATCGCATCCTGTTTGCTGTTTCCTCCTCATTCAACCCACACGCTTCAGCCGCTCGATGTCGTGCTGTTCTCGCCGCTCTCGCGCAACTATACTCATCAACTCAACTCCTTCCTCCAGGAATCACAAGGCATTATGAGGATCACGAAGCGCGAATTCTTTATGAACTTCTGGGCGGCATGGAACTCTACAATGAAGCCAGAGACCATAATAAAGAGTTTTCAAGCTACTGGCGTGTGGCCGATGGACACAGAGGTGGTGCTGCAAGGCTTCAACAACCGCACTCTAGAGCAAGATGAAGACTTAGAAATTAGAAAGTATGACGACGGCAATAGCTATAGGCAGCTGCGAAAAGTTTCAGACGTTGCTGTCGCTGATAAGGCTAAAGTTGAGTCTAAACGGCTGTTGCAGAGCCTTCATTCGCTACAGGTCAATAACGAGCTCTCTACAACAAAAAGAAGCACGATGCGAGGCGTACTACACTAGACTTGCAGCAAGATGACGAAGGCTTTACTGGCGCAGTTTTCTGGAGTCCTAGGAAGCTCCGTGAAGCCCGCGAGCGCGAGGCCACGAAACAAGACGAAGCCGTACGCCTACAACTCCAAAAAAACTCGCGATAGAGAGATGAAAGCTGCGGCAGCGTTATATAACAAGCAGCAAGCGGAGACAGCAAAGGTGGCTCGACAGCGTGCCGCTGAGGAGCGGCGCGAGGCAAAGAAAGCGCGGGCTGCAGAAGTAGCTACAGAACGGGCGCTCAAAAAGCTGCAACGCGAAGCTGCAACCGCAGCAAAATATCGCGACACACAGAATAAGCTCAAACGAAAAGCCTCACACGGTGCAGCAAAAATTCCGACAAAGCGTCGTCGTGTTGTGGCTGCAGCAAGGCGTATTGACGCTGGTCCTTCTGTTGCGTCTCCCCCACGCAAAACCAGCGCGCGCGGCCGCCAAACCAAGACGCCAGCGAAATTCAACTAGATAGAAAGCTTCGCATACATCTACATATTAATATAACAATGGATCTCGCGATAATAGCTTTTTCGTGTGGCTGTACAGCCTCATATTTACGATCGCGATTTCATGTTCGGGTGGCTCGAGTGCTGAAGTGGCTCGAATGGCGCACGGGCACTGTAGTCAAAACGCTATACTGGATGCGGCTTGCGCCTCGGCAACCCGAGCACCCGTGGACGGCTTTCTCCTTACACTCACACAGACTATCTTGATCTCAGCGTTAACACGCGAGGCGCTGCGGCATATCATCACGCTCTCAATCTATCGGATGTGTCGAGGTTACTACCGATTTTATCGACCTCAGAACGTGCCGCCACCTACCCGCCTGGTCACTTCAAGCAGCGCGCTTTTGGACGCTAGTGGAGGAACAAAGGTGTCGACCAAAGCAAACTCCGTCCTGAAGAAGCAATTGCGCGCTGTCCGTACTTGCAGAGCACTCAACTCATCTTTAGACCGACATATCCCATGTGTGATGTTTGGGACGCAATAGCATTGACGCACTCAACAGATCAGTTTACTCCGTTAAGCTTGGGATAGCGCAAGAGATTATATGCATTAGAGCAGTGCTGCCTCCTACCGGAATTACATTATCGACATCTAATCGCCGTAAGGCTATCAGACTAAGCATACATGCTGCGTAGAGAGCATGAACCTCTCGCTATTCCCTGACCATAGAGTCCAAAACAAGTACTCTACTGTCGAGCAACCTCTAGCCGATGTTTACAGGTGACTGCGCACTAGATGAACATTGGGGTGAATTTTCATGCCGAATCCTCTACGTATTTCACTTCTTAATGCTCAGCCAACCCACAATGTAGCAGTGAAGGGACAGCGTGCCGTGGTCTGTGATGCTTAGAATGTTGACTCCTTTCACCTCATTCACCACCCCCGATGCTCTTCTCACTATAGTGGCCCCCTTTACACTTCCTTACTTACGAACAAACTCACCTCAATTTCCAACCTCAACTCCTTACTTGATCTCAGTCATTGCCAGCTCTCGAATAAACACCACTGTCACAAACGCCACAAAATGGCTTCAGCTACCAACAAACACAGGGTGTCCATCGAACCATTCTCATCACCACCAGCCAAAGAGCCGCGCGATGCAAAGCGGGCATTGTCTCAAAAGAAACCACAGCAAAAGGCTCTAAGCACTTCCCATCGCCGCTCGTTGCCGCCCTCGTTATCCGACTCTTTAGATAAGGAGATTGCGGAAGAAGAGCTTGATGAAACACTCCGTCTCAGTTCGGTGCCGTCATCGCTATTCAACTCATCATATGAGGAGACCACAGATGAAAAAAATGATGAGTTACTGTCTCGAGTACAGGCAGGCGTCAAGTATGTGCGCGAACGAGATCGCCTTGCTAAACCCATCGAACAAACAACACGCTTTGAACTCAACCCTATGGAGGCCTCATCAAGTACTACTTTGGTCCTCCTGCGTATCTATGGCACACTCATTTCCGAATCGGATCATCTTGTAGTATACGAGTTAGGCATACCGCGACCGGACTGGGTTGTCGAAGGTGCTCTTCCCGGCCTTCACGACGCTCAATGGTGGTTGGACAAGAGTGCAGCCGAGGTCAAAGCTGGTCCATTCGTAGAGGAGCGCGATTTGAAGAGGGCCGAAGTAAACATCAGGGGACAGCAAAAGAAGAAGAGCAAGAAGAAGGGGCCGACAAAGCGTGAGAAGCAGATTGATCGGAAGTTGAAAGAGGGACTGAGGAGACAAGAGGCTGGTCTAAAGATGTACGACGATGATGGTATCGAGAAAGGAGGTTGGGTAGGGGAGGAAAATCAGGAGAAAGAGAAGGATGATGGTGGGCTCAATGTAGGGCTTGAAGTCAAAGTGGAGGACGAGGAGGACGAAGACTAGGCGCCTTTGTCCTAGACTGGCAAATGGGTCGGGGTTGGGCCAGGGCTGGGCCAGGGTTGGGTCGCCTAGATCAGAAAGTACTAGGCTCTCTCAATCATAGTATGAACCAATTCGGCCTAGAACTTTCCGATCTAGGCGACCCAACCCTGGCCCAACCCTGGCCCAACCCCGACCCATTTGCCAGTCTACTTTGTCCCACTCAAGCTCTGATGGATCACGGAAGTAAGACCTTGCGGTCTATCATGTTTACTACGACGTTTAAGGGTGATCGAATCTAGGATGAACAGTCTTTGATGGGGAAGGTATCCATAGTTTCTAGGGGCGGAGCGGACAAATGTGGTAAGCCTCTGAACTCCTCAACAACCTTAGTCAGGGAACCAAGGAGGTATGAGAGCAACGAGGGTATCTAGGAATCTTTCAGCGACGATTTGTACTCGTCAATCATGTAGCCTAGAAAATCGGGCGAAACCTGTAGTCATCAGTATTACATTCCAACACAACGAAAATTCAGATGATGAAAGCACACTGATGATATTCAGCAGTATATACACAAAAAGCGCAGCACGGCTGCGAAATATAGAAGTGGAATATGTTACAAAAAAGAGTGTGAGTAGGCACAGTCCAACCATTCGTTTCCATTCCAGAAAACCTCATCTCAATCTTCCCAACATCTGACGCATGCGCATCAAATCGTCAAGAAACCCGCGCTTAGTTGCGGAGAGATTGGCGGAAAGCGCGGCGACCGCGCCTGGCCTTCTTTCCACCGTTGCAGTTTCCGGCATTATGGGCAGCACCCTCGCTGGCGATGGGCTGGGCAGGAGCGGCAGTGCTGGCAGGGGCGGTGTTCTCCTGAGCAGGGGAAGTGGGCTCAGGAGACTGAGCAGGAGATTGAGCACCACCGCTGCTGCTGCCGTCCCAGACAGCGGGGGCGGGCATCGGGTAGTCCTTGTATCCGCCCCAGATGGAGAAGTTCCATGATGGGTCATCCTTCTTGTAGGCGCCGGGGAACTGGACGGTAGGGCCGGGGGTGCCGTTGCCACCGCCAGTGACCTTGACTTGAGCGCAACTGTGAAGTGTTAGATAAAATAGTCACTAGGTGTATGCGGGTGAAGACTTACGCGTAGTAGAACTCGGCCTCGCCACCATGGGCACCGTGGATACCGACGTGCTCAGAGCGGATGAGGTACTCGCCATCGGGAGTGCCCTCAGGGACAGTGAACTCGATCCTGTCCTTGTCCCAGGTGCACCAAGCAGTGCCCAAGAAGTCGGCGCTGGGGTCGCAGACGGCCTCCTCGAAAATCTTGAACCACTCTCCGTCGCCCTGGTACTCGTTGGCAGCACCGGGGGCCTTGGACATATAGACGAAAGCAGGTCCGGGGTGCTTCATGGTAGCACCAACACCGAGCTTCATGGCCATCTTGGCTCCGGCCTTGACCTCGGCGGTTCCGGTACGGCCAGCGCTCTCGAAAGAGCCCTTGTTGCAGCGGAAGTCGTCCATGTCAGGGGTCATGTCGTCGCGGGTGTTCTTCCACTTGGTGGGGTTGTACTTGGCACCACGAGTGTTCTCGCGGATGTACTCGAGAGGCTTGGACTCCTGGCCGTCGACAACGAGGACATCGAAAAAGTAGTGTGCGGAGGCGAGCTGCGCAATGGCGGCACCGGCGAGAAGAGAGAGCTTCATGTTGAGTGGAGGTTGGTGTTTGAAGTTGAACTGGATGAGCAAACGATTGTGGTATGGTAGGACTAGCCTGTAGAAACGAATGTAGTAGCGAAAGACTGAAAAGCGAGGAGAAGCGAAAGACAGATGCAAAGATGTGCTGATGAACTTTCAATCGCCGTTCTCGAGCTTCTCTTATGTATCTCACCACTTCTGCCTATCTGAGCTCTGAAGTCAAGCTCACTAACGCTTTTGGTACCTTAACAAGCCCACCCCACTTACGTTCTCGCTCCTGACATTACCTTGGGCAGGGAGGCACTCCCGCAGCGTTTCTTCATATCGACGCATGAGGCCTCGTTCTCTTGGCTGTGGTCTTGTTTCCACTGTGCCGCTTAGCTGTAGCGAAGCGAAATGACTATACGAACCGTGACAGCTGTTACAGTGGTGTTCACTGCCGTAGCGCCCGCTTAGCGGAACCAGAACACCAAGATTGTGGGTCTTCCACCAACAGCGCCGCAAGGCTGCCCTTGTTTCAAACCATATTCTTGGCGGTCGGATACTTGGCGTTCGGAGGTCTCATCAATTGGAGACATACTGGTACCACCACGGTTCAGTTTGCCGAGTGCCGAAAAATCTCGATCGTTCGGGCCTGGTGCAATGTTGGCAATAGGAGATCCAGAGAGACTGAAAGGCTGTGCTATGAGCGGTACAGTATTCGCGAAAATGATGTATATCTCTTCACAGCATGACGGTTGTGGTATGCAGGCTTTCACATGCTGTCCCCCCCAGGCACTGAAATTTCGACAATCAAAGACAGATGCTGATGCATTGTAGAACCCACTTACCCAAATTTTCAACATTGGCATCCAGATTGCATGGCTGCGCTTGCACAACTGCGGTGAGCCCCTACCTGCATCCTAGCGCCCGTCATGTGCGTAACGACGGTGCATGAGCACACGGATGAGAGCGACATGGCGTCTCCCTGAGATGAAACAATGCTCAGGTTAGTGGCATACGAAGGAATCCATGGGTTTCAAAGAATGTTATAAGAGCATGCAACAGCCTTTTGTAGTTTTTCCACGATATATGCTTCTATGACGAGACTGAGCTTACCCTTGAGTATAGTTGAGGTTGTTTAAAGCCTACCAAGTCATCATTAGACACCAATTGGACCACTACTTGATGAGGCCCAACACCTAGGTTCTTGGGTTCGGCTGATCACGAACTCCTGAATCAGTAGCGGCTTACTTCTACCTGCACTTTAGCCTAAAGACTATCATGAAGGTCCCGTCCCGAGGTATCCACAATGTAAAATCAGTGGATAGACAGGCTGTAGCGTGTTTCTAAACTTATCTGTGGCTTGTTTCATGGTTTGACGTCTGTCGCGAGACTCTGCCGAGTGTCACCGCATGCAAGTCTAGACGAGTGAACGGCCGACAAGCGCTACAATCGTTCCCGCAAGATGATTGAACGTGCTATTGGATGGATTTCTTAGTGAAGCTATTGAAGTAAACGGGCGTTGAAGCGCATAGGAAAGCCGATTGTTTCCGTATGTGCTACAACAGCAGTCCACAGTGCACGTGCCTTCACGTTAAGGTGAACATCTGTGCTGGAGGTCAGTGTCAGAGCCAAAAAGGCTAGCTTCCGGCTCTGCATCTTTCATGTCCTCTAGGGAGACGGGAACTTGGCGCAACAATTCGAATAGTGCAGATGCGAACCCGTTCTTACCCCCAACCCGAAAACGAGTATCTCCTCTCGCGTCGACTCTCCCTGTTGCTGGCGCGAACCGCCTCATGAGACCAAGTGTGCCTGGCATCGGTTGAATCTATTATGGTATGATTCTGGTGTCGAAAGAAGGAAGGTTCATAGGCAATACTGGCTCGGGAGCGTCAAGCCCACTTCTAGCCAGACCTCATTACTAAGAGCCCAGTAATTATGCTAGTGCGTCATTCTGATAAGACGAAGAGTCCCTGTGCAGACTGGGATAATGCGAGTCGTTATCTTGAGGCGAGCGTTGATGGACAGAGAAAGAATGAGATGGTGTTGTGATTATGTCGTGTGTTCACAAGCGCGTCGCCTGACCTACCACACGTCATAACTAACAAATCATGTGGCACCCTGAATCATGGTTCCCCTGCGCCTTTTTCGGACGCCCGTAGTATTCTCCAAACTCCTCCTTATCAAAGAACTGTTTTAAGAGCATCCCTCCTGTCGCAGGGTCGACTCTCAAAATTACGTCTACGCGCCTCCTGCGCGGGATCGCAGTCACCGGCAGCTCAAGTTCATCGCAGTCACCAACAGCCAAGTTCACGAGCTTCATTCCTACCTTAGCAAGCACCCCTCAGCCACAATGTCAACATCAACCGACCAAAAGCCCTCGGCATCCCCCGCTCTCAACGCGAAACAACAGAGCCGTATCCAGAAGCGGCGGCTTGCTCGGCAGAAGCTCAACGACCGTCTCAGCCTCAATAAAGAACTGAGGAAAATACACAGCCAGCCGCTACTTTACCCTGCCAGCGCGAAACCAAATACCGGCTGTGGGCGGTATCCTAGAGGTCCGGATGGGCGCTTCCTGACGCTTGACCAGATCGTTGCTCGGGATATGGGCACCCTTGCGATTAGGGAGGCAGGAGGGAAAGCGGTGTCGAGGGAGAAGGCGAAGATTTGATGGAGTGGTGGGCTGGTGGTGATATTAGTGCTGGTCGCTGATATAGTAATATATACTTCAACGTGGATGCAACGGTTGTAAAAGTTGTGAGATATGATGTGTCCAGGGCCAATAGTCGATTACCAACTAGTAGCATGCCAAAGGTGAACAAGTAATGGAGACACACATCAAGGTGTCCAGTCTGCGCCTGAAGCCCTTCAGTACATCGAAACCCATGCGTCTCAAACCCCAAAGCTGACCCAGGAGGCCTTCACATACTCAATCTTTCACCATCCGACCCCCAAACCACACTGACTACCTCCACGCCTCTCCATTCTACCGCCACCCCACGCCCTCCCTTTCAATCCCCGCCTCGACTCCCGCCCTCATAACAGCCAAATCCTCATATAGCACCCTAACCTCCCACATCTTCGTGGGACTCATCGCCATAACAATACCCCCACCCTTACCCCCAGTCTCCCACCTCTCACTCCCCTTAACATTCTCCTCATCCCTCAGCATCTCGTCCATAATCTCCTTGGCAACCAGCATCGCTTTATTCCTTTCAACCCACGACCCATGAAGCCTCGTCGTAGCCGCATACCCCTTTGGCTTCTTCCCCTCCCCCCCATCATCACCAAGAGGAATCAGCCTCTTCTCCCCCTTCTTCTTCCTCGCCTTCAACACAGCACCATGCACAAGCGGACCCACAGAAACAACAGTGTAGACCGGACTCGGCAGCACATCCCTGACCTCCTTGTCTACCTCGCGCACAACTTCCAAAACCGTATACGTACCCCTCTGCCCCTCGACGACAAAGCGCTTAAACCCGCCGACGTCAAACTCAAGGTTCTTCTCGCGCTCGCCCCAGATGTTTTCGATTTCTCGCAAGGCTTCCAATTTGTCGATGGCGCGCGGCGAGTTGCTAATTACGGCTTCGATCTCAGGGAGGAGGTGCAAAAAGGTTTTTACGGGCCCGTTGATTGTGTGGCTGTCGGTGTGCGGTTTGATGGTGCAGAGGTACCAGATTGTGCCGGAGACGACGGAAGGTACGTTGAAGGAGTCGGACGGCTTGCGGTAGCCGGTGAGGGGTAGATCGACGTTGGAGGTTGAGGAGGCTGTGTAGGGCGCGAAGTCGAAGAGGATGCGGTCGGACATTTTGGGTGATTGAGGGAGTTTGGCTGTTCGTTTGTTGATTGAATCGCGGGGTAACTGGGTGGGCTTGGAATAGTTAGGGTGAGGTGTAGTTGAGAAATTCAATCATAGCTGTGAGGTAAGCCTTTTTTTAGACAAGATAGAGCGTGGGCGCTGTAGCCTGGGCCGTTTGCACTTTGTTCTTATCGCGCCATCACATGTGAAGGCACCAAAGGGCGGTATAAACCCGCCCCTTCACCTCTGCAAACGGACTTACGAGGCTTCGATAGGGAACCCGAGGCGCGAAAGTGCTGGTCTGCGCGGTATGTAGTCGCCCGGACGATACACGGGCCAGTCCAAGGGCGAAGTAGCGGGAGTGTAGGAGGACTTCAGACACTCGTACAAACAAGTACATATTGGTATCGCTGTGATATAAAAAAGACTCAACTCTTAAAATACATGGCTTTCTTTTTGTCCTCGTTCCCAGAACGCCATAGCGCCGTACGCATGCAGAACATGACACCTTCCCCCCTGACCGCTTCCTCCTGATACGACTGTATATCACTTAGTGGTTCTTCGCCCTCCTCGCCTTACCAGGTCGTTTGCTCGCTCCGCCGCTGGGCTTGCCCTTCATCTTTCGCGAGGAAAAGTCTCGAACGTCTCCGCTAGATTTCGCGTCGTTGCTCTTAGCGTGTCGCTTCTTGCCTCCGAAACCATACTTTGTGTCCTTCTTCTGGCGCTTAGCGTTGAATGCTTTGCCGTCACCACCCTTGCCGCGGCGGTCGGACTTGGAGTCGTCGGCGGTAGCGGCGACGTCGAAAAGGTCTTCCTCGTTGGTGGATGTGATGTCCGCGCCCTGTCTCTCTGTTACGTCATTAGTCTACGTTCTGAGCCGTCTTTATGGGTGGAAAACTTACTCCTCTTGAGGGTGCTGATCTTCTCCATGGTGTCCTTCTTCTCCTTGGCGCGCTCTTGCATCTTGGCAACCTGGACCTGCTTGCCAAACTTCTTCAAGTCTCTCTGCTTTCGCGCCTCAGCAGCGGCCTTCTTGCCAGCCGCAGCATCGATCAGCTTCTGCTTGATCTTGCCCATGTGCTCATCGCTCTTGACCATCTCAGCAAAGTAATCCGCTGGTCGCGAGAACGAGACACCCTCCTTCTTCAACTTCTTCCGTGCATCCTTGACAGAGGACAGGCACTGCTTGTAGAATGCGAGCTCACGGTTGAGATCATCCTCGACATCGGGGATGTCGACAGGTTCGTCGGTAGTTACGGACTGATGTTCAGAGAAAGCGAGCTTTGAGTAAGGAAGTTGTATGCGGTTCAAGGCTGCAGTGAGCGCGGCGGTGTTGTTGATTGTAAGGCGCTGGTGGGGGATGATATCGCCCTTTTCGTCTGATGCGACAGAGTCGAGGTCTGAGAGCGCGATGTCGTCCTCTTCTTCCTCGTCGTCGTCGTCGTCCCCAGTATCCTCATCTCCATCCTGTTCCCCCTCGTTGTCCTCGGCCTGCATCTCCTCCTCATCCGAGCTGATGTCGCTTTCGCTGTCGTCGAGGTGCGCAAGGTTCAGCGCAGGCTGCTCAGACGCGTCATCTTCGTCGCTCGCGTCCTCGTCCTCGTCCTCGCTGCCCTCGGTCTCCCACTCGGGCTCCTTGACTGCAGGCGCAGACTTTGGCGACTTGGCCTGTTCCTTCTCGCCCTTGTTCGACTTCTTCGCCTTGCCATTGACCTTGACCTCTACCTCGTCTAGCGGCACAGGAACGCCACCATCCTCAGCATCCTTGGTTCCCTCGGCCTTTGCCTTTTGCCGGGCCTCTTCGACAGCGCGCTTCTCTTTCCGCTTTTGGGCTTCCTTCTCGTACTTGCGCTGCTTCTCGAGCTTGACGTTGCGCCCCTGCTGGGTGTGGAGCGCGGCCTTGAGCTTGCTTTTTCCCATGTCGAATATTATTTGCGCGCGCGACAGAGAAGAGTAATGTGTAGTGGGCGTTGTATGAGATCAGACGTCAAAGCTTCCCAAAAATTAATTCGACGAGTTCGAACTCTCGGCGCAGAAACATTTTAGCGTCCGCGCTAGTCTGACCGCCTACCAAACAGGCAAGAGGCCGCGGCGAAGACCACGTGCTCTCGTGAGGCTCAGTGTTCACCGCAGTCAAGCCTCTTGGTACGACACCGAACTTTTGACTTGGGCTTTACTGGTTCAGGGTCTGAGCTGTACTGTGTCATCACCCTGCGTTCCCACTCCAAAGTCACCATACACATATTCGAACATGGCGACACCGCAACCGCTCGGGGAGCGCACACAGAGCGACTCCGCAGTACGTACCTTGGCAATCACATGTATGTTCTTACCAGCTGAATCAGCCTCCAGTCTGTCGTATCAAGCAACCCCGAAAGCTCCGGTGAGCTTACAGCCGTTGTTGACGATCTCCTAAACCAACTCAACACCAAATTCACCACCATCAGCAGCGAACTTCTGAACAAAAGTAAGTCTGATGTCGTGCTAATCCAAACTTGATGGGTCGGATGCTAATCTTGATACAGTGGATGACATGTCGCGGCGGCTGGATAACCTGGAAGCCACCATTCAAGGTGGCGAGGGATCCAAGGGCTCTGGCTCAGGAAAATAATGTCTCAGAGCGAAACCGCACTACTACAAAGCGCAGGTCGCATGTCCTTTCACAATCGTTGGCGTTAAATGGTAGATCACTTATATACGATTACAAATTGGGTATTGAATTTGATTCTAGCATGTTTGTTTACGCCTGTCATTCTCATAATCATACACAGCGCTCTTGCACCATGTGTATTCTCTCCCTTCGTATCATGGCACGTTCGTGCCATTGGTATCAACATCCTCCGCCGTCACCTGTTCCCAAAGGAACGAATGTGTTTACAACTCAGACTTCTCCTCTGCGGCATCACCCATGAACTTCCTCAGGATGTTGCTCCTGCTCATCAGGTCATCCATCTTCTCAGGCGCCAAGTTGCCCTTGGCGATCAAGCCCTTCAAACGGGTGAGCTCGTTGGCAGCGTATCCTTCGTTGGCACTGAGCTTCTGGAAGGCCTTGACGTAGTACTGTGCGTACTTGTCCTGCAGAGTCGCAGCAATGGTCTTGGCCTCCTCGGTTCCGTCGGCCCATGAGTCCTGGAACTTCTCGATGATGCTGTTGAAGGCCTCGATGGTGCCACCAGTAGCATCAAGACCGCCGCCGACGGCACGGTGGGTGCCAGCGTTGGCGTTGAGGAAGTCGATGAAGTCCTTCTCGGTGCGGGCGCCAGTGTATGGGAGGGGCTCAGTGGAGCCCTTGGGGAAGTACTTGATGGTGGGATAGGACGAGACGCCTTGCTCTTGAGCGAGGGCCTTGGAGTTCTCGGCTTCGGCGTCAACCTTGGCGATCAGGACGCTGGGCTCGGTGACGAAGTCATTGGCGAGGGTTTCCCAGATGGGAGCGAGAGTCTTGCAGTCTGGAAATTGTTAGTTATAGACTCCAGGCTGCAATGAGATCGGAAGACATACGTCCGCACCATGGGGCAGTAAAGGCAACAAGCACATCCTGGTCCTTTCCAACCTTCTCCTTGAAGCTCTTGTCATCGAGGTAAACAACCTGGCTAGGAAGCTTGCCCTTGACCTTGGGCTTGACAGATGTGTTTTCTGTGATGAACTTGCTCAAGCTCTCAAGATCACGTCCGCCCTTGTAATCGGTGGGCTTATCGCTTTTTCCATCGAACCACTTGAGCGTGGGGAAGCCCGTGACGCCGAAACGCTTGCCCAGCGACTTGTGGTTATCCGCATCGACCTTTGCGACGCTGACTTTGTCTCCAGCATGCTGGAATACGGTAGCGAGCTCTTCCCAGACGGGAGCGAGGTTCTTGCAGTGGCCGCACCAGGGGGCGAAGAACTCGACAAGAGCGGGCTTGCCGGACTTAAGGACGATGTCGTCGAAGTTGGAGGGCTCGAGGTCGATGACGGCAGATGCCGAGGCGATAGCGGGGAGCAGCGCAATGGCTGCGGGTATTAAATTGCGGAACAACATTGTATGTGATTTGAGTGCTGCAGCTCAAGTGAAAGAATTGGAGCTCCAAACTTATGTTGAAGAGCGGTGGGGACTATGGAGAAGGAGCTAGAGCGGCTATCAGGGTCCTGAGGTGGCGATCGCTTAGCATGAAAGGTGTCCTCTGTTACGCGTCTGACAAGTTTACAAATCCAACATTACCATAACAACGCGTCATGGCGCAGTGAAAACAGTTTGCAATTCTAATCATTTTAGCTCATAATATCCTAAAATAACATTGGTCGTCGCCTGTTGTCTTGGCCAGCACGAATATCACTGTATGCATCTTGGGGGTTGACAAAGCAGAGCTAGCTTATCGATACGTCAAAAAGATCAATTTTAGGGTATCATATCTGTAGTCCTCCTTGACATCCGTGTATTGCATCAAGTCCCAAACGGGCTCACCGTTCCTGAATCAATTCAGCGACATTTTCCAATTATTCCCACCCGTCATCCCATAACTCCCACTAACCGTCTTCTCCTCTACCTCTGCCTCTTCTTTCTTCTCCACCTTCTCCACCTTCTTCTCCACCTTCTCCACCTTCTCCTTCACCTTCCCACCCATCGCCTTAACCTCCTCAGCAACCCTTTCGATCACCCCCTTCAATCTCCTGACATCCGCGCCCTTAATCTCGTCCAATTTCTTTCCGTCCTTGAACAGCATAAAAGTAGGCATAGCCGTGACACCATACTGGCCGGCGAGTTCTCTCTGCTCATCGACATTGACTTTGACGAAAGCAAATTTCCCCGCTACGGAATGCGTGCTGGAGAGCTGGGCGTACACGGGCGCAATTTGTTTGCAGGGCGGACACCATGTTGCGTAAAAGTCTGCGATGAGGTATGTGTGCGCATTGAGGAGGGTGCGGAAGTGCAGTGGTGCTGAGATTTCTGTTGGCATGGTTGTGGTGTTGGCGAGGGTTGGTCGCGAGGCTTGAGTGCGGGTGGTGTGTATCTTTTTTTTTTGCTGTGAGTATATCTTTTGCTCTATGCGGGTTGTGTTGCAGTAGGAGTGTGTATCGTGAGGAGGCTCCAAGTTCGGTGCCGTGAAAGCCACGAAGATGGATTTATCGCTGCTTATGAAGTTGCTGGGGCGCGATGTTGTAGAATCTTCCACGTTTGCTTAGCACCAGCTTACCTGGGATGGCATCCCACCGGGTGACATTTGTCATCGCCACAACCATCGCGTGTTGACGCGCTTGCTACATGCAGTAGTCGGTGATATCAAACCCAAAACTTTAGTCCGCGACGAAATAGCATGACCCATGCCCAGAAAAGTCCCGCAGCGCACGTAGTTCGGAGCAACCGGAGAGCCTATCGTCGCGCAGCTTTCAACACAGGAATATTTCAAGATTACAACAGAATGAATCAATGTCTTCATAACGACCTGTAGATGCGAGTGCAGCCTAGCCCATAACGCCTCGCTATGCAAACATTCATAGTGTGCGTCCTCCCTCCCCCCTACCACATCTCGACCTCAACCCCCACCCCTCCCCAATATCTCCTCCCTCTCGAGCACCTCAGGCTTAAACTTGATCAAAAACACAGTCTTCCCCGGCCATAGCCCCTTCCCATCCTTGCCCTCTTCCTCGCCCACACTATGCGCCGTTACGCCCTCAGTCGGCAGCCCCGCACCATCACACACGCCCTCGATGATGCCCGCCACGAACGCCGCACAGTTCAGACTCGACAGCTCCTTGGGTAACGATATGTACTGGTTGACCATGGGCTCGTTGTCGAACAGCATGTATTGTCCCGGATCGGTGCCTGACTTTTCTAATGCGTCGGCGGGTCGGCCGAAGAGGTAGCGGTAAAGTTGTTGCGCGATGAATTGGAGGAGAGGCAGGATTCGCGTGGGTCGTATTGAGGCGAGGGGGTTGGCTGTGCGGGAGAGGAGTAGGTCGAGGAGGCGGAGGCCAATGGGGTAGCCTTGGGTGTTTAGTCTGCGTCGTGGGTTAGTGATTCGGCTCTCGGTGAGAGAGTCAAGGTTGCGCAGTGCTGTGTTGAAGCATGCCATCTTGACGGTCTGTCGCATACCTCTGCTCTAGGTCCCCCACATCCTTTGCTCCCTTTTGCGCATACGCGATCATCTCAATGAAGAGATAGGCAAATGCCGCCCGACTCAGCTCCGCATTCTTACTTCGGTTCAGATTCCTGTCGTATATAGTCTTCTTGTTCGAAGGTAACCGTAGGCCGGGCCCTTGGCTTGTGTTCCCGCTCATGGCTAGATGCTGTCCTCCTGGCTGCGATTGTAGGCTGGATTGCGGGCGGATTGTCGCGGCAGGTGAAGATGCAGATGCAGGCTTTGCAAATCTTTCAAAGTTTGTGAGGGAGGATTGGCGCGTGGAGTAGTGTGAGGGACTCAGTGAAAGCAAGTTGGACATGGTCGCTCTCCAAGTCGCGGGTGCGCTTTGGCGGAGCAATGTGGGTCTGGGGGTCGTGCGCCGTGCGTCAGACTTGGGCGGTTGAGGCTGAAGACGCCAAGCACAGGGATAGCATCTTGTCTAGCTTACAAGTGTCATATTAGAATTACATTGAAGACTGCCATTGCGCATTCGAGCTCATTCACATCGATTGTATATCTTTTCATTATTATGTAGAAGCGGTGGATAGGTTGCTCAGCACTTGTAGCATCCTCATATTCCCATGTGCCTATGCCTCTCCGTTGAAGCGAGCTTCAGCATGCCGGCAAGCCATCTCCAAGGCACGCTTTGAGCGCCGGCCGTCGTGCTTCGCCTGCTTCTTCCTGTCGTCTTCGGCATAGTCCGCACCGGGAATCCGACGCTCCTCCCTCTGCGGCTTAGTCCATTCTTTGTACCACGCCTCGAACTTCGTGGTCAAGTTGGCCTGGTGCCATTCCATCTCCGTCAAGACGCGCTGAATGTCAGTGCGGCGGGCTTCAAATTCGATCGGGATGATGACGACGGTATTGTTCGGGTCGACAGCTGCGTTGCGCATATGTGGAGCTCCGGATTGCTCAGTCTTGAGCGCTGCGCTCAGATCGCCGTTGATCTTTCTCTGCTCTTGCATTGCAGCTAGAGCGTCGTCGCGCTCTTTCTTCATTTTGCGTTGAGCGGCGAGATGGCGCTGTTTGGCATCCATAGCTTCCTTGGCCCTTTCCTCCTCTTTGCCAGCAGCTTCTTTGGCATTCTTGACCTTCTTGTTCGCGCCCTTGAGCTTGTTGGCCTTGGTTTCATTTCGCTTGTCCAAAAGTATATTCTCGCGCTCAGCCGTCTTACGACTCTTTTAGCTGTGCATTTTCTGAGCGCAAGCGTGCAATCTCGCTTTAGAGTCGATTGAGACGGCGCACAGTATCGTAGGGGAGATTCGCACGGGCTGTATCTTTGGCAGGCCGCTGATCGAGTTCCGTGAGAATCTTAGTCTGGTTCTCGGCCCTTGCCTTCCAGTGGTCGCGTTGACTCAGGTTCGCGATAGTGGCTCGTACTATACCTTCTTCGCTCTCCTTCGCTTCCATCTCTTACTAGTCCGCATCTGCTACCGCGAATACTTGTCCGGGCTCAGCTTCTGGTGAGACTTGACCGGAGAACCTGGCTGGGGAATTGCCCCGATGCAGGTCGTGCAACTCGAAGAAGAGCGCCTCCAAACCGAAGCTCATCTGCTGGCATTTAGTACAAGAGCGTAATTAGGCATCAAATGCGTCATGCCTTGAGTTGCAATTGACTGCGAGTAGTCGCAGTTGCGCATGCAATTCGCAGTTGCTCAAGGTGGACGCGGTGTCGCAACGCCAAGCATTGCAACCCGGTGAGATGAGAACAAACGTAACAGGAAGGTACGCCAGCCGCACCTTCACTGTGAATAATCAATCACGTATAGCGCATCTTTGACGGTGACGAAGTTCCAGGTCCATGCCTTGGCGCTGAGTTCAGCTGTATATGTCCAATCGCGTGAGATATTTGCTCATGGGGCCGATTCGAAGCATTGCGGCTGTCCGGCGTGGGGTACAGTTCCGAGTGCAATTATGCTATATTATTATGTGGTTGTATCGAAGGCGTCCTCTCGTCTTTACGCGCCCAGCTGTTCTATGACGAGCGCGAGGTCCTTCACCCGGAATGGTTTCGACACCGCATCGTCCATGCCAGCTTCCGTGGCGCGCCTTAGCTGTTCTGGCCTTGCGTTGGCGGTGACGGCGATTATTTGGAGATGCTTTTCAATATGTCCTTCTTTCTCGGCAGTACGTATCATACTCGCGCATTGCAGCCCGTCGACGATGGGCATCTCCACATCCATCAGAATGACATCGATATATGGGCCTGTAGCAACGGAATCCGGGAAATTCTTCCAATGTCTGGTGGTTTTGATGAAATCGAAAGCTTCCTGTCCGTTGTCTGCCGTGTAAATTTTGTAGCCGTGTCTCTCCAACTGCTTCTTCAAAACGCGCTGATTCACTAAGTTGTCCTCGACAAGAAGGACGCTGAGCTGTGGCTTCTCCTGGGGTTCAGGATCCTCTACTGCGGCGGGTGAGAGCTGAATGTGGGAGCTCTTGACTTCCGCGGGCCCATCGGTTCCTGTAAGAATCGTAATAGTGTTGGGCGGGAGTGCCTTGGAGGCCTTGACATAGAAAGCAAAAGTAGACCCTACGTTTTCTTCCGATGCAAAACCGATCTCACCACCCTGCAAGGCCGCAAGCTTTCGACTGATGAAAAGCCCCAGTCCAGACCCACCGTACTTGCTGTAGGTTTTGGGCGATGCTTGGGTAAAACGAGAAAAGATGCGTGCCATTGAGGCGGTGTCCATGCCGCAGCCCGTGTCCTTCACACTGCACCATAGGTAAATACCCTGGCCGGTCGTTTTCGAGCCTAGCGTCGAATCACTCTTCCGGTCAGAAGACGATGATGCCGCCATGGTGAGGTCCACAAAAACATCGACCGGAGGCGAGGTGGAAGCGCCGATACGGAGGGTGACGTTTCTCTTTTCGGGACTGTCTTTCGTGAACTTGATGGCGTTGACAACGAGGTTCACGAGGACCTGCAAGATCCTTCCTGGGTCTGCCTCGATCCAGTCAATCCCAAGCTGGCTTAGCGACGTGTCCGGCACTGTTACTAGCGTAACTCCGACCTGTGCCGCTTCAAGCTTGAACGTACTCTCGACCTGACCGAGAAAACTTTTCACCTGGAAGGTGGTTGGGCATATCTCTAGGAGATTGGAGTCGAGCTTCGAGAGCGAAAGGATGTCGTCGATGATTCGCTTCTGATGCATGGTGCAGGACATGATGGTTTCGACAGCGTCGACCATGTTGCCGTTGAAGTCTTGAAGGCGCTTCATAGTGATGGCAGTATCCCCGTCGCACGTTGACCGATAGTTGATGTGGTCCAGCAACAGCTTTACTTCGGAAAGCGAGTGTGCTAGCGAGTCCGTGCAGTGCATCACCGCACTCAGAGGGTTTCGGATCTGCATTGCATTAGCTCATGTCTTCAGCAGAAGTCTGTGGAAAGCTCATACCTCGTGACTTGTCATATCGACAAAGTTTTCTTGCTGCCGCCTGGCTTCTACAGCTTCTTCCAGTCTTGTCCGCTGCAAAGCCTCGGAGAATTTGAAGTCGCTGATGTCCGTGATCACTGTCGTGATTTGGAAGCTATCGCTGCCGACCATCTCTGGGAAGCCGGTGAAACGCACCCAAGCCTGTTTCGACAGGTCGGAAGCTCCCTGCCACAAGCGATTCAGCCTGATATGGAAACCGTCAGGCCTGCCAGTCCGGGAGATGTCTTCTAGGCGAGCATCAAACTCCGGAACGTCTTCGGGAAAGATGATGGAGCGAACCTCAACATCGTGCACTGGCACTGAAGGGTGGCCTGTCATTTGAAACCAGGTCTTGTTTACAAAGGATGGTTGTCTGTTTTGATCAAATATCAAGATGCCGAAAGGAGCATTCTCAATGAGGTTTAGCAGACGTGATTCGCTCAGATGAAGTTGTTCTAGAGCAACAGCACGATTGACGATGGCCTCGTGTTCAACCTTTTTCTGAGCATCGATATCTGTCACACATCCCGTAATACTCATAACGTTGAGCGAATTGTCGAAGACGGGAACGCAGGCTACTTGCACCCACTTCTTTTCCTGCCCGCGAGGTCGAAACTTGACGGACACGGTGGTAGGTTGACCGCCGAGCAGCGCTTGCCAGTGGGACTTTAACAAAGCCATGTCCTCTGGCTCGCAAAGCTCCACGAGCTTTGTATGGTATTGCACCTCCAGGTCCTTGGAACAGCCACTAAGGTTGCAGAAGGCTTCCTGTTGGTAATCAGTACGTGCGGGTCAGCTGTGTTCGACTCTTCTTACGTTTGTTTGTGTCAGCTTCCCTGACAGAGTGCATTCAAAGACACCAACACTGTTGCGACAAAGTAAGCATTGCTCTTCGGGGCGTGCGAAAGACCAACCTAGCTGCCTCCATGATCTCCAACATCCGCCGCATCTTGCCAGTTGCCAGCGCAGCTTCTTGTTGCTTTAGATGCACTTCCTTAGCAAACACCTCTTTCTCCTTTGCGATGCGCTTGTGATCGTTCTCCTTGGCGAGAACCCTAGCTTCGACCATAGTGATAGCTGCCACAGTGTTGCAAAAGTTGTAATGAAGTGTTCGCACCCATGCTTGATAGGAGCTATCATAGGGTCTCCGTGGTGCCAGACCTATGACTAGGACGGCGTGGACGCTCGAAGCCCTATCCATGACGCTGGGCAGGATGACTGCTTGATGACTGTCATCACCATAGCATCGAGTACTGGATGCGCGGCACATCTCTGGCGGCAAAGTTCCGTCATGCGCTTGAAGAAGCTCCGAATTGTGCGAATCGACAGCTCCGAAGATCTTCTTGGCCCATGGTCGCTCCTCACCACGTCTAATTTTGGATGGAAGCGGTGTCGAAAAGGACCCGACGGTACCAGCGAGAAAGAAGTCTTCAGTACTGACATTGTTCGAAACGAAATCTGTATCCTTGTCGCGCACGAGCTTAGAATCTGCATAATATATGGCAGCAAAAGATATGTCGCCATCTCCGTTTGCTATGCCGTTCAAAGTCGCGGTCCAAAGAGCAGGTAGTTTTGTGGCATCCTTGGTAGCTTGACGAATCTCCTCCAAGGCCTGTTCACGACGAACTTGTAGTACTTCTTTAGTGGTATTATATGTTGTCGCGTGATATCCGTCCAAGGATAATGGTAATTGAACCATGGTGGCCGACAGAAAGACCTCTTCCAAGCGACCATCCTGCGGAAAGAAGAAGGTTACATGATTTTCGTTAGCCACCTCAGATTTATCCTTGGCCCGCTTCGTGATTCTTGATATTGCAGGCGCTTGTGCTATCAAGGCTGTATTGAGGGAGACTGGCCTGCCCTGATAGAGCGGATGGCAATCGCGGAGTAGACGGCCATAAGCGGTGTTATACAAGATGATGGAGTCGGGACCTAAGAGAAAAAGTTGCGGTTGTGGGCTCAGCAATGCAAGATTGACAAGAACCAATAATTCGCGCGGCCATGTTGAAATAGGTCCAGGAGCAGTATCTGCCCAGTTCAGATTGCGTATGTATTCCAGGTCTGAGTCAATGGCGGCATCTCCGGTTGGTTCGGTGAGGAAAGAGAGATGGGGTTCGTGTAAGTGTTTGGCAGCATCCGACTCCTGGGACATTATTGTGACGACTGATTGACGACACAAGAAATGTTGGGTGGTAGCTGGAGTGCGTATGTGCCGGAACGTTACTGATCACGGCAGACAGTATGGGGTGGTTCATGGAGCAAACAAGTTAGTCGGTGGCGAAACGAGTGTTTCTGGGGCCATCTAGACCAGCGAGACCCTGAAAAGAAATAACCTTCGGCCAGTCTTCGGACAAACCTCTGAACGGGGCTAACCGCAGCTGAAGCTGAACGGCCGTTCATGAGCCTGGTTGGAGCAGTTAACACCGACATCTGAGGCAGGGCCGCAGTCATCCCGCGCGTTCTCCCGATAGTCGCGAGACACGTGCCCGCGACGTTCTGTGGTCCTGGAGTGTCAGCAGATCAGGTGGCTGGAAAGCGCCCCAAGTCGCAATCCAAATTGAAGCCACAGGCCAAACGGGCGAACTGGTCGGCCCTCGCTAGCATGCATTCCCTGTGTAAGGATGGCGCCTGCTATAGCCCAGCCCGGCGTAGACGTACGTGCTGGCTAGACTTACTGTAGTGCCGCGCTGCCGACATAGCCGCAAGCAGAGGTACCATGATTCACTGCAGGGATGCGTCCCCCGCCTTCTCTTGGCGCCTGTATCGAGGAAATCCAGCATCGCTAGTTTTCCCAGAAAACACCTGAAGGGCCTTTTTCATGCATCCGAGGCACCCTGATCATCTCCTCGCTAGCTCCCGTGTTTAGACAATCTCCTCTTTACAGAGGTTGTGCGACTGGGTAGTCGGGCATTGTCCATTCGGAACTTCTTTTCGAGATCACGATCTTCACCCATACCCCCGTCGCCTATTGTCTGGACAACCATATTCCTAGCTTCCCTCATCTGTGGACTCTGTGACTGCCCTTCTGTATCGGCAACAGCGACCTCGCCGAGACATGCATTCAATTCTCCGACAGCGCAAAGACGGGGCCGGGGGCCGGCGATTAGGCGGTTCTAGAGACTCTCCTTTCGCCACACGCCACCTCTATGGAAGCTTACATGTATTTATCCTCTGACCACAACCCCATCTAGGCCCCGGTCTTGGAAACTGTTGATGGTTTTCTAATAGCTTTGTCTGATGAAGAGATCATTGCAAAACCTAGTGTAAGACCGCCCCAGTAAAGCACCGAGTGCGGTGTATCTGACTTGGCCCAGGCGTTCCTGCAGCCCTTGACGTGGCGTACGTGTTCAATAAAGCTTGGCAAAGAACCCGCACGTCTTTGCGCTATGCACACTCCCACTATAGTGATTGTGTTGCGACGGCACGGAAAGTGATTTGAATACGAGGAGTGCGAAAAATGCTTTCAAACCCTAATTGTATCGATATTCGACCAGATCGGGCATAAGACGGCACATTTATCTCGATCCTCGAAAGTCGGCTCCATTTGGTCCACTGTCAGCCTCAGCGGGGAATCCTCCCATTGTGCACGGCTCTGATGGGGCGGAAGATACCGAGATCGGCCGGCCATCCGGGCCTCGCATGTACGAAACATTTGCAGACGCATCGTAATTTCCAGGAACGAACATTGCAATTAAGAAATACGATGCAAGCGAAAGATACAGTATGCTAAGCCTGGGTAGCAATGTCCCGAATCAGATTGCACACTTCATCGTCCGTCATGCTCTTCACCCCCAAGAGTTCGTTGTCCTTTGTCTGCTCCCAACGCGTCGCGGGGCATGCTGAAACAGACCAGCGGATCATATCCCCTATGACCTGCATATCGACTTTGCCGGCCATCATATCAGCAGTCGCATTCTTCAGCTTTTCGTCCATGTCCTGCTGTGTCTCCTCCCAGCCCTCGCCCCCTAAACTTTCCTTGGCCAGATCCACCATTTGCTTTTGGCTCTTGATAATGTTCGAGATGTAGAACGAGCGGTTTTTCGTTTGCTCGGCCTTTTTTAGCACGTTGGCAACGGCAGTTCCAACGGAAGACAGCATAGTCCAAGGGAAAGGACGCATGCCATCGTTCATATACTGGACCTTTTTGTTAAAAATATCAATGTTGATGAAGCCAGTTCGCAAGTTCCAATCCAGGAAAGCCGAATTGGAGATGGTTGTGTAAGTGATCTTTCCTTCGGCAGCCGCTTTCTTAATCTGCTCAAAAGCATTGCTCTTTCCGTGGAATACAAGCGGACTCTGAGCTTTGGCATCTTGGGGATCGGCACTGAACTCGTTCATAACGATGCGGTAAATCCCAGATTCAATTGCCGCCTCAATGAATCGTCCCTGAAGAGAAGGGTCTGGGCCAGATGTCGCGTCGACAAGAGCATCGTGACCGTGCAAAGCGCCCGCAATAGCTGCCACTGAGCCGGTATCGACAACCTTCACGGCTACGCCGGAAGGAAACTGCTGGCCCTCCTTTCGCGCAATGACGGTGACTTTGAATTTGGCATCAAGGAGAGCGGGCAATAGTTTGGAACCAAGGCTACCGGTCGCCTGAATATTCTTAGCAGGTGATTGCATGTTGCCCAAATGAACTTACACCAGCAAGCGCAACGCTCGTAATGGTTTGGCTCATATCGCGAATGAGTTGATCGAGTACAATTGGCGAGCAGCGAAAACGTGGATTGACAGTAAGCTGTGTGTATTAACAAAGACTATCTGTGGAAATCTTGTGGGAAAGGCAGCTTGATGAAGAAAAGCGAGCCCTGGCAAAGAGGTTTTATATCAACTCAACGAACTACAGCTGCAAAGCATCGATCGCCGCCTTTGGTCCGCCTTGGTACATGGTCAACTTTTCAGCCCTCATCTATGAACCTTCACGAGCATTCGTGACGTATCGCAAGGCGGGCGGCAACCATCACGTGTATGTCGCGAGCGGAGCGGTGGATCTCCAAGGGGCCGCTCCGGCCTAGTTACGCATCGGCAGTCTAAAATATCGGCAAGTAGGCGCTTGGCGGACTAGTAATTACCAACCTTTCTTACACATACATGTACGCTTTCTCTTTTTACTCGTACAACATCACAGCACAGCGCTCTACGCCAATACCACACGCAGTAGGCCCGTTTCCATAGGGCGAGCGGCTGGAGAGGTGGAAACATTAGTAAGTACCCAATGGCAAGACTTGTTTAGTGGTTGTCAAACTCATCATATCCATGTAGTTCGTGTCAGCTACATTGCCACTGCTGGATAAGGTTTTGTCATCCGCAGACATCGATTTTCGTCCGACACGGGGAGTCTGCTGACTGATCGCGCCAAGTAGCAGAACATGGAACTCCGCTGCGCTTGTGCATTGGCAACTTATGCGTAAATTTGTCAATCACGGGTCGCTAGCGCGGAGGGATACCGATGGGCCGGTGGGATGCCGATGCTAATCTTCCTTCACAAAGCGCGTTGCCAAGCAACAACCACATGGAGTCGCTCTATCACGATAAATCAGGATTTTTGCTAGCTATCCGCGCACCTTGATTGGAACGCTCAGCCGTACCATGTTTGACCGAAGGCATACCGACTAGCACCCCATCCACGAAATCGATTGTACAGCCAGTGAAGCAGTATAGGCATCTTGGTACAATATGGAGTATGATCTTGCTACACTGAATCTATTCCACCGGCTAATCGTCATAGGAACGGACTCATGTCAGAGAAAGCCACCCACTACGACTTGGGGGGTTATAGTCGCGTCGTAGACACCAGATCTCCAACGGCACAAAATTCTTTCAGTCGAGGCCTGGTATGGTGTTACTCATTCAACCACGAAGCGGCCATACAATGTTTCGAACAAGCGGTTTCCCACGACAAAACATGTGTAATGGCCTATTGGGGACTCGCATATGCTATTGGCCCCAACTACAACAAATCGTGGAAAATGTTCACACAAGAAGACCGGAAAGCCTCCATCGAGAAGGTATTGCGCAGTCTAGCGAAAGCTCAGGAGGTCGATACCGGTGCTCCACCCGTGGAGACAGCATTAGCGAACGCACTCATTACCCGATTTCCGGGCAGCACCGACACCATACCTGAAGACCTATCACCGTATGATTACGCCTATGCGGAAGCTATGCGAAGGGTGTATGAAGCCCATGGCGATGACCTTGATGTGATCGCTTTGTTTGCGGATGCAATCATGTGTACTCGCCCACGACAGCTTTGGAATCTTGACACGGGAAACACCACCAGCAAGGACATTGATGACGCAAGAGCGGCACTAGAGAAGGGGTTGGCAAGACCTGAAGGCCGTGGCCATCCCGGCATCTGTCACTTGTACATCCACATGATGGAGATGTCCCCGTTCCCAGAGTTGGCCTTGATCGCCGCCGACCAACTACGGCGCATCGTGCCGGATGGCTCCCACATGCAACACATGTCAACTCATATCGATACCGCCTGCGGAGATTACCGTCGCTCGATTGATTCGAATCTCAACGCCGTGCTTTCTGACGACAAATACTTCGCACAAGAGAATTCGTCTTCTCTCTTGTACAGCGCATATCGATCACATAATGTGCATGCTATGGCATACTCAGCGATGATGGCGGGACGAAGCTCAGACGCTCTCTGGGCTGCAAGACGTTTACCAGAAATCCTCACGTTGGAGTTCATGTCGATCAAAACACCTCGTATGGTAGACTGGACTGAATGGCAGTTGGTTACACTACCCCATGCGCTGATTCGATTTGGACGTTGGGATGAGATCCTTCAGCTTAAGATGCCTGCAGACCCTGATTTACTCTGCGTGTTTGTCGCCACTCTCAAGTATGCAAGGGCAATCGCACTTGCTGTACTTGGACGGATCGAAGAAGCCCGTCACGCCCGAGACGATTTCGAGGAGACTCGTAGGTCTGTTCCCGAAGACCGGATGTACAGCCCATCATCGCAGGCAGATTCTGTCTTAGCTGTTGCTTCAGCTATGCTCGAAGGCGAGTTGGAGTATCGGGTAGGTAACTTTTCCCACGCCTTCTCGGCTTTACGCCGCGGCATCGAGCTTGAAGACAAAGTCGGGTACGCCGACCCCCCACTCTGGATGCAACCAGTGCGACACGCATTGGGCGCGCTCCTTCTTGAACAGGGTCATTCTGAAGAAGCAGAGAGTCTCTACTGGGAGGATCTGGGTTTCAGCGATAAACTGCCCCGACGGAAGGCGCGCATCAACAATGTCTGGGGCTTGCATGGTTTGTATGAATGTCTGATCCGGAACGGGAAACAGGAGGACGCCAAGAAGCTCAAGCTCCAACGCGACATCGCGGTGGCTGCCGCCGATATCGATATTAAAGCATCGTGTTTTTGCCGACGAACAGCCGTCGAGGGGAAGAGCCACGGCAATAACAGCGATGGAGCGGAAAAGAAATCGAGTGGCGCATCTTGCTGCTAGTCCGACTCGCTTTGTTCAAGAGAATATATCAAGTGACGATAATTCGGAAGCATGTAGCATATATAGTCCAATACACTCACCTCGCCCTTTGCAGAAACCTCGCCTCTTCTTCGGTGGAAGTTCGCCTTAACGGCTCGTTGCGATGTGGGAAACGAACAAATCTCCGGACTTGTGACTTGTGATCGTCACAGATACTGCGAATCGTGCCCTTGAAGCCCTCAAAGCCCTCATAGCTCTCTCTCCGTCTCACAAGTACGTCCCGACAATGCGCAAACTCTTCGTTCCAACTATCTATATTTCCTTCCATGAGCGATTCAAAGTTGCCAAACATGTTGTCGTGTTCTCTAGTCAGCATATCTTGTATTTCCATCACTTCCGAATGCTCCAAGGGTATGTAAACCAGAACAAATATGCTAGGAAGAATCGCACTCTGGGATCTCTAGGAATGCCCTGTTCGATTGCTTGAAGAGCAACGTCTAGGGCTAGTTTGTCGAAAATGTTGTACGCGTTCCACATTTCCGATCCCCTGAAGCAGTTCCTCGGGAGCTGATCGAGGAGGATGATGATCGTTATCCAGTGCAAAGGCGTCGATGGCTTCGCGGCACTCAAAACATCCGCTCCGCTCGATCGAGTTGATCGAATGAGTTTGAGCTGTGTACCAAACTTTGCGCTGCGATACCAATGTAAGCTGAGGGCCGAAGTCTAAAAGTCTGAGTTTGTGTTGACACTCACGTGCATTCTCGATCGTAGGCGTCATCCTTGGAAAACCAGGTCGTGGCGTCTCCGACATCCAGGGCAATGAAGTGATCGTCGTTTTCGAGGTGACGGAACCAGAAGTCGGTGATGGAATTGAGGAATTCGTGGGACAGTGCGTCGCTAAGAGACTGAAACATCATGATAATGAATATCAGGTTGCAATAGTGTTGTGAAGGTACCTAGTCATGACACCACATGAGCGCTTTTGGTCTTAACACCAGCCAGTGAATTATCTCCGACACCCACTGGTTCGAGGGCGACATGCCGGCGATGCCGCATGCCGTCGGTAACTTCTCGAATCATCAAGCATGACTGCAAATCTGGAGCCGCGACTACGGATCACGGGCCAGACATGACGACCCGTTCCGTTAGCGTCTTAGGGATAACCTCCCGCTAGGAGCTTCTGCGGTTAACACCTTAACTTGAATGCACCTTCCAAGACGCCTACGAAATTAGAATAAGCTTCTTTATTGCGGTCTGAATTGATACCCGGGCTCCGTGGAATATTTCAACGGACGAAAAGGCTGTCTTTGTAATCCAGACTGGGTGTTCGTACATCAGCCAGGACCTCTAGCAGCAACGCGCAGCCCCAACGACGCTGACAATGCTAAACTGACGATGTGTCACAGCCTCGCAATGATAGTTGTACGCTTACCTTGATCAAAGTTAAAGTTACTTCGGTGATCGCAGTCTACGAAGTTGCGACACCGAAGGCCGAGCTCCATAGTTGCTATGACCATAGGGTCGTCGTGTACATGAAGAATAGTGTGTGGAACATGAGAAGAACCATCCACTCACTTCTGCTTCGCTCTTTCTTTCGCATTTTTAGACACTTCAATACACCGAGTTGATACCTTTTTCCAAATCATCAACCTCGCGACACAATGGCTGTTAACCGACTTCTGTCAGCTCTGCTGATGGGAAGCCTGGTCTCTGCCGCTCTCCAGAAGGGCGAGATACCTGCGGACATCATGGAGCGTTCGATGGCAGCTATAGGCATTCGCTCCAACATGACTGAAGTTCGGAATCTCAGGATCAGCGGCACCCAGCTCCGAACCAAGTCAATCGGCACATGTATCGCTTTGGACACTATGGACTGCACCGTTGTGCCGTATGGAAGCATGGACATTACGTATTCGTATGAGGCATCCAGTCTTTTGCAGCGAGTCGATAAGGTTGCTGGACTCGGGAGTAAGTTTGCCAGCACAATCGATATTTGTAGACTGCGCTTACGTACCCAAGCCATTTGGTATTTCGGCAGACCGGAGCTCGAGCCTATGGACTATTCCATGGTCGTGCGGGATGGCGAAGCGGCCGCGGCTGCCATTACTAGGGGCAGCTATAACTTGTTTGATCCATCGGCGCCTCCCGAAGGTTATGTAGATGGTATTGCGCCCCATCACACTGCATGAGCCGTACTAAAGTAATCTAGGATATCTTGCTGCAAACATGATTACCGACGGCTACAAATGGAATCCGATGCTACTGAACAGGGTATGAATCTTCAAATCTAGCAGAGTTAGCTAAAAACTAACGCCTTTTTTCCTCATAGGTACACGCAGAAGATAACTACACTCTCACCTACGAGCCCATTGAAGGTGACATGGAACTACCCGCAGGTCAGTTTCCCTGATTGCTTGTGCTCATTTGCAGAATCTGACTGCCAGATAGTGTTCGATCGCTCATTGAACATGTCGATTCTGCTCAACCCTGATACGTACCTTCCCTTCGCCATCCGCACTTACGAAGACCACCCATTCTACGGCCGTTCCACCAATGACCTTAGGATATACGACTATGTCTCTGTGAGCGGCATCATGGCACCCCGCCATTTCAAGGTCATGTACAATAACGAGCGAATCATCACCGATTTCCTTGCATCAAACGTGACTGCAAACATCGACGTCGACACTACATTCTTCGACATACCCGGGGTGCGTCAGGAGCTCCACGTACCTCTAGTCGATCCCGCAATGACTGCGTATATCGGTGAAAAGGCGGCGACTTTCCTCTGGGCCGGTCGCTTCAACCGGACCGTGGATGAGTGGGATGCGCAGCAACCTTACCAGGATATGCCCGGAGTCTGGGTGGTACGACTGCCTGGTGTTTCTTTGTATCGACAGATGCTGCTAGAGACCGACACTTATGTTGTTGTTTTGGATGCGCCGACAGATCAGGACGGGAGCTTGATGGAGTGGATTCGGATCAATATCGGGAAGCCAGTGACGCAAGTTTGGGTAAGACCAGATATTCCTCGATTTCATACCCATGGCCTTTTTACTAACCTTCTTTCAAGCCCACTCATCACCATCACGACCATGCTTTCGGTGTGAGACTATTCGCCGAGAACGGGGCCGAGATAGTCGCTCCCAAGATGGCCACATCGTACTACGCGGAGATACCCGGTGTCAAGTTCGCGACCTATGAGTAAGTTCTCTCCAGATCCGGCATTTTGGAAAGGTTCTAATCCATTGTAGACGTGGTGCTCCCTACATCGTCCAGACCGACAATTTCCGGGCGACCTTCATACACGTCGAGGGCAGCATTCATGCCACGGACCATAGCGTCGCTGTCGTCACACCTCCGTGCCCTAACATCAACAGTACCGTCGTGGTCTTCGACGCGGATCACGTGCCTCAGGGGCAATTGCTGCCTACGCATAACGATCACAATGAGATTCAGCAGCTTGTGATGGCTATGAGAAAGCATCGTGTAGCGAAGTCTGCAATGTACGTATCTCTTTTTCTTTTCCTGTATACAGCTACTGACGATTTTCTTATAGTCTTGTCAATGTCCACGGCGACATCGTGAACATTTCGGACGTGTACGATGGCATGGGGACGTTGTTCCCGGATTTCACTCCGCTCGATTTCGAGTATCGCGACGAGAATTGCCCTGCCAACTAGCATTAGCAGTTGGTGATTTTGAGGTGGAGATGGAGAGCTATGGCTGTGGCTGTTTTGCGATTGATCATATTTTTTTTGCTATAATCCTTCTATCATGCGTTGACACCTTATCTTGATGCTGCTTTTGCCTTGAAGTTACTAGACAACACTGCTAAAGCCAACGCCGCGACTTGCTGATCGAAGCCAAACCTTCTCACCAACTCTCCATCGTACGAAGAATTCATTGATATCCATTGATGCATCGTACGGCCCATATACTCTACTCCACCGCTCATATGATTCGACTTCGTACCATAGCTCGCATCCAGTCATCTCAGTTCTCTTCTGGATCAGATCCAACAATAAAGCTGCCCCCTTTGGAAGAAAACATCGAGCCTTTACGTGGAGATAACGCATCCGAAAGCCAATGGCCTTCAATCTCGGCATTGCGGAGATGATTGCTAAGAAATCTTCATTTTCGCAGTTGCGGCGGTATGTTTCAATGCCACCCAATATTGTATTGTCTTTGCCATTGTATGCGATGGTGATGTGTATGATGGAGGCTAGGCGAGGTTGAGGAATAGAGCGGGTGAAGACAACAAAGCGCTCAGAGCTTGCAAAGGAAAGGTGGTTGCCCAAATAAAGGGTGTCGATTGCTTCGCGATAGCTGACAGGGTCAGAAGATGCATGTCGGTGTGAACAACTACCACTTACAGTTTGCGACAAGTCCGGAGCATGCCCACCGGGCAAGACGGTTTCGCTCTGAACAAGAACCAATCTCTCCCATCCGAATTTTTCTCCTGTTCTTGGGCCTCAACATTCTTCTCTTCCTCGTCACAAAGCACGAACTTATAGATCTGCAGCCTGATTTCCACCGGTATCATGCTGAAGAAAGAGCTTTGATATTGCTCGTTGATTTCGCGCTTTCTGGCCCATGGACTCATCCATCGCTTGCCATCCACAGAGATACCTCGCTTCCGACTCTGGAGGCCTCGCTCCCGACGCGCTTGAGCAATCTCACTCATGACGAGGAATTGATTCATTCGTGTCTTTGCCCCCCAAGAAGAGAAATCATGGGCAAGGCAGATATATAAGTAATAACACGCGAAACATGGGAGCATGAGAAGCGTCACCCAGACCCGTAGTGGCTTGTTGTCGTACCATGTGTAAAGGACGGTTTCCTTGATCTACGTGAATGGCTGCATCTTGGCTGCAGGGGATCGTGCTAATAAACGTCGCTTGCACTGCTTCCCAATGAGTTTTGTTGAAGCAACAATGATGCCCCCTCTCTTTTCCTCATTTTCGCGACGCAGCCGCCTGATGGGATGTAGCGAACGTCACGTGCTGGGCGCCTGAGCCCGTAAAATTACCGCAGAATCCTTCCGCCAGATGTGGTCGAACACCGTAAAGAGCAATGATACCTCTCTGGTTGTATGTTGCGGTATGGCTTGCTCCAAACAACACGTGACAGCCAGACGATGCGCTTTCCAATTTCCTAACGCGTTCCACCACTCATCCGCCACTCCCACCAAAATCAACGCGATGCTCTGCACGATCGCTCCACAACAATGTAACATAGTAGTATAGGATTTTAGATTTAACTAGTTTATTACTGTCTACATTGATTCCGCGTGTGTCGTAGGTATCACACTTCGTACACGTTGGTGGTGCGCGCTGACGTCCTGGGGTAGCTAGAGCTTGTTCAACCTCCGCGACCACCTTTTCTGCCTCTATAGCGAGCTGCTGGCCCTGCTGGCCCTGTAGCGCTCCTCCATGGGCTATATACTGAAGCCGCTGGTCTTGCTTTCGTTGCGGACGCTGGCTAGCTGCACGTAGCTTCTTATTTCTAAAGCAAGTATTGTTGCTGATTGCATTGCAACCTGACAGCTTTTAACAACCTGGCGGAGAAGCTGATTTATTGGGCCCTGTGATTGCCGGCGGAGCCGATCCTGAAGATGCTCAGCCTGCAGCTGAAGCTGCGCTACCGTACGGGGCGTCTCTGCTGTCCATGCGACGTTGTTGTCTGCTGTTGTCGCTCGTGGAGACGGCGTCCGGACGACTGTGAGCGACGATAGGACGCGGTCTGGACAGAGAGGGAGAAGTCCTGTCGCCTGGAAGCCTGCCTGGATATTTTGCTGCGTGAATACTATTGGCCGGATGCGGGCATAGGTTGTAAGGAAGTCTATCTTGTCAATATGGTAGACGCCTTGACGTGCTAGCTCCTGGATCTCGTGACTGTACGCGCGCTTAAGCGGGGAGAAGCAGCTCACATCAAGCGGCTGGAGGAGGTGAGAGGTATGAGCTGGTATGCAGAGAGTGATAATCTTGTTCTCCGTGCAGTATTGGTCGAACTCAGGCGTCGCATGGCTACTATGGCCGTCTAGGATTAGGAGACGGTGGGCTCCACGCGTACGAGGCGCCGTACGTCTGTTGAAGTGCTTTACCCACTCGACGCCGAGCTTGTCTGTCGTCCAGCCGTTGTTGCTTACTGCTATAATCCAGTCTGTAGGGACGTGGTGGTACCAGGCAGCCTGGTGCTGCTTACCAGACAGGATCACGAACGGCGGAAGACACCAGCCAGACGCGTTAATACTCTCGATTGTCATGACCTAGTCGCGATTGCCTGGCTGTACAACAGTAGCGCGACATACTATATCTGCGCTTGTGACCACCTTAGACGTCGCTACAATGCCCATCATAAAGCCAGTCTCATCAAAGTTGTATATATCGTCGTCTAGTATGCCGTACGCCTGGCGCGTCTCCTCTACCAGCTTAAACCACGCTGAGATTGCGACAGGATCCTCGCAGCGAGCGCGCTGGCTGTGAAACTTCCTGTTCCACTTTGTCTGAAGCTCAGGTTGGCTGTTGACGAAGCGCGACACCCAGTTCTTGCCTACAGGTGGTGGAGGTGGATCCTGGCCGCGGCCAGCGAGAAGAGCGTCCGCCATTCATCGTACGTCGATGAGCTGAGGCGGAAAGCCTTGCCGGTCAAGGTCCAAGATCTACTGAACGAGAGACTGCTCCTCGACAGGAGAGAGCTTCCGTTTCTGGGCGTTGGCAGCAGCCTGCAGTAGGCTACCTGCGATGCGATCGAGGACAGTAGAGCGAGGAGTATTATATAGCTTCGCAACATTATAGAGGCGGAATTTTTTATTATTTTGAATTGCAGCAGTAGCTGGAGCAAGTCTAGCTTCTTTTTGAGGCGATAGAGAACATCGTGGAGGTGTCATAGTCGTTGCTGCGTGGAGAGTCGCGTCAAGTTTGGTGGAGGTGGCGGATGAGTGGTGGAACACGTTACAGCTTAAAGCTGAGACAGAAGGTTCATGACCCGCTCAAGGCACCCTCTAGTCGAAAAAGCTGTGTATGACTGGAGATGCAAGCACGAACGGGACAAGCCGGGCGTCAGTATGCCATGTTTTGCTTAAGGTTGTGTGATTGAGCCGGCAGAGAGGAGAACATCCCGGGATCTACAGATCACGCGTGAGATGGTGTGACCTGTCGCCAATTGTCTGTATGTGGGCTAGGAACGGCACACCCTGTGTGGTGGGTTTTAAAGCAATTTGGAGTGCGCAACGATTTTCTTGAATGTCTAGGTAGACATCATCAGCAGAAGTTCGTCAGTTGTTGAGAGGGATCATTTTCAACCCGTTTAGGTGCAGACATGTCTGCAGCTCTCATTGCATCTGCACGGGACCACATTTACCGAACCGGAGGGACGAGAAAGAGCCCAGCATCCGGGTTGCCCAAGTTAGCCATTCCACAATTTCCCCGCCCCCGCAAACTTAGCCTCGCCCCAACAATCTCCACTCACTCCACCGAACTCATCGCCGTGGTGCCACGCGACGTCGGGTATGCGGACGCTGGACGAATCTCCTGAGGTTTTTTCCTTGCACTCGTGTCCGATGCGCAAGCGGATGCGAGCCTCCCATGCGAGCCGCAGCGCGCCATGATGCCGACACACCCGGACTTGGCCGTGCTGGCAAGAATGATATCAAGGCGGCACGGTTTACTGTGGGGTTTAAATAGTCACATGAATCTAGGCGTCCGCAGCACTTCCGACACAGGCGGAACCGAGGTCGTTAGCCCTGGGGTTCAAGTGGAGGCCATGTCCGCCATTGAAAGCGCCTTCGTAAACACTGTTCTTGATCGAGAGAACCTCAGCACCAAGGAATGGGACTCCAGCTCTGGGGACTCCAGAAACAGAAAAAGGTCACAATGCGCGCAGCAAGATACTATGGAAAAGAGGATATTCGCATTGAAGATGTGGAGCAGCAGAAGTGCGGGGTGGGCCAAGTCAGGGTACGTACTTGCTTTTCTGTTGAACGCCAACAGAGTGTCGTAACTGATACCATCTAGATCGCCCCGGCCTTTGTAGGTATCTGTGGAACCGATCTTCACGAATATCTTGGTGGCCCAACGTTCGCCCCAAGAGATCCGCACCCTTGTACCGACGACAAGATCCCCATCACTCTAGGCCACGAGTTCTCGGGCACCGTTACAGAAGTAGGGTCGAATGAATCCACCTTCACTGTAGGTCAGAATGTATGCGTTCAGCCTACAATATACTGCGGGGCCTGCGAAGCATGCGAAGCGGGATGTGAGAACGTCTGCCCCAAGGGTGGCTTCATCGGGCTCTCTGGAGGTGGCGGCGGTCTGAGCGAGTCTGTGGTTGTACCTGAGGGTGCGGTACTGAGCCTGCCTAACAACGTACCTCTGGATGTTGGCGCGCTTGTTGAGCCTTTGAGCGTTGCATGGCACGCGATATCCGCCGCGCCATTGACGCCAGACTCCGTGGTCATGATTCTAGGAGGAGGACCCATTGGTCTCGCAATTCTACAATGCTTAGTCGCGAAGGGTGTTCGGAAGATCATCATGAGTGAAGTTTCTGGCGCGCGGCAGCGCTATGCAAGGGAATTCGGTGCGCATCATGTCTTGTGCCCCAAGACCTACGATGTTGTCAAGATGAGCAAGGCACTCACCAATAACAATGGACCGGATGTCGTCTTTGACTGTGCCGGCGTACCTGCAAGTCTCAACACTGCTTGCACTGCTGTCAGGCCTCGCGGTACAGTAGTCAATGTCGCTATCTGGGAAAGAGAAGTGCCCTTCAACCCGAACATGTTGGTGTTCAAAGAAGCGAAGTACACGGCTGTGTTGGGGTACCAAAGAGAAGACTTCCAGGCTGTCATCGATCTATTAGCTGCCGGTAAGTTGAAAAAGCTCGAAACTGAGTGTGCGCAGTATCTAACACAGCTACAGGCAATTTGAAACCGAGCAAGATGATTACAAGCAAGATCCCGTTGGACGATCTGGTCGAATGCGGTATCAAGGCCCTCATCCACGACAAAGAGAATCATGTCAAGATTTTGGTGGAGGTTGGGTCAATGAGCCGCGTCGATTCTGCTATACACTGAACTTTTATGTTCTTAGCGATGTAATGGTTTTCGCATTCTTTCCCAATGCCTTAGACGCCAGGTAGAGCTCTAGAGTCAATAAACTTTCCTAATCTTAGCTGGACTTTGTCGGTATGCGCCTACGTAGCATCTACTTACCATCTACAAGGACAAACGCTTACTTTTTCGAAACGTATAAGGCTAGCGACAGGTGTTCACTGGTATGATGATCAGATGAGATGGAAGAGTGGGGTAGAAGTGGTGGGGCTTGTGACCACATTTCCGCAGTGCCGGAAACAACGTCGTCTCCAGCAGAAAGGCCCAAGCATGCCGTCACTTCCGCAAGCCCACTCGCGTGCGCGATCAACGCGACTACCTTTCATCCTACACTTCACTGGCATCTGTATATACCTACAACCTCATACATTGTACTGATCATTGCTTTAACGTTGATGTTTTCGCTAACCCTAGCACCGCTGGCGGACTGCCAAGCATCGTATAAGGTGCGGCTGATGTCCGTCTGCTGTTTCTGGCTTCGCGCGCTTCCGCGGGAGGCCTCAAGGCTAGACATCAGTCTGTCTGCTCCCTGAGCCTCGTCGTTTACAGGTATCAGTCATCATGTCGCAGTACGGTTCTATGCCGGCGCCAGGTCCCTATATTCCTCCAAATCAGGGCGCCCCAACGCAACAGCAAGCGGCCCAGCAGCCCACGCCCTACCAGTCCAATGCGACGAGCCCCGGAACAACGAGCTATGCTCAAAAGACAGGCGGAGGATTTGGCCAGATGATGAATCAACGGTTGGAGCAAGCCGTCACAACCGGAAAGCCAATGTTGAACAAGCTGAGCAAGAGTATCAGCTCAAAACTAGGGAACAAGCCCATGTCTGGCCCCCCGCAGCACCTACAAAGCTATCAAAATTACCAAGGCCATGGTCAGCAGAATCAAGGCCAAGCATACCAACAGCCCACAAGCCAGGCTCTCAGTCCTCAACCGCAGCAGCAACAGTGGGGCCAAGCGCAACAACAAAGTTCCCCAACAACGAGTCCGTATCCGTCTGCACATCACTCTCCCTACCAGCAATCGAGTTACGCAACTCCGACCTCCGGCCCCTCGGGGCAGCCTAACTACTTTCCACAGCAAACACCCCCGGCGCCCATATCCCAAGCTTATGCGCCTCATACACCCGTCACCTCCTCGCCACAATATGGACAGGTGCCAGCACAGACACACGGTCAGCTTGGCTACGGCCAGATTGGACAGGGCTTATATCAACCGGTGATGCAGCAAGAGTCACACTCACAAGGCTCGTACGTCGGGCAACAGACGGGGATTGTCGCAAGCTCGCAGGACAAACCGGGCATACCAAACCACGGTGCGAATACCTCTCCAAGCTCATCCGCGCAATCCGCGCAATGGCAATGGGGGAGTCCAAGCCCTGTAAAGCAGAATTCAATAGGGCATCATCAACATCAACATTGGAATAGTACATCTCCGCCTAGCCAGCATAGCCAGTCGCAAGTGCAGATGCCAAACCTTCCTGCTAGTCCCTCAACCACACAGCACATGAATACTGCCGCTCACGTGCCGACAAATGAAAATGCACAATCGAGTAACTCACTCACTACAGTGTCGCAGCAGGGTGGTGGGAATCCTGGGCCGACGGAATTCATCGCAGAGCTTCCTGCAGACCTGGGAAGCCTCAGTCTCGCTGAAGCCAAGGCTAAGGAACATGATCCATCTGTCCAAAGCTCACAGTATCAGGCTCCCCGTCCTTCGGTTTCGCAGTCTGGGTCGCCATCATCCAGCTTTGTCATACCTCGTCGGTCAATAAGCACAAGTACCTTGCCGCTCACTGATCCTTGGAGGTTTGCAGATCCGGCTACGGAAACTCCCACTCGAGAATTCTATATCCTTGCGGACTTGCTTTATGATGCACTGGACCGGAAGTTTGAGCCTAGAAACACGGGCCTTCTAGAAGCCCCAAAGATCATCGGTAGTTGGGTGAAACTGACTGAGGATGCGAGGCGTGAGTAGTCATGATCTGCAGCGTTCGTTCTTAGCTGATGTCAAGAAAGGGCTCTTTTCGTATCGGGCATACAGTGCCTTTGCCAAGCTTTGGAGTCTTGAGGATATCCCGCATCTCATGGTGCCTTGCCAACCCGCACTGACACCAATTTGGAACTTCCACCAACTCTCGCACACGCAAGATGTCAGAGTAACCGATAGAGTCCCGACACCAACGTCGACCTACGCAACATACATGCCGGCTTTGAACCGTGCCGGGTGGTACAAGTTCTTCTTCCTCGAGGTCATGCAGGCGCCTGAGGACATCGGCGACCTGATACCAACCCTGTGCGCAGATACTTACAAGCCGGGAGTGCTAAACCATCCAGACCTCAACAAGCGGGACAAGTCTGAAGTTCCAGCATTGCAAAACAGAGCCGCCGAGATACAAACGTACGCGATTGCGCGTGTGTGCGAGGAAACGAAGACTGCAATGGCGGTGGACCCCGATGTTCCACTTTCGCACACCCACACCGCTGCACCAGTAGCAGAATCGTCGCAGTCGGGTGGAACCATGACGCCAGAAGACATGGCAGTGAGAATGCACAGAATTCAAGCTGAACGATAGGTTGTCGACATGGCCGCGTGGACCATGCTAGGTGTGTCTCCGCGTGGTCATATGGGAGGAGGCTATGGTAGTCTAGTGTAATAGGCTGCGCAATCAACGGTTTTGAGCCGCACAGCCGCTTAGCCGAAACGCTTTTATGCCATCGAAGCATGCACATGCTGTGTATTTGTTTAGTTTCATGTATGCCACGGCATCGAAAGCCGGTACAGTGTTTCGCCCAGATCTTGTGACTCCTGTGCGCAGAGGGCCAGCGAATGAGCAGTGGGCGGTGTGGTGTGGCTGGCAGGTGTCAAGCCTCAGGCTCAGGCGGCGGGTACCTGCGCCAACGCCGTCAAGTTGCCAGCAGGCAGAGCCTAGTTCAACGCGCCTTTCCCCGCGACACGAGAGTAGCTGCCGTGCGCAGACCCGCGCTTGGTGGTTGTCAAGGTTTCGTGGTGTTTCAATCTCGCAGTCATCCCTATCTTTTGCATTGTTATTGTTATCTTTCCCCGGCAAATTGATACCCTGGTCGACTATGATCTCAACGATAAACACACGCATGCAATCTACGCAGGGGCCTTTAAACAGCGTGTCCGCGCGTTGGCCTTTCCCCGATGCAGCCCTCGATCTGCAGGTACAGCTTGCTTATGCGCCTTCGTCCGGCCTTGCTTTGGCTCACTGCCAACTTTGGTTGCAGGCGCGCGAGGGTAGCACCAACAAATATTCTAGCCGGGGGTGTGCGTCCAGCCTCTTCTTCCTCTTCTTTATTACCACACTCTTCTGTGCTCTCAATCTTTCCCCAGAGCATCTCAGTTTTGTCGAAAACACCTCTCCCATCTTCACGAGCTAATCTTACGCCTGGTAATCTCTTGCCACGAGTAATATCCTCACACAAATACGACCCTCTCCGACACATAACTTGTGGGTCTTTTATTATACCTCGCCAGGGATTCTACCACCGACGTTCAAGATGCGCACTTCGACCTTCATCGCTCCGCTTTTCTTCGCCGCCTCGAGTCTGGCTCAGGCGGTTGAGGAGGGAATTGCGCCCGATGCTGCGACACCCAAGGGCTGCGAGACCACCGTCACGACACCCTTCAGGATCGGAACGCTGGAGAATCCTTCTCTCAAGAGGCGCGAGTCCGCCCAAGAGGTATGTACCGCCTAGCGCATCCCCAAGCACTCCATCCATGTATTTTATACACATTCTCGTATCGCATGCTGACGTTATCGCTCCCCCCAGGCTTCCGACGGCGACCTCCTCTGCACGCTCGAAGACGGTATCCTCCATGACCAATACGGCCGCACCGGCTCTGTCGTCGCAAACCGCCAATTCCAATTCGACGGCCCCCCGCAAGCAGGCGCAATCTACACGGGCGGCTTCTCCGTGTGCGGCAATGACTCGTTGGCCATTGGCGGCAGCACTCGCTGGTGGCGCTGCATGAGCGGTGCCTTTGGCAACCTTTACGACGAGTGGATCGGCGCCCAGTGCCACGAGATTCGCATCCAGGCCATCTTCGACGAGAGCGCGTCGAGCTCCATGAGTAAGAGCGAGTCCATGGCTAGCACTACGTCGTCCAGTGCGCTCGTGGGCTCTACGAGTATCATCTCGGCTAGTGAGACCAGCGGGCTTCACAGCGAGAGCAGGAGTATGCATCATACTTCCGGTGCGAGCTCCGGGTCGGCGGAAGCGACTGCTACGGATGGTGTTGGTGCGACTGGTTCGGAATCTGATGCTGCTGCTACTGGCGAGGCAGATGCTCCTCCTGCGGACGGCGCTGCTGCGTCTCTCTCTGCGGCTCCGTTCGCCATTTTCGGTGTCTCTGCCATTTTCCTGGGTGCTGCTCTCATGCTTTAGAGTCTCCTCTACCTTTTTCTTCGATTTTTTTACTCTGCATCTTCGGCGTCTGGTCAGTGTCTGTTATCTCTGCATCGCATCCCTTGTACATGTCATTGAGATTGCATTTTTGCGAGCATATGACCACGGCGCAACAAACTTTGAGCGTGTGAACGCGGCACGACCGTATCACACCTTTTCATGTTTATAGCCTCCGACGGCAAACGATTTCGATGGATGAGCAAGGGCGCTTCTTGGGGGGGTTTTCGTTTGACACGCAAACATGGTATGGACAAGACAACGCAGATTACCCTTATGGTTATTGAGAGTCTTGAGACGGGCTCGGAATTTAATGTTAATACTTTCAACTTGAATAATGGTGCTTTGAGCATATGGTGATTGTGTTCTCCTTGAACAAGTGATTTCGACCTTTGTGCCGATATATAGGAATCGAGAAAAAATGGTATTATTGTGGGAATTGTCACAGCCAGAGCTGTGTACCGTGGCTGGGACGGACAGAGCTGTGTACCGTCGCTGGTACGGACAGAGCTGTGTACCGTGGTTGGTACGAACCAGGCCGAGCAACGTTCGTGGGGATCCGACAACCTATATAGCAGAGACAGCTTTGAAGAGAGAACACCACAATCGAACCTATTACTAAGATAGCATGCATTTATAGTTATTTTCTTTCATTACTAGTGAGCCTTCTAATACTAATTAGTGATTACTTAAGGCGATCACAGACAGTAAGGTAGAAGAGATAGACTGCTAACACCCCGACGCGAGAAGTCTCGGGACAAGGCATATGTGCTAAGAATAGAGCGAGGTAGAGATAACGCACAGCGATCAAAACCTCCCTCTACAGCTAATAATTCAGGCCGAAGCTTGATCACAGCGCGTTAGCAACGCATTACGATACAACCGTACGAACGTCTCTTGACGACCTGATCACGTACGACCACAACAAGTGCTGGGAACGACCAACCAGCCATACAACACCGATAACGCGTCAATACCGAAAACGCTTCGATAACCGCCAGCACGATGGCAGACAACCAAAGCGACACAAGCGTCACGGACGCAGCGGATGCTCAGAATCAGCTGCTCAACGAACCATCAGAGCACAGCACAAGCGTACGCGATGAAGCTGTTTCTCCTTGGGCAAAGTTTACCGCTAAGCATCTTATGCGAAACTGCCCATACACAGTTGCGTTTGATTTTATTAACACATCTCTATGGGATGTACCTACACCACAGGACGCTAATAAGACGCACGCAATAACCTAGGTCGCTAAAATAGTCTACGACTATAACGTAGTAATAGTCTAAGATAATAAGCTTTTTAATAATTATAAAGTAGACTTTAAGGGATAGACAAAGAATATATTCCTTAAGGTTAAGCGAAATACTCTAAAGTCTCTTAAGATAGTGCTACGATATAGGGGAATCTATACTAGCAATAACCGTGCAAGGGTAGTCGATTCTATATACAAGACACTAGCTATGGAAAACTCCCCTAAATGGGACCCTGCGGAGTTTAAAGCGATGGAGTTCGACCACCGGTCAAGAGCGTACAAACGCCAATAGAACACGCAACGGATAAACACCGCAGCCGAACAACCGCAGCAGGCTAGCCCACCAACTGACACACGTTAACCGCAGTCGCACATGCAACCACCGCCGTCGTGGCAGGTCTCTCAGGGCCTACAACAAGGCGAGCAGTACGAAGCAAGACAAGGCGCTCGAAGCCAGGAGCCACCACCGGTACACCAGAACCCTGACGATCCGGTGTCACCGTACATGAGCGGTGCGCTCGGAGGACACCAACTTCGACAACAATGGGCACAAGGCGACCGATCACAACAATGGCGACCGCAAACTCACATACGACCGCAAACTTACATACGACCGCCAGCGACGGCGTATCGCGAAATCACGCCATTTCCGCAACAGCCTACAATCGGCGTACCCGGCAGACCACCCGAACTTCCCCACGACCCGTACAAGACGCTGCCGCCGCGATGGTCCCGCAACGACCGGCTCGACGCAAATATGATCACGCAGTTCTCCAAACTCTAGGACAAGAGCAATAAGTACACAGGCAATACGTACGACCTGCTTAATGACAAGATTAAGGTCTTCTTCAGCATCTGCTGGCAGGTGGACATAAAAGAAGAGCAGTTCCACGCAGTATTTCCCCGGATCCTTACTAGACGAGCAGAGACATTCTACATACAGGTTGTAGAGAGAGACGACAGCTTTGCGAGTGCGTACATGGCAATTAAGAACCACTTCGACCACGATGTCCATCATCAGCACTACTACACGGACTGGACGACCACAACCTTTGCTCGCACGCGCGCAGAGAACCCTGAGAAAGGCTTACATGAGGTTCTGCAGCTCCTGCTTGACAAGCTACAGCTATGCCAACGCGCGCTTAGGAAGAACTTTGACGGTGAGGACGCCCTACGCACTACTGTTATTAACGCCTACCGTGGAGTTCTAGAACTTAAGATGGCACTATTCAAGCCAGCCACTATTTGCGAGGGACTCTTCTTAGATCTACGTTCTGCAGTGGAGACACACCTTACACGGCAACACACCGCCCAAATGGTCACAGAGGATCAATACTACCTGGACCAACGATACAGCGGCAATGGAAGAATCCGGGGTGGATTCCGAGGTGGAGGCGCATCAAGAGGCGTATATCGAGGAGGCGAGCAGCGCGCCGATAATGGAAGTGGGTTTAAGCCACGCTGGAGGAAGAAATGCTTCGTTTGCCAAAAGGAAGGATGCTGGTCTACCAACCACACAGACGAAGAGCGCAAAGCTGCCCGTGCGCAGTTCTTCTCTACACTGTACTTTACAGGTGCACAGCCCCCTAAGGATTTTTCAGTACACCTGGCAGAGTATGAGGGGATTGAGCACACCAGCCAATACAACCAGAGAGGCTGGAGAGAGGAGGAAGACTGCGAGGATAGTGACAACCATAACGACACCAGCGACTAGTAATACTTTAAACACTAGTTCTTTAAGGAGTAATGCCTTACAGACTAGGCGTTTTTGCATCACATCTCTGGCGACGACATATACTACCAGGACACGCCGTCAGCACTAGCGTCACAGTTCCTACTTAAGGACCGCTACACACGATCTGTGTACCAAGGAATTCTACTAGATATAGGCGCCGCGAACGTATCCACGGTTGGTAAGGAACAATACCTTACACTCACACGAGAAGATCTAATAGTCATAGTAGATACGTCTATAGCGGGAAAGGTATCTATTAAATTTAGTAAAGGTAAGGCTATAGTATCTATTAGCACTATATAAGTCTCTATAGAGATTAGAAAGATTAACTTTAAAGTACTTAAGGCGCCTACGCTATTCTTACTATATCTTATAGATATAGATAGGCTATAGGTCTACTTTAACAACACTATAGATAAGCTCGTCTAGGATAAGATACGCATCCCTATTCTACGCAAATAGGGACATCCATGGTTCTATCTAAATAGGAGAGAAAGAGCAACTATATTCCTGACAGAGACAGAATTAAGACGGCTCCATCGCCGGTTTGGACACCCAGCTATTACGCGACTAGTTAAGCTCTTAAAGGATGCTAGCCATAACGACTTTAAAGAGAGAACACTCAAAGAAGTTATAAAGTTCTGCCACCACTGCCAGCTCCACAGCTCCGCGCCACGCCGATTTAAGTTCACTCTTAAGGACGATTACCACTTCAATTATAAGATCCTAGTGGACGTAGTATACCTTAGTAGTAAGCCTATATTACATGTGGTTAATTCGTCAATAGCGTTTCAAGGCGCGAAGTTTCTTAGCGCTATTTTAGCTAAGGAGACATGGCAGGCACTGCGGATGCTATGGATTGACACTTATCAAGGCCCGCCAGACATCATCACACATGACGCAGGCACCAACTTCGCAAGCGTAGAGTTCCGCGCAGAGGCAAAAATCATGGGGGTTACATGCAAGCAAGTACCTACGGAAGCGCACTGGTCTATAGGCAAGACCGAGAGGTATCACGCACCCCTACGCCGCGCATGGGATATACTCTATGGTGAGCTCGCGAGCACCATGTCCGACGAAGCGGTCCTCCAGATGGCTGTGAAAGCCGTTAACGACACGGCTGGCCCGGACGGGCTAGTTCCGACTTTGCTGGTCTTTGGAGCATACCCACGTATGACGACGGAATCACCGCCGTCACCGTTAATGGTCAAGCGCAGCGAGGCAATTTAAAAGGCAATGAAAGCCCTGCGCAAGGTCGCTGCAGAACGCTAGGTCGCGGATGCTCTGAACACCCGGAACGGACCTGCTACTGAAGACGTGATCGCACTCCCGCTATAAAGCGAGGTTCTGGTCTGGAGAGAAAGTGATGGCTGGAACGGCCCGTACAAGATCATCAGCGTAGACGGCCACAACGTCACCATCGACATAGTCAACGGCCCCACGACATTCCGGTCAATAGTAGTCAAGCCGTACTACAGACCAGATCACCTCTAGAATGACCCGGATGCACCGCACGCGCCGCACGCGCCGCCTGCGGATGTGAATGTGCCGTTGGCAGCGCAACCGCGCAAGAGAGGCCGCCCTCCAGGATCGAAGAACAAGCGTAAGGCGAACGTGTACATGACGAAAAAGGAGGAGGCCGACTATGCGCTAGCAATCAAGCTACGCAACGACGGAGTCATCACGACCCCAGGCGCACCCTTTGAAGCGTCTGACGAGCAGGAGATTGGTGATCTCGTAGGCCGTGGAGTGTTCGAGTTCGAACTGTATAATTAGGAAGTGCACGGCGGGATCCGCATATTTAAATCACGGCTCGTACGAGAGGTCAAAGGGAAGACAACTAAGCCCTACGAGAAATCCCGTCTAGTTATCCAAGGCTACTAGGACCACGGCAAGGAAGCTATTTTGACACAGTCTCCGACCATTCAACGCTGTAGCTAGCGTGTGATTATGGCCCTGGCGCCCGCACTTCTACAACATGGGATGACTATTAAGCTGCGCGACATCACGCAGGCATATCCTCAAGCGCAGACGAATCTCCAACGGACGATTCTCGCACATCTCCCCTCGGAGCTGGTCTCGAAATACCCAGAAGGCACACTACTTCATGTGATCAAACCGCTGTATGGGATCGCGGAAGCAGGGGTTCATTAGTGGACAACGTATCACGGACATCACCGTACGGAATTGGACATGTCCACATCAACGTACGACCCTTGTTTGTTGGTCACAAACGGGAAGGCAGACGCCTTTAGACTCGTCGGCATGCAGACTAACGATACTCTTATGCTTGGGGCAGCCACATTCTCGTCGCTCAAAGAGAAAAAGCTCGAGGAAGCACAGTTCAGATCGAAGCCAAAGACTGTCCTAACGCCAGACGTGCAACTAGACTTTAACGGTTGCACGCTTACAATAGACAAAGGCTGCAAGCTTATAATAAAAAATGGCGAAGCGATCTTAAAACTGAAGCAGAAGGGACAAGGAGGAAAGATCAAGCTTGTGGACATTAAGGCGCACAATCGCGCGCAACAGTATATGGAACAGCGCGCTCGCGGGGCGTACATCGCGTCAACATGCCAACCAGAGGCTTCTTTCGATTTGTCCGTAGCCGCGCAAGCGCAGCAGCCTTCGGACGAGGACATCAAGGCACTCAACAAACGCCTTAAGTGGCAGATAGAGAATCTCGACCGCGGTCTGCGCTACGTACCTGTTAATCTCATTAACGCCAAACTAATAGTCTTTATAGACGGATTATTTACGAATAATAAGGACCTTAGTTCGCAGCTAGGCTTCGTATTAATGCTTATTAACAAGTCTATAGATATTAATAATACGTTCTCGATCCGCGGCAACGTAATACACTATAGCTCGACGAAGTGTAAGCGCGTCACACGGAGCGTGCTCGCCTCTAAGATCTATAGCATAGTTAACGGTTTCGACATCGGCATCGCTATTGCAACCACCTTAAGGATAATTACGGAACGCCTCAGTATAGCTCCTATTCCCCTAGTCATTTATACTAATTTATACTCCCTATACGAGTGCCTTATGAAGCTTAGAACGACGAAGGAAAAGCGCCTTATAATTAATATTATAGCTTTACGACAATCATACGAGCGCCGCGAGATTATAGAGATCCGCTAGATTAATAGTAAAGATAATCCTATAGACGCCTTTATAAAGGCAACACTAAACCGCGCTCTTAAATAATTTATTAATAGTAATAAGTTAATAGTTTAAGTTAAGGGCTAGGTGTAGAGGCCTACGACGTCACAACGCTAAATTAGCGCTTACTTAGCGTATAGGCTGCCCACCTAGAATATTATCGCGCAGGAACTATAGTAGACTACAAGTAGTCTCCTTTACTGCTGTTAAAAAGAAAAGACTTCCAGTGTGGGAATTGTCACAGCCAGAGCTGTGTACCGTGGCTGGGACGGACAGAGCTATGTACCGTCGCTGGTACGGACAGAGCTGTGTACCGTGGTTGGTACGAACCAGGCCGAGCAACGTTCGTGGGGATCCGACAACCTATATAGCAGAGACAGCTTTGAAGAGAGAACACCACAATCGAACCTATTACCAAGACAGCATGCATTTATAGTTATTTCCTTTCATCACTAGTGAGCCTTCCAACAATTATAAAGAATATCTTCAGAATCAAAGTATTTACATAGAAACAGAGACGGTCCCAGCGCGTCCACACTCAAAAGTCACTCCCCAGCTCGTCAAAGCTATCATCAGGTACAGCCATAGCCTCGTTACTCCCCTCCAATAGCGCTTTAATCTGTTCCACAACGCCCTTCTGCCCTCTCCACCGCTCAACCTGACACTCGATCCTCAGCCTAAGCTCATCCGTCCACGCGACTGGGTTTTTGGGTATATGCCCCGCATTCGCAATCATAGCCGGGAGCAGGATATTCATCTGAAACCCGGGCATAGACATGTAACCCTTAAACTCTGCAAATGACTCGTCCAGCTCACCCAACTCGTTCTCCATGGCGCGGAAGTCAGCGGCAAGGGTGTCTAGGTGGGCGAGTTGCCGACTGGACATTGAGGCCGCGCGACGCAGGAGGAGAAGGGTGTGTGTAGCGTCATTCTCCACGTTCTCGAGCATCATGGTGTGTTCTTTACCGGGGCGGGCGAAGACGGGGTGTAACAGGCTCAGAGACCACTTTATGTGGCGGTCGGTTTTCGAGTTTAGGTTTAGAGAGGCGGAGAGGCGGGTGCGGCGGAGTTCGCGGAGGCAGTCTTCTGTGTGGCTGAATGTGTAGTCTGAGTCGCGAGTCTGGTATAAGAGTTAGTCGACCCGTTTTCTACGCATCAATGTGTGCGGACCCGAAAGGGTAAGGGCGAGGGCTTACCCTGTTCAGCATGAGGCGTAGTTCTCGTTCCGTCTTGAGGAAGCGGACCAGCATGTCTTTCCAGGCTACGCGTATGATGCCGCTGTGCAGGTTTACGTCGATGTCGAAATGTATGCGGTCGGTTTCTGTGGGAAAGTCGAGATCTAGGACGGCGTGGTCGAGTCGGATGCACCAGCGTAGTGTGCCGAATCCTTCTTCTGGCCTGCGCAGCTCGAGACGATCCAGCGTATTTATCCATTGCGTGTCCGCGTCTTCAATCGTGTTTCCTTGTCGCGATGATGCCCCGCCGATGGTATGGAAATTGCGATACCACTTGTCGTCGATTCGAAAGATGGCGTGCGTGCCGCTCCATACCGGCTTTTTCTCTTCTGATCCATGCCTCCCATCTTGTGCCTTTTCCAAATGCTGAAAGCGTGCCTCCAGTAGATTTATCTTTTCGTAGTGTTCGTCTTCCAGTACTTCCATGGGCCGCGATCGTCGTGATCCCATGTACCCTACCAACTCGGTCCTGCGAAGATGGTGGTACAGCACCCGTCCGTCAATTGCATCGCGAAAGCCGCGACACACTAACCGCCAATCGAGAACGTGATCAATGGGTACGTACTCGAGTATCTGCAGCAGTAGCTCTGCGGGGAGGTGCGCTAGCCTAGGCGTAGACGATCGATCTTGGCTTGAGTCGATGGAGCTAAGCAGCGCCGCAACATCGTCCTGGTTGAACCCGAGTTCCACATGACGCCGTAGGTACGAAGGGAGCGATCTGAAGTCGTCTGAGGGGGAAGAGGACGAGACGGTAACGGGCTGTTTGGCGCGCAACTGCGACATTGCGGAGATGCGGGGATGTCAATGGTTAGGGGCTGGTGTGGAGTGGTTAGTGTGTTTTTAGGACGAACACGAAGGCACGTGGTTGAGGCGATTGTGGCACGGCAGGGCGGAAGGCGATGCCGACGTCGTGAGTGACACCATCGTTGAAAGTGCGCTTCCTCGATGATTTTTGTATGTTTTCTTGACGCGTCATTTCGTGAGCAACCCACGAGGAGGGTCCTGCAGCGACATCGGGCCTATACATTGATCGGCTCTCAGCAGCATTCATGGCCGATCGGTCTTTGGGTAGAGAGATACTTTGATTTATCACTCCGTGTCCGACATACGGACGCAAAAGGTGTTTTATGTCTTCGAAAGTTCCTCCGACGATATAGGGTCGAGTGGGGACCATGGTCGCACCCGTTGACAGCCGTACCTTCAGCTCATGTTCTAGACCTTGGTACCCACACTCAAGGGCTTGACACACATTCCAGATGCGATGCAACGACCGAAGAGCTCCGCGTATGCTCGGGAAGCCAGATCCGATAACTCAGAGCGGAGACCACACCTGATCCTGCCCATCAATGGTTAGGCTCTGCTATCCGATTCAAGTGGGGTACATCTTCGCCCTGGCCATCCACGAATGACTACGGCTATGGGTGCGTATATGTTCAGCCGCCCAACCTCCAACATGTATGCGAGACTCATCCGGGGGGAAATTAGTCCTTCCAAGCACGGGGTTATTTTCATGGCTTCCTCTGGATATCTTTCGTCCAGCGTCCACAGATCACTTTCACTATAATCTATCCCCTAATACTTCTCCGACATGGCCCCAGCAATTCGCCGGCCCGTCCGTGTGGGCGGTGCCCCAGGAGGCTTTTCAGACCGCGTTCGAGCCATTGCATCCCTTGCAAAAGATGATGTTTATGTCATTGTCGGAAACTGGCTCTCGGAAATGACCATGACGATGCACGGGACTGGGAAGCTCCGCAACAAGGAGCAGATGCTCGAAGCTCGCTTGTTCGAGGAAAAGCTCAACTGTGCCATGTTTGCGGAAAACTTCATGGACTGCTTTACACCTGCGATCAAAGATGTAGCCACTCGCAGCATCAAGTTCTGCGTCAATGCGGGCGCGTCAGAACCGGAGCTGCTTGCACAGCATGTGGATAAGACCTGCAAGGAAGCTGTGAAGGTTCATGGGGTGAGGACGTCCGGTGTGTCACGTGGTGGAGAGTTGGTTCCTCCTACTCTTGAGCAGCACCTGCTGGACCTATCGCGATCATCGATACGTCATGTAAACAGACCATCGTAATAGCCCTGTATAAGGCTACCACGACAGCTAAATAGACGCACAACGAGACATCTACTTTTGTATGGTACCCTTCTCTCACTGCTTACACTGTAACAGAAGCCGGGTACCCGTTGAAGGTAGCTTGGATCGAAGGCGACGACGGTACAGGAACTGTAAATAGTATGCTGAACAAAGACGAGGTGTTCAAGAGTATCATGCATAACAAGTCTGTGGCAGAATGGGGACTTGAGCCGGTATGCGCCCAGTGCTACCTTGGTGGTTTGGGTATTGCTAGAGCCCTGGCTGAAGGTGCCGACATTGTCGTTGCTGGACGCGTATCGGATGCTTCTCCCATCATTGGTGCCGCTGCGTGGCGGCATGAGTGGACAAGCGATCAGTTTGATGAGTTGGCTGGTTCTTTGGTCATTGGTGAGTGGTTTTAGTGAGGGCCTTAAGCCTCTGCTAATACGTGCAGGTCATTTGCTAGAATGTGCACCCTACGTATCTGGTGGGTACGGCTCTGAATTTCGTAGCCTGCTGGCTCAAAGAAAGCACATAAACATTGGCTTCCCTATATGTTCCATCGACCACAAGGGAGAGGGAGTAATGTACAAGGAGGATACCGGCGGCTGTATGACCGGCGTCTCAGTCACATCTCAGCTTCTCTACGAGATTCAAGACCCGCTGCACTACAATTGCGACGTCACTGCCGATCTGAGAAACATCAAAATCGAGCAGATCGGCGAAGATCAAGTCAAAGTCTCAGGTGTAACGGGCCTTCCACCTCCACCAACCACCAAAGTGGGCATCACAGGCTTCGCAGGCTGGTAAGCCGAGTACCACATCTACCTAGTGGGCTTCCATATCCCAGAAAAGTGCGAATGGATCGAAGAGCAAATCAGATACGAGCTCGGTGCAGACCTCATCTAGAAGTTCGATGTCCTCAAGTTCATGCAAAACGGTACATCCCCGCTCGACGCGCGAAACCAAGACGTCGCCACGGTCGACTTCCGCGTCTTCGCTCAATCCCGCGACCGCGAACTCCTCAGCATGCGCAATCCGCGTGGCTTCTTCCGTATCTTCATGGTAAACTTCCTCATGTCGTGTCCTGGCGCTTCGCTAGGCAACGACGTGCGCCAGGCGGAAGGGAAACCATATTATGAATACCATCCCTCTTTGCTCCCGCAGTCTGCCATGCAGCAACGCGTGCATTGTATTTGGGCTAGCGAAGCATCGCAGGGGTTCTCACACGGTAAGAAGATAATAGATATCCCACTCGCCCCTTCCTTCCGCGAATACCCCCGCCAATAACCCTCGTACGAAACTGCGTCGCCTATCCCCCTCGAACACTTCGGTCCCACCGTGCGCCTTCCCCTCGGCTCCATTGTCCTTGGCCGCTCGGGCGATAAGTGCTCAGACGCCAATGTCGGGTTTTTCGTCCGCCGTGCGGATGAGTGGGAGTGGCTGCGCAGCTTGCTTACTGTCGACAAGATCAAAGAGCTATTGGGCCCGGAATAATACAAAGGGAAGCCTATTGATCATTTCGAAATGCGCAATGTGTAGACTGTGCACTTCTTGCTGCACGATCATTTGGATCGTGGTTATGATGCTTGTAGTACGTATGATACGCTTGGCAAGAATGTTTGTGAGTATTTGAGGGCGAAAAGTGTGGATGTTCCGGTCGAGTTTGTGCAGAGGGGTGTGCTGTAGACTCGGGTTCTTGGGGGAGAGTGAGTTCTGATGGGAGAGGAATGGCCTGGCTGTATCTGCCGGCGTTACTGATACTGATATTGTAGGGAGGAGGGCTAGGCTGAACCACTATCTATGCGCCACACTGCGCCCTGGTTTTACAAACAAATATGCTCAATCACGCGCTACACATCTATCGACTTCATCCAGGCCCTCACTCATTGTGTCCGCCACACGGTCACGGATATATAGATAAGCACAAAAAGAACAGGCGAAGACAGACAGCTTGGCTAAACAGCGTGTACATAGACGAATATTATTGTAAATAATTAAATATAAAGGAGGGGGGAGTACAGGAAAGCCAAGTATGGGTTGGGTTGCAAGGGTGCTCAGGGGTAACAACCATCTTCCTCCGATACACCACTAGATACAGCTTCAGTAATCTCCATCGGCAACGACTGTAAATCAGCCGATGCAGTTCTCGATGCACTGCCAGTATTGGCCGCTAGCAACCGCAAGGCAGCTACCAAGGGCTATAAGAACAGCAGGAGTAGCAAGACCGCTGGTTAGGGTTTCCGCTCCAAGAGCGACTGCTGAGCAACCGCCAGTCGATCCAACGTAAATGAGCGAGCAAGATCCAGCGCACCTGGTGCACTTTGCCTGAGTTCCAGAGTTGCACTGAAGAAGCTTGCGACGAGAGGAACCATCGCGTTGAGTCCTGGCCTCGTCGACCCTTTGCTGAACCTGGGCTCTCGCGGCAGGGCTGTTGAGTCCCGTTGCGCGTTTGTCCAGAGACCGAGTGTCGTACTTGGGTTCGTCGAGAGCATCGTGGACAATGGACTTGCAGTCCTCGAGGAACGCTGCTTTGTCATCCTCATGCCAGTCGTTTGCGGCTGCAGTATGAGCCCAGGCGGAGATGTTGAAAGTGGTGAGATCGGTGTTGTCGCTCAGGCTCGTGATTTCGTCGATGGAAACCCCGAGAGAGACTGCCAGGTTGGAAACACCGGCTGGCTCGGTAGCCAAAGCGTGCGTTGCAGCAAATATGCTGGAAAGCGTGAGGGCCGTAAGGGAAGCTTGGAGCTGCATCTTGAAAGAGGTGGGAGTGGTGGGTTGAAGGGGAGAAGGTAAGGTAATGTGAGTGTGTCTTGATGAGAGATGCTTTCCTATCGAGGGATCTGTTCCATCTTTATACTGCCCTCGAAAGCTTCACTAACGACCCTCCTTTAACACTAGACTCTTTCCATGGCCTCTTCTGATCACAAATAGCCGCTAAGACTATACAGCCGCATATTTTGAAATCACGTGCTTGGGAACAGCACTTACATAGTGAAAGCGTTGCCCCACGTCAGGATCCGCACGCACGCCAGATAATAGACGCTAAGACTCGGTCAGACGTCTCTCGAGGGTGAATGATGCTCCGGTCACATGGTACTAACGCACTTCGCTCTGCTTACCGCTCAGACTTCGGACCTGAAAATTGGCGGTCTGCCCTATGCGTACGTCTAGCAGTCGTCTATGAAGTATTAAAATGATTACTCGACTCATGTGTAGACTAAGAGCTCGGAAAAACTACTCTATCTAGTGATAATGGGGTTAGTAAGCCCTAGTACATCCCCTCGGCAGTTATTAATCCTTCCGACAACTGTTAATTGAGCCGGCTGCTGCAATCCACACTAAGCACTATCAATTACACTAGCTGCTATTGATCAAAGTAGCCAATTCTTCTAAACGACAGCAAACACGAGCTTAGACTGTTGTAATTTTGTGCGAGCTCGAATGCAATACAGGATACTGTCTCTCTCGTTATGACTAAGAAACATTCATTCAAAAAGGGCCGGCTTGGCGTGGTAAGCCGCTAGGCCACTCTTCTCAGATTGCTTGGCAGCATCAGAAAGCTGATGATGCGAATATTCTATGGAACATTTTTGTGCAAATCCAGGCAGCAAAGGGATATATCGATGCACGAAGGAAAGGTCACAATGCGAACGTCTTTGTTGGATTGCAGCAGTTTAGAAGGCTCTAGGCCACGATAGTCCAGGAAGTTTTGGATGCTGCTGTATGCTTCAGCAGAACAACCACGCCAGTGGGCCAGAAGGATGATCGTAGAAATCTTCGCCTACTCTAGATCAGACTGGCCACTAGCTGGAATAACACGGACCCGGGCGAATACGAGCCCAGTAAGCAGAGACCCGCTTTAGAATTATGAGCGTAGATATCACCAAGTCACTGAGATAATGTCAACGAGAAAGAAGGAACAAGAAATGTATATAAAGTCTGGTCTCGTTCTTACAAAATAGTATCATCATCCAAGAACATCACATCCGCTTCTACATCATACCTCCAAACCCGACATTCACACCAAACCAAAAACTCGATTTCGATCCAGCAAATCCAACCAGCGCGTCATCCTCCGATTCTGTTGATTTATACCTACCCAAATACTAATACCCAGCAGAATATGAAGCTCACTCTCATCGCCACCGCTCTGGCCTGCGCCATGCCTGCTTTCGCCCAGCGGACCGAATACGCCACCCTTATCTGCAAAACTGGGATTGGCCAAACACCCGCCACTGAAGCACTTGGTGCGACATACTTCTCTCGATTCTGCCTCGAGGTCTACAAGTGCGAGCACTCCGTGGCTCCCCAACTTGCTTCCAACCAGTATGTTGGTGGCTGCACCGGGTGCCCTCAGTCGGCTTTTGCCCAGGCTGGTGGCATTCTTGGAGGCTGCCTTATTACTGAGAACTAGAACGATTCTTCTTTCTGGGAAATACGGCCTCGAGGGAGGGGATGGATCAGATGTAGTACATGCATTAATTGAACTATTATCCTATGGAATTTTGCATAGTGTTTGTTGTGTGTCACTTTTGTATGCGGTGGTGATTCTGAATTGTAGCTGCCAAACATGTGTGCAGTTATCATCGTTTTCGCGCGAGCGGCTTTGCAGCTTAACTTTGAGGCAAGTAAAGTCATTCTCATCATCCCCGTTGAATTCAATGGCATATGTGCGCTTTTTCGAGGAAATGCAAACGTGTCTTTTCTTTGCCCGGTCTTGTCTACAATACGTAACAGTCAAGTTTTCATGTCAGATATTTTTACACAGAATGGGCCGCTTCATATTGATTTCTGTGCAAGCTTTTTCCATAAAATCCCTTAGCTTAGTTTTCTTTTTGTTGCACCCGGCACCACCCGATGGCACAGTAATTGCTTTGTTTTCGAGCAGACCGGGAAGGAAGACATCGAGTATATACATTTTTGCTCTAGTAATCTGAACTTAAGGAAATATTAAGAAGAAGTGTCTCCTGCGAAGGATTCATAGCGCAGGGGCCAAGTATCATCCTCATCCTGTTGCGTCGACCCAAAAACGAAAAACATAGAAACGTTCTTAACTGGATTTAGGGAGAAAGACCAACATATAGTCGTAGTTTTCGACTTTAGAGCTCTAGAAGAAGAATATTCAGCAGAAAAGAGGAAAAGACGAAATGCAGATTCTCCACATTTCGTCCAAAAATTTCCACGAGAACATGTCTCGCACTATTCGCTTGTTTATTTAGGGAACTTCGCATGTGGAATGAAGGTACAGCAAGAGAAGGGATGCGGAGGAAGCCCTTTTATAGAGCACAACAGCTAGCGACCGCGTGCTAACCTAACGCGGAAAAAAGCGAAAGACACATCGAACGTTGGTTGAGACTTTTTTGGTCTATCTAGTTCGGTATGCGCAAGTGAAGTGGTATGGAGCTGGGATATAGATAGAGTGCCGGAGGTTCGCACATAATATATTGCGTTGCATGTTTCTTTGACAAGGGAAAGAGCCAGGAAAAAACATATGTCTTCTATCTGTTTTTCTTTAGAGACAGTATATAAACTCTAATTATGCCTCCCCCCCCAGCGAGAACCATGCGTATGGTCGTGAGCCGGTTTTCGAGATCGCGAACACCATGCTATGCGTTCAAATAATGTTTTTATCGCAGCAGACGCAGAGAGAAGTAAGACGATTGAAAATCTTTTTAGAGAAAGCGGAGTCATACGCCAAGTGGAATTTGCTTTTTCAAGAAACAAGAGGGCGGATGTTCTTTCCAAAAGACATTCTTTCTGGGTATGGTTTTTTTAATCCTCAGCAGAACAGACCGCTCGATCATGGCGTTTCGGAAATCTTTTGTAGGCAGAGAGGAAGACAGGACATATCTTAGCGGCCACATGGATTTTGAGTTTATACAAAAAGTAAGAAGTGGATGTGAGGATAAGAAGAGAGGAAGAGTGGCGGCGAGGTGGTATATTCACAAGCTTTTCGACTCGGCAGCGAGATAGCCGCAGCCATAGATAGTAGATGTTTGATTTTAAGGTAGGATAGCGAGGCTTTGTATCTGCCAGTGGCACTGGGATAGAACATGTGGTGAATCGTGTTGTATATTGTGCTACGATAACTGAGATCTATATCTCTGCAGGCTAGCGCTGTGGGCGCTAAGCCTTGTACCTACTAGCCTGTGAGTGAATGAGAGATGGGATAGAACCTGGGTCATATACCCTAAGGCCCACACTGTGGCTGACAGTATCCAACGGCATTGGAAATTTCGATGATTCTTTTTATTAAATATGTGTGGTATCGGGCGACCACATGTCGTATGATGTGATCTAATTTCGTTGCGCCTGGTAATATGCATTTTTTTGCGCCCGCGAGTCCGAAACAGGTAGTTGAGTATGTTGAATTTCAGAAAGAGGAGGCGTATGCGCCAGGATATCGTAATCTTTTTTTTTCGGCATAGGGGTGGAGAAGACATGTGTTGGAATTTGGAGAGTTTTTGAAAGATGAACATTTCAGATGTGGGTTTTACGAGAAAACAAACATGTACGGACAGACGCGAGATTTGTTTTCTCCCAGGGACATAAGCGGGAACGCCATAATAAGTGGGACTCTGGATTTCAAATGTTTTGGGTTTAGGAAACGAGTGGCCCGACACCAAAACATGAACCGACACGTTGCAGCTTTTCAAATGAGGAGATACTACATCGAAACCAGGCTGCAGTTTTTGCGATACCGAGAGAGAAAGAAGCCATGGTTCTCAGGTCGAAGCCTTTTACAAAATGCCTTTTGGCGGAATATTTCATGTGCATTGAGATGGAAGAAGGCCATGGACCAACAGAGCAGCATAGATACCCGACAGCTTGACACGTGACATGGAAGGAAACCAATGAGACTGCGGTCACGCGACGTGCTGTGGCGGTGATCGTCATTCCTCCGATGCTGCTCATAGCCGCGCGGTTGCGTTGGTCTTAGACGCCTGCGGGATCAAGAACCCGTTGAAGAAGTTTGCGATACCGTCAAAGCCCTCGAGAGTCGTGACTTTCGACACGTCTGCATCTTGTTAGCAATCGTTCTTTCGCAGCAGTAGGATTCCATGCTGAGGGACGTACATTGATCTGGTCTGACGATGATCACTGCACCGACGCCGGGGTCTACGCCGTACTTCTCGAACGCATGACCGTGGCCAGAGTTGTAGTGATCGTCGTCGACGTAGGATTTGTGTAGATCTAGAGCGACTGTTAGTATTGCACATAGTGATAGTCCGTAGCCTGAATGTACCTCTAATGCCCCATCGCCCACTTGGCGGCCAGAAATAATCGGGTATACGCTCTTGCTTCGTGTCTTTGAACTTGCTGCTCATCACAAGTATGGGCTCGATGACACTGTCAAGGTGTTTCGATGCGGGCGTGTAGCGGCGTGCAACAGCCTCAAGGGCGTTGGAAAGCTACTACGTGTCAACATGGGTTACGTAGAGTGCAGGGCGGCGCAACATACATTTTGCAGACGCGCCTGCAGCGCCGACTGATTAAGATCACCGGCAAATACCACAACCCTCCACCTCCCATCACTCCTCATCACGCTCTGCAACTGCACGGCCTTGCAATCGCAAAATCGTATGACCTGCGCACTGGGAAACCTCATGCCGACCGTCACAGCCTTGGCCCCACTCTTCTCTGGCTCCACCACCTGCGTGAGAAGCGGGTCTTCATACCTCGCCGTAAAGCCCGCCATATACTTTCCGCTCTTGGTAAAGTGATCTGCAAACTCGCCGTCGTATTTCTCCTCCCTGGTAAACAGCTTCGCTAACTCCTTGTCGAAAGTTATAAGGTCCGCTGCTGTCTTGCTGCGTTCTGTGACGTAGGTTTGGATCAGGGAGGGAGGGGAAAGACCGGAGAGTACGGAACCGAGCTTCCAGCCGATGTTGTAGCCGTCTTGAAGGGAGACATTCATGCCCTGGCCAGCTTTGGGCGAATGAGTGTGGCATGCATCGCCCGTCAGGAAGACACGGTTGGAAGCATGGAACGCAGATGCTAAGCGTTGGCCAATGCTATAGGCGCTCCACCAAAAGACGTCCGCGAAGTCCATTGTGTATGGCGCGAAGATCTGCCTAGCTTGGGCTTGCAGATCTTCTAGCTTGACTTCTTTGGGTTGGACGCCGGCGGGCAGTTGGATGTAGAAGCGTGCTAGTTGGCCTCCTTCGCGCGGTATGATGATCAGGTTTCCAGACTTGCTGTGAATCGTGCATTTGCGTCGAATGTCAGGAAAGTTTGTGAGAGGGTAGATGTCCATTACGCCCCAGACACTGTCCGAAGTGTCGCCGAGCATGCGGATGTCGAGGGCCTTGCGGATTGTAGAATGCGCGCCGTCGCAGCCTAGGACGTACTTTGCTTCCCAAACATTCTCCTTTCCGTCCTTCTCGGCAGTCACCTTGACACAGTGTGCGTTCGGGTCGTCCTTCTTGCTCTCATCGATTCTCAGGTTCTTGACGGCCCATCCGTACTCTATGCCGTTGCTCGTCCCCTCCTCCCACCTTCCCTGTCCTTTCAGTATGCTTTCCATCTTCCCCAGCATCAGACCGTTGATCCGGGCCTGGTTTAGAATAACATGCGGCAGATGGCTCAACTCCTTTTCCGTGTCGATGGTTCTGCTCTTCCTCTTGATGCCGCCTTGCTTGCTTCCGGGTTCTTCATCTACACCCCAAAAGCAGACTTCCAAAATATGGTAGGCTTCTCGCAACAAATCTTCTGACAAACCAAAAGACTCGTAGATCTCTACTGTACGCACTTGTACACCATCTGCTTGGCCGATCTCAAGAGGCCCTGGGCGCCGCTCGAGCATCGTAAAGGGAATGCCGTAGATGGTCAGCCATGTAGCTGCAAAGATGCCTGCGGAGCCGGAGCCAGCTATCAAAACGTCTGTTTTGGGCATTGTTTCGATGTTGGTGACGTTTAAAGTCTGAGAATTGTAGGTAAACACTAAGAATGGAAATGCAGATCGAGGGAGAACAGAAAGCTGAGAGCAAAGGTGACCGGACGCGCGTAAATACTTATAAAGATCAGGTCTGCAGGGACACGAGATATTGCATGCTGTGTGATGGGCTTAACAAAAGGTGTCAGATGGTACGTCGTAGGCAAAGTCACCGACAATTCGCGATCGGGCATAGATGGATGCCGATAGCGATGTCCGAAGGTGCGCCGGTCATGATGCGGGGGAGCAGTTGATCCCGATCACTAGCGTATTTTCCATTGGGCAAAACCCGGGGTAGTAGCCGAATCAAATAACTCGTGGACGAAAATGTACGGTAAAAGAGGAAGAAAACACTTCCACTGATGCTGGGTGGAAAGCTGGGGAAGCTTACTTGGCATCGGTTACCAGATGGGTGGATCTTACAGGCGGAGCGTTTCCGTTCCCATGTACCGTCGGAAAGAACGCGAGAAAAAATAACGTGCATGAAGTGGTTGGCATCAATTCCAGAGTTAGTATTACTATTTAGGTGCTAATAACGTCATAATCCATCAGGGTGTGGAGCACGAATGCTCTCGCCCATTCATCCCCTGTCACGCTCAAAGCCGCAATCGCGAATACAGTAACGCTATAAACAGTGCGGGTAAGCCTTTTGCCGAAGCAGATGTGCGCCGCGAACTCCATTTTATGCCGAGAATAATAGTGGGAATCAATGCAAAACGTAGGTCATTTAAAGGTAAAAGCAGAAAGGATCGGATGGCAAGCTAATAGCCGACAGCAGAGTAGTGCGAGTTGCGCGTATGTGGCTGCTGGTACAGCGACGGCGTATAATCGGAGTCTTGGTACATGGTACCGCGCTTGTCGTCTTCGGGGTATTGCTCTTTGATTTCCCAGTTGTGTTGCTTGACACCGACGGAGAATTCGAGATCTTCGCGGGTGATGGAGTCCCAGTACTGCGTGGGTGTTAGTGAGGCTGGCGCAACTAACGGAGATAGATCGCATACCTTGTAAACCATCATGACAGCAAGCAGGTTGCAGATAGTGGCAAAGAAAAGGCCATCCAGGTAGTGCTGTACGCCGTCGCAGATGGTATCGCTGAAGACGTACAAGATGACCTGACCAATGACAAAGAAGAAGATGCCAAAGGAAATGTCACCAAGTGGCCAGCGGTCTTCCAGTGTGCCGACGACGAGAATGATCTGGCTGACGACATAGATGAACAGGAAAATGGCGCTGACAATGTATGTGACGACAAAGATGCCGACAGGATTCTTGGGGTCTAGCCCAGCCCAGCCCTTGAAAGTCAATAGGTTGATGGCACCGCTCACGACGAACATGGTGAGCGAACAGAGGCGCAGCAGCCAGACGGAAAGGGTGGTGCCGTCTTCGTAAAGCTGGAAACCGACGAAACCGTTGATCAAAAGACTTGTGCATAGCGCGGATACAAGGCCATTCTGGGCGGCGGCGATGTAAGGGTACGGGGCAGAGCCGGGCGCAGCGACGCCTGCATCGAGGACGAGAGATACAATGGTAAGGAGCAAGTAGATGTAAAAGAAGGTGGTGATCTCCTTGCGGCCTGTTGCGCATTAGTGGATGTGCTTTTGTATGTGTAGAATGTATTTCGCCGACGCACCGACAGCCGTAAACTTGGAGCGCACATGTATAATCATGACGACGGTCATAACTAGGGCCAGAATGTGCATGAAGTCGTTGGCCACCTCAAAGATGAGGGTATTCGCAATCTCAATTGTCCTGGCATAGCACTTGGTCTGAATGCCCACGCCATTATTGATTTCCTGGTGGCCGACGAGGGCGCATAGCGGTATCGCGGCCTTTTCGCATATCGTCTGAAAATCGCCGAAGCCCATTGTCGCTGGGTCTGAGACGTCGGGCGTCGCTCGGGTAACGGCGGATTCGAGCTCGAGGCTGCGGCTTTGCGGGGACAGAGGGGTGGATGTGGTGTAGAGAAGATGTATCGATAGCGAGAGAAAGCGCAGACGGCTAGCGAGTGAAGGTCCGCAGTAAACAGCAACGAGAGAAGTCGCTGTGGGGTGCGACGTGGGTCAGGGATACGACGGGGGCGCGGTTGTCAGGAGTGAATGCACTGTTGACCCTTCCCGGTCTCCACTGGCGCCGCGGAGAGGTCCGAGCCAGCACGATTCGGGACTAGCACTGTGCTATTTCCGTAATTACGTCTCCACTTTGGAAGCAACACCACGACCTAGAGATACGATATCACCATCGACTGCCAAAATGATCCGGGAAGTCTCTTACGACGTCTGTGATCTGCCGGTGAGACTATTGCAATCAATCGAGTCTGCAAAGTACACGGTATCTGCCACGCATGACTATGACTCTAACTCTACGCTTTATTCTCTATTAAACACACTTTTTCTTAATAAAATGGCCAAGCAGGTTCCTCATACACCGGTTGCGCAACGGGCGGCCAGTAACGAATACACCGCCCTCCTTGCAAAAATTGACCACGCACTCCAGCACGAGACCCAATATGTGGAGCCTTTGCGCCTTCGTCTTCAAGACGCCACCTTTGTTGAAGACAATGCGAAAGACTTTCTAGCTACTTCATTATCTGTCTTTCTTGAGCACGGAAGAGAGTGAGGGCGAGGAGATAGATGACCAGGAGGAGGGCATTGAAGGACATGAAGGTGGGAAAGTAGATGAGCAAGGGACAGCATAACATACCAGGACGCATACGGAGGTGCAAACCAGGAGGGTGACCGAAAGACAAACAACGATGCAATCGAAGGATGACCCCACGAGGATGATGACATGGAGAGCGAATACGATTCCAACGGGGATTCAATAGATGAAATGCTGGTGGAGGAGATAGAGGACAACTTGAAGATGATTAACCCATGGGCCCAGGGCCTCATACCTAAGGAGGAGGCTGGCGCATACTGAGCATCTTCGCTATTCGGTACTACCATATTGTTCTCGAGCTGAAAATCTCGATGCTTCCTTTCATCAGTGCCCAAAACGTACATGCATTCGCATTCACCAACGTTTGGGCGGGCACGATCAACCTCCAGTCACTTCCAGTTCCCACTTCCATTAACCTCAACCTCAACCTCTCCCTCTCTTCCGCCATCCGCTCCTCACTCAACCTCAACCCGCAGAGCCGATCGATCAACCCATATTCTAACTGCGATTTCTAACCAACGAATAAACTCCCTAACAGCGCTCCCAGCTCTATCCCCGCCATGCATGACCCCCCAAACTTCCCCCTCATGTCGCAGGCAACTGAGGAAGCACTCAAACAGCTCTATCAGTTCAAGATGCATAACCCACTCCAAGTCACCCCGGGGATCCCAAGCCACTCGCCATCACCAGAATCAGCACCACCTCGCCCGCAATTTGCGCATTATCCGCCTATCCGATCGCCAGCGCACCCAGAATACATGCCAGCGACCCTGCAAGTTCATCCTTGCGGTGCATACAACGCCCAGTACATGAAGCATGAGTGGCGGCAGCAGCGAGACGACCGATATCTGTACCCGCCAACAAGCCATTTGCCCACACTTATCTCACAGCCAACACCGTCGTATCTGTACGTCCCAAAAGTATACCCAGAGCCGCTGACCTGCATCACGCGCGAGATGGTGTTTGATCGCGTGTACCTTCTATTGTCGGAGAGCTTGACTGAGCGGTGGACCAACAACCCTAATCTTCTCATTAACATCAGTAGTATGTGTCTTCACCCTCAATCTCACGCTCACTTCACATGGCCCGCGCTAACACAGATCTTGTAGAAAGCATCACTAACAGCATTATCACTTCGGGTCGCAAGGGCGCCTTCGGTCCCGATGGTCTCTCTACTCTCACTGATATTTTCAATTGCATTGGACATCGGGGTTCACAGTTTTACATGTGTCTTGGAGCGCGCGGGGTCGGCGTTGTCCATGAGTTCTTCACGGGTGAGCTTTGCGAGGGTAAGGGCAAGGATCCGATGCGCGATTGGGGCATGATGCAGCGGTGCAGGGAGGGATTTGATGAGGCGGTTGACAAGGCGTTGGGATAGACTCCTCAGTCGCCCAGGGGGGACCTGAAAGCTTTGTATCTGTCGGACCTGGACTCGGGGTCGATGGAGGGAAGTGTGGCGGAGGATATCGTTGCTGGGGAGGGTATCTAGCTAGGTTGGACTGCGGGTTTCTTCTTTCACTATGTTTAGGGCAGAGGTACTGGCGGATTGTACCTTCATACGTTACACCACCTGCACACCATGATCCGGAAAGCTATATGGACGAAGAAATTGCAGCGGAGGTGAGGGCTAAGCAGAAACATTTAGTTGCGGGTTCGCATTTCTGGGCATGGGAAAGAGTGATAGAATCAAGGCCAGCCCGTTGTCTGTGGTAATACTTAGTGCCGTGCCTGTAGCGGCACAACGCCTTCACCTTCAATTCATCGGAAGGCGGTACACGCCGCAATTATGAGCTGTAACCTATTGTGTCAAAGTAAGCGAAACCTAAGCTCAGTCTCCAGCCATACTCTGCATGAGTGTTTTTCTCTCACTCCTACTAGTCGCGCTCCGATTTTCTGTTTCTCACTTCCACTCCGCAGCCTATAGGGATAACAGCGACACGAACACAGCCTCTGCGATAGCGAAATGAGAAATCCCACTCCGAATCCAACACGAAAGACGCGAAGCGGACTTCGGACGCCGCCACCCACACCGGACGTCGCGAAGGAGGATTCATTGCGCGACCGCCTTCAGCAAGTGCTGAATGAGCTGCCCCAGAATCTACCGACATACTACCACGACCAGCTTCTCGGTGAGTGCCAAGGCCTTTGTCTTGACTCATACTAACTCTCACGGTAGATGACCTCTGTTTCTTGCTCCGCAGCCCGCTCTTCCTCTTTGCTATTAGTCCACGCCTTCGCACCGTGGAGCTGCTACCGGGATCATCGGCTGCCGGCATCGCGACACCCCAGTCCTTGTATGATGAAAATAATTGCGACAATGTCTACCACGGAACGGAAACTGGTCTTGATGCGGGAAAGCTGGCCATGGAGATCAAATGGGGCGACAACAGCTGGGCGACGCGACTACTCCACGGCGAAAGCACACTCATAGAGGGACGAGAATATCATACGACAGAGGAGGCGGGATTTTCTCAGAGCTTTCATTGGTTCTGCGAGGAGGCGGCATTTTTATGCTGCGAGTTCCGGGCTCGTGAACATGCGGCTGCAATTTCCTTGGGCTCAGCAGTTGATGGGGAACCGATGGAGATGAATGGGCGGCAGACACGAGCTGTGGACCAGGACAAGAAGAAGCAGCGTCTGGTGAAGTTGAAGGTTAGGCTTAGGACGGTGAGTGGGAGACCGGTGCGCGCGACGAGGCGGAGGAAGTGAGTCGGCGAGTGATCTCACTCAAAGGCTTTGGAGGGCGGGGGACATATTTGAACAGACTGTGGAAAAGATGATCGGCTTGTATTCAGTCCCTGGAACGATGTCAATGTAGAAATGACATCGATTCGTGTCACGACTTAATGCTTTTCCGACGACAGTTGTACGAATTCTACCTACACACATGCAGTGCTGAATTGATTATGTTTTCGGAGCCGTCCGAAATGTCGCAAATCGTCAATGCCTTCGACCAGACTGCCGTCTAAATCTTCTTGTCTGCGCTCGTCATTGAAAGCTGCATTGAGGGCGAGTGAGTATGATGGAAACCTGTCTGGCATTCCAGCGACACGGCGGAGCCACCCTGTGGATCGCCTCCAGCTGTAATTGTTAACACTCTATGTATGAGTCAGCCTGGATGCTCATAATTAGATTGGTCCGGGCGGGAGTAGATTCAGTGGTAGTAGTTGTATGCGTCAGAGCACAACTTGACATAAAGCTGTCTTGTCGATAGTGCCGCTCCTGACTGCTGCGTCCGCTGGTCGCTCGGCGGCTCGACTGCCGGAGTTCAGCCGCGAACAGGCGCTCTGACCAGGCTGCCGCGCGCTAGTAAATCACGTGTGCGCTAGTTTTGCCAAGCCCATAGCATCTATATAACCCCGCCCACCACCGTCCCCTCTACACTCCTTAGCTCTGTAAGTTATCCTGACTCTACCCGTACTGTCTATCTCACAAGGTCGACATTCTCTTGATCAATTGCTAACGTTTCCAAGCTTTGCCTTTTGGCTTAGATCAAGTGTAGTATCTGTTCTTTTCAGTTTAATCTCTGGTAAGCTCCAACAGCCTCTATCTTTCAAGGTCCCGCGCTAACATCCATGAAGAAACGCTTCCAAGGAAGCATTCAAGATTATTCTTATTTTTGGAACCCGCTGATGTGTCACTGGGCTTGCTTATACTCATCGGCACAGTGTCGCCTACATCTGCACTACCGTAGGCTGACGCGACCATCTTTTTCATTGAACGCTTTCGCTTGCGAGAGCCTCGAGGAAGAAGTATTGTTCTTCCAGAACTTGGAGTACAAGGTATCCGTTGACCTTGACAAAAGCCATTGAGACGTCTAGATTTCCATCACGTCGGCTCTCGTCCACGGACTGCATTTGTGGCGGTGACACCTATCAGGCCTAGGATCTGGATTCGAAATTCTACTTTTCGCCTTTGTTGCGACTCTAAACAATTTTCGCAACTTTGTAGTCGAAGGCCCTGCAAAACTCATACTCATCAGCAACAGTGAGCTGCCTCTCGGAAATCTAACGCGGGAATGACTCCAATTTGCCTTGCACACCGCCAATCTGTGCGTCGCTGGGGCTCCGATCAAGACACTTAGTGGTAAGCACGGGTTCGGATACGACACGCGACCGCATCCACGGGAGCGAGCAGTGCTCAACGTCATGTTTGTGTCACAGATTCCAGCTCCTCAGCATCGACTTAAGTCTTGATGTGGGTAGAAATGAAACAGTTTTCACCGAGTCACTCTAGAGCTGCATTGCGAAGGATTCTTGCAGCCATATCGCAAGAAGAGGTACTCTAACACTCTGTCGCACACTTCTTCCCATACAGGATTGCAGCTTGCCATCCCCATACATTGTTGCACTGGGCCGGTTTCTACTGTTCGAGGTGGCTGGTTTAGATACCCAGCTGCTCAATTGCAGTGGGGAATGAGGCAGAAAGATGAGAGTGTGAGATGGAACAAGATCTGGATTGAAGAGAATGAGTATTGTTCGTCGTTGAAGAATCTCTCGTATTGGCAGGTGTGGCGATGTGCCGTACGCAATACACCTTTCACTCCAACCAAATATTTCTCCGTTGCTCGCCGTCCGTCAGAAAGTTGAAATCTTTCTCACCCAAGTCGCGGAACTGTAGCGCTCCGACCCGCCGATATACGCTTGCAATTTTTTCTCCCATTTTCATGACTCTCTCTGACTGCTGCAACATCAGTCTCTCGAAAGCATTTAAGCGCCATTCTTGTTTCCGGGATGGCTTTGCGCCTGCTATTGAGCTCTTGTATTCATGGTAGAGCTGCTCCTGGTAGGAAATACAGGCAGAGTGTGTGATGAGGAGAAGCCCTATACCTGAGTACGTCTGAGAAGCTTCGGAGGGAGAAGGCCAGGTTGACTGGGGGCCGAGAGCGCGTTGCAAAGTTGGCGATGCAGCAAGGATAATGAATGCGTATTGGTGAAGATCGTTGTCTGTAGTAGCTAGTGGAGTGTCGGGAAAGGCATCCATCCTGATTGCGTCGCTAGAGGTTTCGTTCGGGACTTGAAGATGGTACTTGTCCTCTTGCACAGTCGTCAGCCGTCCGAGATTGATGTTGGTCTTTAGTGCTAATGCTCTGCTCTCCAACAGAGGCTCTTTATCACCTTGCCTGGTATCTTCTTTGACGGTGAATTTGACAACGGCTCCGATGTGATCTGTGATTTTGTATGATCGTATGGCCAGTCGGTTTTGAGTCACAACAGATCCTTTCACATTGGCCCATGACCAGCTGGGGATTTTGGCATCAAGCTCCGGCATTCTCTCACATGATTTGTTATCCCGCACTCTCTAGGCCATTTGCTCCTCGAGCGCCTGAGACCACATACCCACAGCGTATTCTTCCCCCATGAAATCGCGCAGCAACTTCGCGATGCTCCAGATTGCAACGGTCTTGTCATCTTGATTAGTTAGATCGCATTCCGTATAATTCTGTACCGCGGACGTCCAGAAAGTGTATGAGCTCTCGTTGTCGTTGACACCACTTAAGGCGCTGGCTGTGACCGTGCTTTTGACTAGCCGTCCTCTCCAATATCGATCTGTGCTCGCTTTATAGTCGAGGGAATATGGGAGGCCATTTGAAAAGACTTCACAGGCTGATAGCGTACCACAGTCCCAAAAGATCTGATGTCTCGTGAAGTCGAGGAGACGAGGAGAGAGGATGCGCTCTTTTGGTTTCAAAATTAGCTTCTGGTCAACCGAGATAGTCTAGCGGAGGGGATGCCAAAAAGGAGCGATGGACTCTACTTACCTTGGAAGACCCATCCACGAGAATATATGGAAGAGCTCAAAAGCTCTTTTCCCCAAAAGTCCGCCGGGACAATCTTCCAAGTCTTCTTACCCAAGTGCTGAGCCGCATTAGTACCCTGAAATTCTGCTGAAAAGATTTCGTGAGGTATGCGTCTTCGGAAAAGCCCACGGTATGCTTCCTTTGAGTTCGCTGCAACAATATTACAATACGAGTACCGATACACCTTATGCATGAGACCCGCCTCTTCTGCAAAGTCACCGAAAGGTTTCTGCACAATGGTGAGGCTATCGATTCAGATATAGCGCACCTTCAAGATGCGCGTCACCTGTATTGCCTGTTGGAAGTTGGGTGGAAGCTCGTCCAGGGAAATGCCTGTTATCAGATGCTTTGCCATGTTCCACACGGTGGTGATGAGAAACAACTTCTCTCCCGATCCCCATACGTGACTCAACGTACAGTACGGGCCCTTGGCTTTCGTTGTTTTGGTATCTACCAAGCGGACAATACTGTCATCTCCAGTGTCAACATCCAGAAGTCGTGTGGGTAGGAAGGAATTGGAGCGCTGGGCGTGCCAGGATTCACGGCAGCCTTGATGATCGCGCATGCACGTCTCTATCCATTTGTTGATTTGAGTCCCCCCGCTTTCTTTTGGATCTGTTGAGTGGTGCAAATTCTTAGGCGGAGGTATATCCAGATCGGCTCCTGGTAAAAATCGAAAGGATTTGTTTGGAAGGATGGGATGAGAAGACCAAAACCGTAACATCATTGATCCTCTGAGCTCCCTGCCGCGCGGTAGTGCTCAAAATGTCCAGTGATACCATGGCCACTTTTCGGTGTTCAATGAGTCTCTCATGTTGGCGTAGAGTGACGAACAAAATGTGCATTGACTTAAAGGAGCATCTGCACGATCGATGGAAACACGATGTTGGCCAGAGGATGCAGCGGACTCTAATATATTGCTGACGCAAAAATCGCACACTCGCATTGACGACCGAGTTGCTGTCGTCTCCGTTTGCGTGACTTCCCTTCCGGGTATATGGTTCGGAAAGAGGCCCTGAGCCGGTTTTGGTACGTCTTCGGTGCTGTTTAGCTGAGGTGGCGACTGGACAAGTTTCTCGTCTTTGCTGAGGAACAATGCCCTATCAAATCTACCGTCAAGCTCACGGATGCCAAGACCGTTTTCGAGGCTCATGAACGGGGTTGGGGGAGGCCTTTCGCTTGCTAGCGAGTCGAAGGTGCTTCGTAAGAGATCAGGCGTTTCGGTTGGTGAGATATCTTGGTATCGCTCTGATGTGACGGCACCATACCTTCCCTCTGCGGTAGGGTTAACCTGGCGACTCGCTCATGTCAATGAGTCATTGTACTTCTCTTGCACAAATAGGGAAAACGCCGGCTTGCAGCAGATGTCTACTCTTCGGTTTTGGAAGCGAGCCTCTGTAAGCCATCCATTCGCTGCAGTCAAGACGTCTTCAACAGATCTAGGGTAATCTAAATTCCCACATGTGCTTTGAGCGAGGCGTATACACCCTTCAAGTTCTTCTAGAAGAATACCATACCGATGGCCTGCAGCGGCAGCAATTGCAAGTAGTGGTGGCAAGCGTTGAGGCACCGGTTTACGTTCAATGAACTTCATCTCAGTGTCGAAATAAGCAATGACATCCCTGGGCAGCCTGTCGTCGAATCTATCTACACTGAAAGTAGTGGAGTTTTGGTCCTCGGCAAAGACCTCTTCCAGGTACAGTAATGAAAGTGTTAAGCTGCCACCAGCTTTGGACGTGATGTAGGTGACGAGCTGATTCGCAATCTCTAGTTGGATGTCGGGATAGTGCATGCTCAGTTTCTTTCCGAGCAGGCTCTCGATGTCAAAATCGCCCAACTTGATACTGACATACTGATAGGTTTCCCCGAGACCATCTACTGTGACAGTTTATGGGGAAGGACATTCGTGTGCCACGTGGTGGAGAGATGGTTCCTCCTGCTCTTGAGCAGCACCTGCTGCACCTATCGCGATCATCGATACGTCATGTAAACACACCATCGTAATAGCCCTATATAAGGCTACCACGACAGCTACATACACAAGAAGACATCAGCTTATGCATAGCAACTTTCTCTCACTGCTTGCACTGTAACATCTACTGGGCATTTGTGGTCTTGCTCTAGGTGGTCCTCCGTTTTACAGCCGTAACACAGGTCGAACACATTGCAACTCAGACATTCCCACCAAAGCTCCATGTACGTCTGCCCGCATTCATCGCATTTTCTATCGAGAGATGTGGAGAAGACGGGAACTCTCCAAGTCGTCATCACCTTAAATTTGCTGAGATTCAAAGTGGATAGGTGTGCATCCACAGCCGGCTGTAAGGCTTCGTTGATGCGATCGTATCCATCGAGGATGAGAAATTTGCAAGCGTCGGAGGCGACGCCGCTCAAAGCTCCAATCAGCTTTTGGATCCGCTCAGCTCCCGAATTTCAGAGTGACACGCACGCTGATATGCTTTATAGGCTGCATCAGGCTTGGCGTCAAGTTCAGAATATATGAGCTGGAAAAGATCCTCGATGAAATCCAACGATGTCGACCACACATGTTGAGTGATGGAAACCGATGCGATAGCCGTCCTTTTCCCATTTATGCTACATGGCAAGTGATTGGCAGTAAAAGCGGCCACGCTCGTCTATTATGATAAGCGGCGCGCTCTGCTAGATTCCTAGGAACTCACTTTGCCACACCCCGGCTCTCCATAGCAGTGCAACTGCCAGGATCTACTACCTGAAGACCATGCGCAGAAGGCTGGGGAGCCAAAAAACTTTTCGAATAGGGAGTTATCGTGTTCGCTGCTATGAATTGTGTTCCGGCTCAAGGCTGAATGTGGTACATGAGTTTGCGGCGCGAAAGGATCTGGAACGACATCAGCCGCGTCGTCCGACATTTTCACACGTGCCACCAGACTGCAAATGCTTTCGCAAGGTGGTCGTCGTTCATTCATCACCGTTTTTTGAAGGTCGCAATATTGCTTTTGGGGGTCAGGACGAATAGGGTTTTTCAGTGGATCGGCCCCCAGTTGCATCGTCGTCGGCGCATCTGGCTTAACGTCATGTCATGCAGCCGGTCAATTGAGGTGGCACGACATCCACGAATAGGCATCGCAGTCCCTCTTCCTATCAACTGTGTCAGCATGCATGTCTGACAAAGCAACGCTGCACCGGCCGACTGTAAATAGAACTTTCTGATTCTACACAAAGACCTGCCCAGTCCCCGAAGTCGATACCTCTTTTGCCTACTCGTGCTCACTGTTGCCGACTCGTGCCTTCTCATGTCTAGGTATACTAAGCGTTTCCGCTCACGAATGGATGAACCCTTCACCGCACGAAATGCGCGCCTCAGCTGCGTTCACTGTTGATTCGACAAGTGCCAACCTGGGCTGTGTTTGCTTACTGGACCCCAAGGCGGACCAGGGGCTACTGTTACCTAGCTTTCATCTATCGTTCGGATATACCGTTGATCGCCGGGTTATGCAAACTCGTAGTCAGCTTCTTACCTAGGTCGTGTGTAGGCCAAGTGCGGCTGGAGGCCAAGTGCGGCTGATGCGCAAGATGGTTCCCTGTGCTTCGTGCATGCACCCATACACCAAACAAGCCTCCTTGCGCAATATCAGGAAAGGTTCAGAATATCTCACAGTCTATTTTGCCGTTGCACCTCTCTGCTTTGTGTGCCTGTGGCAACCGGTGGTTTCTTGGCTTGGCAGGAGCCATTGTTCAACCACTCGCTAGCAAACATTAGCAGACTACCATTCATTGAGTATCCTAATTTCCGTGATACTGGTCGAGACTAATCCACGGGACACCACAGAGTGAGATGGCTGCCGGTAAGCCCCGTAAGGTGTCACAAGATGTAAACCTCCAAGTTTAAAGGTCGAAGACGTCTACTCGATTTACGAGCAATATAACCTCTTTGGTTGCTAGCTACTACTCACTAGCATGTCTCTCGTTAAGCTCTTGGCTATAGCCTGTCTATTGGCGTGTGGGTGGGCAAAACCCTTGCCGGGCTCTTTTGCCCCTCGGCAAGGTGAGTCTCCTACAGCTCCTCCGGAGGCTGGCTCCACTGCTTGTGGGGATATAGCTGTCGCTGTAAAGTTGTCGCTGTAAACAACGGCGAGTACCACACCATACGACCGAGGGAGATAATCTGATTAATGAGTGGAAAAGACTATACTTTCTTCCGTGCATCATTGGTGTATGAGTGCTTGCAAAGCATCCCCTTCGACCCGGCCGTCGCAATGCGCTTTCTCGAATATTACAACGTGACCCTACAATTCCAATCCACACTGGGGTATCTCAAAGCTCCGCCGGCAGGCTACCAACGATCACCGTTCGATGTCAACCTAGCCCTGGAGAAGATCAAGCAGAAGGTGGCTACGGCTGTCTACAAGAATCAATACGAGTTTGAAGCAGAACTTCAGCTCCTGGTAAATCAGCTAGATGACACGCACGTCGCTCTAAATGCCGGTGGTCTCTCCGCTTTCTCTTTTGTTGGCTCATTCGGGCTTGTTAGTGCGTTTGTCGACGGCAAACAGGCCCCGGAAATCTACCTTGATGAGGACCTGTACGAAGCTTGGGCGATTGGAGGGCGCGAATTGTCACCTGTGACCCACATCAACGGGGTTGACGTGCTCGAATATCTGGAACAATTTGCCGAACGGAACTCGCAAGGCTTCTTAGAACCACATACTGATTGGAACGCAATGATGGATAGCCCTGCACTCAAAATTCAGGGACTTCCGAGTATATTTCAATCGGCAACGCTTTACCCTGGAAATGAAGCCTTTTCCGATGCGCTAAACTTCACACTCCAAAATTCCACTGTCGTCGACACCTTCTGGTGGGCACTATGCGTCGATTGTAAGGATACAGGGCCGTTGACCACTGGAGGCGACTTCTACAATGACTTCGTTCTCGGGTTTCTGCCAGACAGCTATCGTCAAGACGAGCATTGGTGGCCAATTATACCAGACGAAACTATATCTCCGACCGACGACAGCGATAATGGTTTCAACTTTACAGAGGCACTGGAAACCTATTGTAGAGTCGGAGCTCCATCGGCCCAAAATTGGTGCATGGACAGCTTTGGCGCATACCCAAATAACCCATTCACCACCCAAGCCGATCTTTCTATCACAGGAGGAGGCATTGTATCTGGTTACATGTTAGATGACAAATCTACCGCTGCCCTGAGCATACCCTCGTTCTTTCAGAGCGGCGAGGACATCTCCAACTTTCGGCGGGCGATTTACTACTTCATCGGCAACGCGTCACAAAGCCAGGTCTCCCGTATCATCATCGACGTGCAACAAAATTCTGGAGGTCTTGTCTTCCTTGCCTATGATACCTTCAAGCAGTTCTTTCCAAATCTCGAGCCCAACGGTGCAAGCCGCCAACGCAGTCACGAATTAAGCAATAAGCTCGGTAAAGCCTACACGGAGTGGTGGGATGGGTCAAGCAACAACAAGAATGAAAACTACGAATGGGCATTGAGCGAGTGGATCGTCACCAACCGCATCAACGCCGCTACTGGGAGAATATTTTCGTCTTGGGACGAGTTCTACGGCCCAGATGCCAGTAATGGCGACAAGTTCTCTGCGAGTCAACGATACAATCTGTCCGATGAGGATTTTGACTTTGCCTCATTCGGAAACTATCCATATGGCTACGACCCAGACGAACCCATAACCAACACTTCGCCACCCTGGGCAGCTGAAGAAATAGTCATTCTTACTGATTGTCTCTGCGCCTCTGCGTGTGCTATCTTTGTCGAGTTCATGACCTACCAAGCCGGAGTCAAAACCATTGTCGCTGGCGGTCAGCCTAAACACGGCCCTATGCAAGCAGTCGGTGGTACTCGTGGCGCTGCTGCGTACTCTGCGGACGCCCTCGACTATGATTTCCACGACGGACTGAGGTATGAGCCTGTTGACAAGCCTGGGCTGATCTCGCAATTGCCCAATCGAACGGATACAGGTATGTGGATCAACTACGCCGGATTCACAATTAGAAACCAAGTACGCGGCACTGACTTCACGCCGCTGCAGTTCCAATACCAGGCTGCCGATTGTCGTATTTACTACACGCTCGAGACGATTCACAACGCCACAAAACTTTGGAGCTACACCGCTCGAGCAGCGTGGGACGATCCAAGTCTTTGTGTCCAAGACTCAACGGGGTATCCAACAGCCCGTAATAAGACGTCGGCCAAACCGCCGCCATCGAGCAGACCCGCTGCGCCCGAAATCTATGAATTTTCGCCGCTGCCATCCGCTGACAACATCACTTTCGAGCTTCCCGACGCCACCCACCTCAATAAAAGATCACCCGGCACGATCACCCCCTGCAATGCAAACAGCGCTTGTAACTGTCTTCCCATGGAATTGAATTGTTCCGGCAAACCGAAAATTGTCAAGGCTTGTCTGCCGAAATGCGTCCTCTATCACGATCAATCAAAAGATTGTCTGGGGGTGGGCAGTTACTGCGACACAACAGGGGTCAGTCAAACGAAACGTAACGGGTTCCCCACAAAGGGAGGCCCCAACTATGTGTCGTATGACGGTTACTGTAAGAAAAAGAGTCCAAAGTTCTGCTAGGGTCAAGGTAAGTAGGTTGAGTGAGGATGCGGATATTGATGGCTGGAGAAGTTGGAACGCTATGGGGCTGCATGCGCTTTTGGGGCAATGCGATAGCACATCGCTTCGGTTTTCATTCTGATTCCTTTTTTGATTCTGGAATATATCACTGTAGCCATTTCCCGTTCACGACAACATTCATGAATACTCACGGTATCTTGAGCATCACGTTATAAATTCACCCTTAATGGGCCTCGGCTATAAGATGTCCAAATGAGGAAGGTCGGAGACGCAGGTCCGTCTACACGACCAATCAAGAGTAGCTCATCTCAGAGACAGGAGACGGGAAGTACCTAGGTACCCACCAGCGGCCCGTTCACGAAAAGATTTCTGTAAGGCGTACCATTTATCTGGAGCGTGCTCGTATAGCTGCCTAGTGCCTAGAGTTGTCTTGCCGTGCAGCTGTAGAAATAGGATAATTCACCTCGTCCACTTTCCACCACTCCGCAGTTATAACAACCCAAACCGATTCACAATGCGCATCTCCCTCCTCGCACTCGCACTCGCCGGCACGACTGCCGCAGCCAGCGAATATGACCGCCCCGATCTTACGGGCACGTACTGGGACGTAACCATTTCCACACAGTCCGGGCGCCCAGGCTACAGCATCCGCGACTTCAGCGCTGCTTTCCACACGCCAGTTACCGCGCAGGTCACCAAGGGAAACTGTCACTACAGTTTTGTGCCGCAGGGCACCAGCCCGCCTGCTGAGACGGATGAGTGTAGCCCGGAGTTGAGGTATGAGTGGAACTGTAAGTCTTTTTTTTGTTTGTTTTTTTAAGTTCTATTAACCAGAAAGCCACGCTTATAAGATTTGGTGAAATGAGGCTGATTTTAGTGTAATAGACACGAACGTTACGCTCCTTGAACAAACGCTCGTTCTAGGAAACGAGACTCTGTGGATTTACGGACTATCGACCAAGATAGAGACGACTCACAGGAGCGATGGGTCGAGCAGCACGACCAAGGGTGATGGCAGGGTGGATATTAGTCATTATTGTATCAAACCCGGAACGATGGCTTACAGTGGATGTGGATATGCCAATGGTTGCATATCGACGGAATGCAATAACAAGAAGACAGGTGCTGCCTAGACACAGACGTGTCGATAGGTGCTGGCAAATGAGGCAATGTCTCTGCGTATGGGCTACTAGTCTTCCTCCGTGGACGATGAGATACGTAATGGAGACGTTCAAGAACACCATGACTTGGCAAAACGATCCACAAGTTGGCCACTATGATGATCAAAGAAATTTGCTGAGTCTCCTGCTCTTGGTACACCATCAAGGACCTGATGCAGGTACCTTTGTTAATAGATAGAAAGCAGCCCTATCGCATCCAATAACTACCTAGGTATGCGTCCAGCTTTAAACCCCTTTCACATTCTCCTCTAAGCCCAGTTTCTTGTCCTACAATCCCTCGTCCGCCAAATCCGCCACTCACCTTATTCGATTGCTAGTTCCAGCGGCCCCGGCTTCATCAAAAGCCGTCTTATTGCCCTTCCCCCGCTGCACACCATCACTCACAAGCTTCTTTCCTTCTTCTTACGCGGCCACTAGGCCTCGCCAACACCGAATTCGTAGGTGATGCGAAAGTCAGCGTTACAAACAATGAAAGCGGCAAGTCCGGAGCGGTAGATGACTTTGGTTGCCCATGCGAGGCTGTGAGAGATGGTAGTGATTGGTCCGGGTTTGACTATCGCACAAGTTTGCCATTGCGCTCGGGTGGACTGAGAGATGTATACAGCGATCTAGAGATTTGCACGGGTGGTCGACGTCTAAACACGTTAGCGAGCGACAGTAGGTACTCGCTCGACCAAGTAGTCTAGTCGCGTCACGTCAATTAAAATATTTTAAAACTCGCAATCCCTGATGAACATAATGCGCGTATAATTCAATATACACCTTCGTTATGCACCAAGCAAACAGTTCTTTGATCTGTCGATCCAGAGATTGTAGTCGCCTACAACGTAGCTGACATTGAAAGCTTTGTATGCCTAAATGATGATGCTATGTACTCATACAGCCCGCGTGCTAAAAAGCCCATGGAATTCGTAAATATTTTGTTGGCGACTAAGAGCGCGTCAAACTGTGCCGCAGGCGCTTCCGCAGCTACAGCAAACAACTTTTGCGCGGTGAGAAAGTGAGCGACGCCGAATTTTCGTAGCTGCACCTGCTGTGCCAAACAAACATTGACCTCAGACTTTGCCACGACCACGAAATTGCCACAGCACCCTTAGCCAACCCGGAAATTCATCAAGATGGCAGCACAATCAGGCATGGTCAACCCGGCCATCTTCCAGGACCTCCAAGCGCGCGTAGACGAGGATTCAGCCGTGCGGGACGTGAGTGGTGGTTGCTGAAGCTACACGTGACAGCGTACTTACAATGCGATAGGAGCTGCGGGACATCATCCAGGCGCTTGAGAAACACAGTAGGTATATTCAGCCGATTTCCAGTGCACCGCTAACATTTCACAGACCGCAATGTCTCCTTTGTGCTGTCAAGAGCCCATTCCACACCTGTCGGCGAGCGTGAGTCGCAGCTCATAAAGCTTCTTACATTCTGGCTCATAGAGATGCAGTACCTGAGATCCTCAAGGCCGCTCAAGAACCCATCAACAATGTGATTGAGACGGTCTCTAAGCTTTCGCAAGCTGCGTCAAAGATGCCGTACTACAAGTTCAACAACATGTGGAGCCGCCAGATGCAGGGCGCAGTAGGTTCACTCACGGTGCAGAATACGAATCACTTTGCTGACAACACAACAGTGTGAAAGTATCTTGTTCTGGGGATGGCTTGGCGGCTACAAGCATGAGGGTGAGGTTCAATGCGGTCGTCTGTTGACCATTGAGGAGCTTGGCGAGATCTTCAAGAGTACGACCAAACCCTACATCGGCTATCCACTGCTGACAGTCGAAAAGTTCCAGTCAACCTCAAGGAGCGTGATGAGTTCCACCTCTCGCTCGAGGAGTACCTACATTCCCTCATGACGCTCGTTGAAGAGCTTGTATGCTGCCACAATCCACAGCACTAGTATCACTCTCAGACTGACCATTATAGACGCGCCTTGCACGCAACGCCGTTACTCTTGGCGACTACGAGCGTCCGCTGCTCATTAACCAGTTTGTCAAGGACCTGCATGCGGGATTCCAGATTCTCAACCTCAAGAACGACAGCTTGCGCCGCCGCAGCGACGGGCTGAAGTATCGCGTCAAGGATGTGGAGGATGTCGTATACGACCTGTCGTTGAGGAACCTGCTCCCAAAGAAGGGAGAGCAGAAGCAGTAATGTGACTGCTGGGTGGCTTTAATAGTGATCCTCCAAGGCGTGGTTGAACCTAGCTCTGCACGCATGAACATGCTCTCAACATGATGCGAAGGCATTAAAAAAGCGAATCAATGCATGAATTCAGATAAACTTCCAATCCGTCCCAAAGCATCAAAAGTTTGATTTTACGCGTTGTTATCATCTCGTACGAACCATGGAGGTGCTCGAATGGGAGTTGGGCGTCTGTCCAATCAGCGAGCAGCAGGGACAGCGTCATCTCGAAACTTTCCGTTCCGCGACTTCCTCCTACAACAACCCCGGCAGCAGCACTCCAACGGGCCAGGCGCCATTCACGCTCCTTTACAAGACTCCTCTGGCACGTCCCGCCTTCAATTGACGTCCTTTAATCGTTCTCGACAAGTCGCGTCTATTCAATACCACATATTTCATTCGCAAACATGGCTAGCACAACTGTCATCAACGCCAACGCGACATCCAAGCCCCAGCCATCTACCGCCGCGCCAATCGAGCCACTGAAGAATGATACCGCGCGCCTATACACGCATGTCCACCCCATCCTCGTTCTCTCCGTCTATGCCCTCAAGTTTCCCGCTCTCGTCGCCGACCCTGTCTCGACGCTGCTTAGTACTCTCGCGCCGCTAGCTGTACTACAAATAGCCTTTGTAGCAATATGCTTACCGCCGACGGGAGGCTCACCTTCCATGAGGAAGCAGAAGCCGGGTGAGAAGAAGGGCAAGGCCCCTACCAAGTTGGAACAGGGATTGAACTCGAAGATTGTGGTACGTGTCCAATGCAAGATTGAAGGCTTAGCCAAAGGCTCGCTTGAAGTATGTTTCAAAGGCCAATAGCTAACATATCCTTTCAGCCGGCCTTCCTGTCTCTCCTCCTTACCGCAATCGCTGCAACACCGCTCCTCACCGCGGCCCTCGTCCTCTTCGGTGCACCTGTCAGTACGCACCACGCGCAGACCCTTCTCTGCGGTGCCCACGTCGCCATTCTGAGCACGCTTCCGCTCGTATACGTACATGGTGTGGATGGCGATACATGGAGGCAGATCGTCGCGTTGCTCTTGCCGATTGACGAGGTTTACGGCGGGCTGATCGGCACAGTACTTGGTGCATGGCTAGGTGCTGTACCCATTCCTTTGGACTGGTAAGTACTCCCAGACCTACTCGCAGTGTCACAAACATGAGTCGAGCTGGCAATTTTGGACGCGCAAGGCTAACAAACTAAAGGGACCGCGAGTGGCAAAAGTGGCCAGTAACCATCGTTACAGGCGCTTACATTGGATACGCAGTTGGCAAGCTGCTGGGAGGCACACTGCTGAAGGGCAAGAAGATCATGTTTGACTAGGTGGTCATGATCGAATTTGGTATGCTCCCGTTCTGTTTGAAGTCGTTCATAGGATTCTATCATACCATGAAGCTATTATGTGGGGAGAAGTGAGTCAGTTGCTGATGTGGGCTCATTAACATGGAAGCGGCAGGCATGTTAGAAACAAATTCATGGCACTCACTGCGAAAGCAATTCCAGCCCCTCTTCCGTGCAAGACAATGTGTGCATGAAGAGGAATCATCTGCACGGACGCGTAGTATACCCTCAGTCCACAGCAGCCGTCTCTAAGCTGTCACCCAAAATGGACCCGCCTTGATTTGAACTCCAGCAGCTCGAATGCCTCAGCTTACGCGTGTACAATCCCCATCGAAAGACACGACATGTTATGAAAAGTTGCGGATACTACATGTACTAAACGCTGTCTCGCCACGAGGTACAACCCATCCTCCGCGTCCCTCGGAGCCCAGGCCGATGCGAGCATCTCCAGGTTCCGCCAAGCTGCCACCGGCATTCCCAAAGCAGTAATCCCGGCGCATACAGCCCTCTCCACATTCCAGCTCGCCCACTTTAATCTCAAAGTAGTATACCTTGACCCTCTGAATTTCATATTGACACCATTTTACGGACCGAACATGGCGTCAATAGCGCTTCTGTGGAAAAATTCGAGATGCTATGAGATTTGTTGGACGGATGATGGGCGAGCGGGGTCTCCGCGGCGTATGATGTTTATCCAAGCGGGGGAGAATGCGGGGAGGGCATGCTTTATAAAGGAGGGTATGCGCCCCGGTCATGGGCTGATAGAACGCTTTCGACTTTTTTTAATACGTTTGTGCTTTGGTACTTGAGCTGACTGTGTCTTTTGTTGAGCTTGGTGTACATGTAAGTTGCTGTACTGGTTGTGTGAATGCGATGACCTCCATCGGGGCTTGCTGCACCTGGAAGAAGGAAGAAGCATAGTAACTGACAAAGCCGACAGATAATAAGCAGCAGCTTTACAGCTAGCGAAATTCCCATATAATCGCCCACCATGTCGCGGAAACATTTCTTCCCCAACCCCGAAGGCGTGGTTCTACACAACCTCCGCTCGCTATGCACGCGAAACAAGCATATGGGTCTCGACGAAGCGAATCGTGTAGTCTACAACCTGTCTCATCGCCCCAATGAGGTCACAATCGTGTCTGGAGGTGGTTCGGGTCACGAGCCGGCGTGGTCGGGCTTCGTAGGCGACGGCATGTTGTCTGCTGCGGTGTGTGGTGACATCTTCGCTAGCCCGAGTACGAAGCAGATTATGGCTGGTATGCGGAATGTACCCAGCACAGAGGGAATCATACTTTGTATCACAAACTACACAGGTGATATGCTACACTTTGGTCTGGCGAGAGAGAAGGGCCAGGCGCTGGGGTACAAGGTCGATGTCGTCTGCATGGCTGAAGACGCTGCGCTAGGTCGCGAGAAGAGTGGAAAGGTCGGGAGAAGAGGACTGGCAGGTAATTTGCTTGTCATCAAGCTTATTGGCGGTGCGTCACTACAGGGTTGGGCGTTCGAGCGGTGTAGGAAGATGGGAGAGCTGGGGAACGATCAATTGGTTACTATCGGCACGAGTCTGGATCATTGCCATGTCCCTGGTCGAGAGGCGTTTGAGAGCGTTCAAGATGATGCGTGTGTCGTTGGTATGGGGATTCACAATGAGCCGGTAAGCAACTTTCTCGCCTTCATGATATTCATGGGCAATACTAACAGACCATCCAAGGGCCTACGAACCATCCACCCCATGCCCAGCCCAGAGGACGTAATCAAAGAGATGCTCAAATACCTCCTCGACCCCTCCGACACGGACCGCGCCTTCGTCCCCTTCGCCCCCAACGACAACGTCGTAATGCTCGTCAACAACTTCGGTGGCCTCTCGAACCTCGAATTCGACGCCATGGTCAACCTCGCCCTGGTAGCGTTAAAACGCGACTGGAAGATCGTGCCAACACGCATCTACGCCGGGGTCCTCGAAACCTCGTTAAACGCCCAAGGCTTCAGCATAACCCTCGGCAACATGAGCGGCATGGCCAAAGCCATGGGTCTCGCAGACGAAGAAGTCATCGCCCTGCTCGATGCGCCTACAAACGCCCCCGCCTGGCCGAAAAACGGGTACCAACCCGTCAACGTAAACAAGGAAACGGAGGACCTGCGCGATAAAGCGAATGCCGCGGCGGCAGACAAGTCGGCACTGCACAAGGGCCCCGCGACACCGGCTTCACTCATCCCCGCGCTACGGACAGCATGCAAAGCTGCGCTCACAGCTGAACCAACAATCACGCAGTATGACCTCCAAATGGGCGACGGCGACTGCGGCGAAGCCGTAGCCGGCGTGTGTAAATCCATCCTATCCAACATCACGGCCGTCGAGGCGAATCCACCGCCTCTCCTCGCGCTCCTCGAAAGTATCGGCGAGAACGTCGAAGACGTCGGTGGCTCCCTCGGCGCCATCCTTTCCATCCTCGTCACTGCTTTCACAAACGCCCTCGCAACCGCCACACTGACACAAGCCGCGCCGCTGAACCTTGCTACACTGGCGTCCGCCGCGGCTGCCGCGCTAGAGAATCTCAAGAACTATACGTCTGCACGCGAGGGCGATCGGACGGTTATGGACGTGTTGATACCGTTTATCGGTAGTTTGGCTGACAGCGGGGATTTCAAGGAGAGTGTGAAGGTTGCGGAGGATAAGGCGGATAAGACGAAGGATATGAAGGCGAAGTTTGGGAGGGCCACGTATATTAGTGAGGATGGGAGTGATAGGAGTCGGATTCCGGATCCGGGGGCATATGCTGTGGGGGTTTGGTTGAGGGGGTTGGAGAAGGGGTTTGAGTGGTAGGTGATGCGGTGCTGGTGGAGAATGTGAGCAGGAAGGCGGCTTGTACGCTGTTCTAATATTACTGTGTTGTTATCCATTGCTGTGATTTACTATCAGATTACCTGATCAGGTCCAGCGTGTGCAGACCCTCTGTAGAATGCTGACTTGATAGACCCATTTTTGCAGCACACAGCCGTTCAAAGTTCTGTGGGCTGAAAGATAAGAAAGAATGGCTCTACACACGCCATCGTACCTCAACGAGGGCATTTCTTACAGGGCCATTTTGTTGCTGCCACAAATGGACTCTCGGCCTCTTTCACTGTGCAAAGAGAAGATCGCGCGAAAGCATTTGTCGCCCTGAACTGCACCGTGGCTACCTGGGCGTCAGCCTATTGAGCTGAACAGAGAGAGAGAGAGAGAGAGAGAGAGAGAGACGGTGTGTGTGTGTGTGTGTGTGTGTGTGTGAGGATCATCTTGCATAGGTTATTCAATGTTATTATATCGTCTATCTACCACCAAATCCCAAAGTGAAGGTATGAGCTTGGGAAAGAAACACGTGGGTGCACACAAAGTTGCATAGGGAGAAGGGTTCATGCTGGAGAAGCTGTTCCTTGTCAGCGCTCCCTACCAGCCCCCCTGATGCTATACAAGGCACAAACGAGTAATTACTACATGTCCCAACGATGAGCTGACCCTTGGCCAATGACTTCTCTCTCTGGCAATGCGTCTTCGAGCCGGATATCAAGCCAGTGCGGTATTGGTGGGTCAGTGTCGAAGTTCCTAGGCTCATGATCATTCCACTTATGCTGCCATGTTTCGCGAGTCCAATAACGTCCCTTCGACAAGAAGATCTCTGGATCCCACTCTTCTCCCGGATCAAATTTGCATCCAACCACTGGGCATGTCTTGTTGGTGATCTCGCGTAACGCCTGCGGAAACCCTTCTGCGACAAAGCCGTTCTTTTCTCTTATCTTACACCAATATCCACTGTGCCAGACGTGGTCGTGTGACGGAATTAGTACGCAGCTCATCTATGCGGGAGGATCCTACATTATTAGGATTTCCTACCGTAACGCGAAAATTTGACTCCGAGCTAGCTAGGAACACAGCTCGCCAGAGGTCCACTTTCCGCTCAATCCTAAGCTTGGAGTTTTCTTGGCAGTATCGTATGAGACCTTGGGCATGGCATTCGGGCAAGGCGACTGCGACATGATTTTCTGACAAGACAATGCGTCGTAAATGCATTCGAGTGGTAGGAGGCAGGCGAGCCAGGAAGTAGATCGCCATTGAGGCCGCGAAGATTCGATACTTCTCTCTCTCCCAGACTTCCGGGAAGGAAAAGTACCTTACTAAAATGGCTACCATCTTCTCACACACATTAGGATCAACCAGCAACCTCCATAGAGTAGCATCTATATCAAGAAGTTCCGGAAGACGATTTGCCAGCCACCCAAGCGACTCATCGTTCGCGACAGATCTGACAACTTCCAGTCGTCGATGAAGGAGACGTAAGGCGGCATCGACAAATCTTCGATACGTAGATGGCGTCTCTCTGCAGTTATTCCTCAGTTGAGCGTCTGTGACTTGCCCTTCTTGGAAGGCTTTGATGAGAGGTGAGAATCCGGGGAATTCTGATACCAATTATGAAGCTGTGTTAGAGTCGATGCATGTATGCGCTGCCCAGAGTATGCAAGATTTGCAGACTGTGATCTTTTGGACTAGCGCCGCAAAATCCCCCATGACCTCGCTGAGGTCGGTGTCGTAGACTGTGCTGAAGTGGATCATATTGAGTGACAAGGCCAGCCCTTTCATTTCGGTGGTTACGAGTGTACAGGTGTACATTGGGACGACATCGATGGGATGGTTGTTTGTTGCAACGAGTTTCTTTGTCTCGTAGCGATATGAGTTGCCATTTCCGACCGAGAGATAACGCTCGTATATCATGTCACGAAGCTCTCGGGGAAGCGCGAAGAGCCTGGACTGCGACTGCGTGTTCGGAGCATCGAGAGACATATTCGTAACTGATTAGCAGATGGGCAGCTTAAGATCGAGATGGAATGTTCGGGTAATGCGAGGATGATCCTCAATAAATGTTGTGGATGGTAAAGGGAGGAAAGGATGCGCAGGGCGATGAGTCAAAATTATCGAAGCTTCAGTAGCGAGCTTAAGTACTCGCCGCTTCCGGAGTTTCACGTTCCAATGTTAGCGATAGGCGAGCTTGGGTTGAAAAAGATCATCTATACTGTACCGAAGAATGACCCCGAGTTGGATAAGAAGAGACGGGGAAAGCCAGGGCGAACTTGGACTGATCAGCTGGGTGATACTTGGCTGACGAATAAAATTGATGAGCTTCGACAGATGGCCAAGGTGAGATTAGAGAGATGAGGCGCACAGAATGGCAACCTAATCCCTACCATCGTACCGAGTAGAATGAAAAGGGTGCCTCGCGGCCCTCGGAATTCCAGGCTGCCGCATTGACAACCCCAAAGATGCAACGCAAGCCTGTTCATTGGCTGAGGAACCTCTTGAGCTCCACCGTATCCGTCTGGTAGAACATCTCAAGTGCCGGCCAAGCAAAAAGTTGAGGAAAGTAGCAGCGACTACCCTTCCTTGGTAGGTATTGACGAAGTGCAGCTTACACAAGGAGATCTACCGGTCCTTACTATAGATGCGCATCAGAGTGGCGAGAAATATGCAATGTAGAGGGACGACGATGATGTAGTGAGTAAACTTGTCTTCACCGCAACCCCGATGCAGCAGCAGCAGGTCACCCAACGCATTCACCTACCTTTTCCACAGCGTCCAACGCGAATGTCTCCCAAATAGACGACTATGCAAAGCTACGAGTCGATGGGTTCAGATTTGGTGCGAGGGTGCGTGGTAGGACATTTTCGATTAGGCAGCTGTGGTCGTTGTCGGAGCAAAAGTCGGATCGGAGCCTGCGATTGCGTCAGTACCGATTCCTTAAGTTAGGCTACGAAACATGCTTGGAACTTGCGGTGATCAGCGGTTATGGTTCTGAAGACCTCGGGCGGGAAGAGATTGGTGTTGATGACTACCTACATGAGCCGACCTAGTGTTCGGGACCAAAATGGATCGTATGCGGATACCATGGTTTGGAGAGATATGTCGGCTTTACCACATGTTACCTCTAAAACTTGTACTTAATTAGGCTATGCCGTCTCGGAACGGTGTGCATTAAGTGTTTAATTGGAGGAGAAGTTGAAAGATGTAGGACAAAGTCTCGAAGACTTTTGTGAATTTAGTCCTGCATCAATGATCGCCGGTTGCGTGACAAGTTGTGTATTTCATCCCGAACTCATGATAAATCAGTCACATTCATTTTATCTATCCCGCGACTCAGCGCATAAATCTGGCTACTCACCGTATAAAATTCATTGGACACCCGGGCTAAAGTTGTGCTAACGACAGGAACAGAAGTGACCTCCACAATCATTGCCTGTACCTCCGCTTCTCTTCATCTGTAGACTCCAGGAGATACTCTAGGAGTATTCCAAGCCATGTGGTGGGTGGCGGAGGCTTGATTCCGTTGCTAGGCAACTGAGACCATCTTCTCCATCACATATCAGCTCTCACTAAATCCCGATTCATCGCAAGAAGATGTTCGGGATCCGCGAGCTCAGCACTACAGTTGTTAAACTGGATTACCCCAGTACCCTCGAGCATTTTTCTCATGGCCTTTAGAAAACCGTGGAAGACATAGTGATCATGCCTTGTATTCCTTGGTGGAGGGTGCCGACTGCACCACATCTCTAACGCTTCCTGCCATTGCAAGTCCTCGACCATGATGCCGACAACCGGTTGCGTCATGCAAGTCTCATCCTCGATGACAAGGGAGAAACTGCCAGCGGGTATACCCGAATGTTCGAGCGCCAACGCCTCTGTTATCCAAGGCTCAATCTCACGTGTAAGTCAAAATCGATACACAACGCACGGTGACAAATTGCCGTGAAAGATTGATGGTCTTGGCCGTGAATTGTCGCGGCCATGCTCATCTTGTTCAATTCCTTCAAGCTGAGTCTCTGCCAGAACTGTGTCCCAGAGCTCGACACGGCGAACGATTTGAAGTTTGCTGTTCTCGTCCGCGAAGTGAATAAGGCCTCTACAATTACTTGCTGGTTGAGCAACGCTGACATGAGCTTCGTGAAGGACGATTTGTCGCAATCTCATTCGAACAACCCGGAGTAGGGTGTAGAAGAAGCGTATATCGAGTGAAGCCGCGGAGACGAAAAATTTGGTGTGGCTTCTAATCATGCCCTCTCCACTTCGGAACATTTCCTATGAACCAGGCCACGAAGAGTACCCAGAAAAAAATGGTAAGGAGGTTACTTTCTCCATCATGTCGACCAGTTCATCGGTAGTAGGAAGGTGCCAAGGGTCAGGGTTGAGCGCTAACAGGCCACACTTGCCCTGGTTGTTCCGGAGGCTGTGGGATCCCAGTTTTGGAAGCTTGTCTGCATCTCCGCCTAGCAGTGCGCGTGTCATCTCAACGAATTCGGAGCAATGTGATAACATCTGTAGCAAGTCGTGGATCATGCTGTGTTCTTCATGCGTGAGTTTTCGACTATGTTCGCTATGACGCCTTACCCATTTGTTACGCTCTTCTCGGTCCATGTTGCGGAGGCGACGAATGATTGTTGCAGATTTTGGATATTTGGCGATCAGCTGTTGCTCGATGTCATCCGTGACGAACGGTCCAACCCGGGAAAAGGACCTAGATTTTGCGATGTACAATCTCTCTAGTACCTTATCGAAGAGTCGGGCCCGGTCGCTGAAATGGTCCGTGTTGGTATTTGATGTGGTGAACGTGGCTGAGTTCAACTCAAACGGCAGCGCTCTCATCTCGTCAGCAGTTTGGCGACAGACCAGCATTAGGTACCTGTTCCCAGTATACTGCCGTCTGTTGTAAACAAGCGTTGACCTACGTCAGAATCAGCACGCACACACCAGATAGTATACCTATTTCTAGAGAAATAAGTCAACGTCAAAGATACAAAGGCTCATATATTGCAAAACGAGGAAAACTAACGCAGAGTGGACTGGAAAGATGGAGTAAAAAATATAAGGATTATCTTCTAGATAAACAGTACAAAAAACATCTATATGAGCAGGAAATCAGATCAACGCCTGCTATCCTTCTCCATCATACATGACCCTTGGACGATATGATGACAAAAGAAATATAAACCAAAGCCTCGCGACAACAGTACCCACTTCACTCCCCGTGTACCGCCACCCTCTAAAACGACCCAATATTCCCCTTACTATACATAGTCTGCCGTCTCCTCGCCCTCTGATTAACAGCCCCATTACTAAGCCCAATTCCATCTCCCAAGATGCCATTACTAGCAACCTTGCCCTTCCTGACCGCCCTCCTCTTCGCCTCCCTCCTCTTCAACTTCCCACTCCAATGCTTGATCTTCCTGAGGATACGATCAGCCATGAGCACGATGAGCGTAACAGCCATAACAGGAACGGCAATGATCCAAAAGAAGGCATCAGAGTGGTGCTGGACGCCATTGAAGCGATCAAAGTTCTGGCCAAAGTATCCGACGAGAAAGGTCAGGGGGAGGAAGAAGATGGTGACGGCGGTGAGGATCTTCATGGATTCGTTTTGGAAGGCGCCCATCATGTTGAAGATTAGGTCTATGAGGTTGTCGGCCGCGCGCCGCATTTGGTCCAGGGAGGCGGTGATCATGATGCAGTGGTCTTCTACGTCGCCAAGGTAGGTGTGCGCGAGCGGGCTGATGTTGATGGATGTCATGGTTTTGCGGGTGGCCAGGTTGCTGTGGCTTTGGCTCATGCTTGCTTGGGCCATGGGATCGGCTTTGTGGTCGCGGAGTGAGTTGATAAGGGAGACAATGGGTTGGATGGTGTTGCGTAGGATGGAAAGTTCGGATGTGAGAAGGTACAGGAGTTGGCTGTGGTGCAGCTCTGGCTCTTCTAGCACGTCGAGTTCTAGCTCGCCCATGGCGTCTTCGTAGGCGGCTACCACGGGTATGGCCAGATCGACAATGGCGTCGATGATGGCTTGCACTATCATGCTGCTGTCTTGGCTGCGACGGAGGATGGTGTCTTCGGTTCGCAGTCGCTTCAAGATCATGTCTTCTACGTCGTCGGCTGAGTGCTCAAAGAAGGAGATGACTGAGTTGTCGGCAAGTAGGAAGATGCTGACTTGCTCAACACTGACAGTGAGGTGCTTCTCTGTGAGAGCGGAATGCTGTTCCAGATAGACTATCCGGTCGAGGTTGTAGCCGCCGCGGTATCTCTGGAGAGTGCGCACGGCAGTTGTTGCTGGAGGTGTTGCTATCTTGACCTTTTGAAGAGGTGTACCGTCAAGCTGCTTTTCCAGGCCGTCCAGGGTATGTAGCATGTCGTCTCGTCGCATCTGCTTCTTCCCATCGTCCCCCGGGGAAAACATGTTCTTCGCTCTCTTGAATAGCGATGGCTTCTGCGATTTCTTCTTCTTGTTGAACGACGAGTGCCGTGAGCGGGATCGTGAGCGAGCGTGCTTGTATCGTCGCTCCTCGCTGTCGTCAGAATCCGAGTCGGACTCGCTTTCCGAATCCTCGTCCATGGGAGTCCGGACAAGCTTGGAGAGGGTCAGGAGCAAGAAAGCTTGGTCAGAGTACCAGTCGACTTTGGTCCTGCTTTGCGTGCTCATCAAATCCTCAATAGCCAGCCTGTGCAGCTGCTTGTGGTTGCCCAGGGAGCGGATGACATCCCAGCTCAAGCCATTCACATTGATCCATCGGCATGCTACCCAATCCTCCTTGGGATAGTTCAGAAAGTCCTCTAACGTATCATTGTCTAGTTCGTGGCATTCGACCCTTTCATCGGAAAAGTCCACCACTGTGATCTGACATCGGGCGTATAGGTGGTGGTAGTTGGCCGCCTCGGTCTCGTTTTTGGTATCTACACCAGGCTCGGCACCTGGCTCTTGATGCTGGTAAGGCCGCGTAGGGGACTGGTAATGCTTGACTGTGTGCGATCGGGTTATTCGGCGGCGTAGGGTGGAGTCTACGGAGAAGCGATCAGGGGAGACCAAGTCCTCTGGATTCCGGGGAAGGGCAGAAGTGGCCGTTGTAGCAGTCGCAGAGCGACCACGACTTCTCTGCTCTCCATTGAGCTGGGTATCGAGCGTCAGGTTCGGAGGGGCGGCGGAGTCTGAGGCAGAGCGCTCGGGTTCGTTAGGGGCTGGCGGGGCGGATGCAAAGTCTTGGACTCGCGTCTCGTGGGGAGAGGCCGACATCACGCGTCAGTATAGCCGTGTAAGAGCAAAAGCTTAGTCAGTTGTGCGTCTGAATGGAAGGTTAACGAGAGTAAGAAGTGAAATTGCGATAGCCATTAGGTTAGTTGCGCAGATCGTATCGAGTGCATAGTGAACAGTTCCCCTGTGCAGCCCCCGTTGTGAAGTAGCAACCACCTCTCAGCTCTAATGCCGGCGCAGGGTTTCAGCCATGGGCCTAGCAATGACGAAAAATAACGTTGAGAGACGGTGCAGTGTCTCCCCGCAGGGCTCTTGTCCTGGCAGTTGGATAGCAAGCGGTCCCGCATTCTCTGGGCGGAAAAGGGCTCGCTGCATGCTGGCATATTTTCACAGTGACAACTGGGGGGGGGGCGCATTAAGTCGAGTCCACTTGTTCATGGCTGGTGACACGACATGGCGCCGAAGGGGAGGGCAGGCCTTTGTCAGCAGCGCAGCAGCAGTCTGCACTCAGCCGGCTTGCAACCGCAGCCTCTCGAGTACTGCCGAGAAGGGTGAGCGCGTATGCAGGCTGTCGCTCTTTAATCAGAACAACGTCTGCTAGCAAGGCTGCGGGCAAAATCCTTCGGCGCATTCCAAGCCAAGCGTGCCAGAGGAAGCGCGCCACTTGTGGCGTGAGCGTGTGAGGGCATGTGCGTGCGTGCAAGGGGAATCATCATAGGACGCGGTGCAGTGAGATGGAGAGAGGAGCCGTCCACTGTCAGCATTTCTTCCATGTCTGCATTTCCAAGCAGCGTCGGTAAGCGGCACTGCAACTTGTTCCCGTGAATTTGTGTCTTTGCCTCGCCCGTAGCGCATGAAATTAGCGGTTCGAGGCTACCCTTCTCGGCGGTACAGGTGCCAGTGCTTATAGTGGAACTAGCTGCTCCACCACTGCCCATGACCTCTGATCCGAACCGCCTCTACATCCCATTCATCTAGACAGCCTCATCGCCAACATACCATAGTCCAGCCTTAGACACGATCCATATCCGGCGACCAGCACAGCAGCGACCAGCAGCGAGCCTCCCCCGTGCCGCTGTGTCGCGTGGTCCCCCCCCCCCTCCTACAGCGCCGTGTCAGGACGGCTCTTGCCTTCCAGGCCGTGGCAGCGAATCCATCTCGCATCCCGGCGCCCCTAACAACAGCAAACAAGGCTCATCTCCCGCCGACTGCACATCGCAATCCCCCTTTCGCCCATTGCGCCCATTTATCACGCCCATCTCGTCCCAGTCCAGCCTGCCATCCGTCCCACCAGGCGAGCGGGTACCCTCCTAACCTCCACGCCGCCCAGCCAGCATCACGTCAAACGTGAAGCGCCATCTTGGACCACCGCCCACCACCACACGGACCCCTCGATAGCCCCATCGCCTCGCCTGCACACAACAACAGGCCGACAAACCGGGCCTGGCTGCCCCTTCTCTTTATCTCTCTCACCTCCCCGAGCATCGTCGTTTGGCCGACGATTGCCTGCAGCCACCCCCCGACTGCTTGCTGTCCACCACGCAGTCTCTGTTTCTTCCGCGCAGCCACGGCACTAGACAGCATCAAACATGCGTGAAGTCAACTTTAGTATCCCGAACGCCAACAAGGCCTCGGTCGGCATCACCACGGCCCTCTACGACCGCCGCGCCCTCGACTGCACATCGACCCTCCCGCTCATCAACTCGCTCAACCATCTCGCCTACCTCACAACCTCATCCGCCCGCATAAGGGATATCCTCACCGTCGACGGCGGCATCGAGCGCCTGATATGCATTCTCAAAGAGGGCCGCAGCAAGGACATGATGGACATGTGGAAGTGGAACCTGGCTTTCCAGTGCATCTTCAACATCGGCGTACGAGGGTCCGAGAACGTCAGGACACGTGTGGTTGAAGCCGACATGGTGCCCGTCATCGCCTCCATTCTCGACAACTACATCAAGGTCGTCGACAAGATGAGGGCGAGAGCCGAAGCCGAGATTCACAAGTCCACCCGCATGGGAACGTCGAGCCGGCACCACTCTTCGCGGACGGGTGAGGTCGCATCCAGCTCCAGTCACCGAGCTGATCGATCGCGCCGTATCATCCCTCCTCCCATCGAGATCCCCCAGCCCATGGACGCACAGCTGGGCGAGGCTACCCCCATCCCAAACTTTTCCCTCAGCTCTCCACCAGAGCGGACAACATTTACACGCGGTCGGCCTCCCCACCACCATCACCATCGCAGTCACGAGAGCCGAGCACAGCTTTTTGGAGCTCCTGGCAACAACACACGCAACCTTGGCCAGCCATTGGTTACCGCATTGCCTTCTATGGATCCGGCCCCCGATGCTTTCGCGCTACGGCCAGTGCGAGATGCCGATCGCCTGCCCTCCATGCTCCCCGCTCTTCAAGGTGAGATGACCTCCCAACCAGAGTCGCCTACCACGCCAAGTGCCCCGCAGGCGCGCCAGACGAGCCCAAGAGCGGGGCTAGCCCGGACTCGCCGCCGGCCGTCGATCCGTCATCAGTTGTCTGCGTCTGGTGAGTCGGATGTTGAGGCGCCACAGGATGACATGTCGGCAGAGGCTCCCACAGCGGCTGGCCCGGCTGTGAACGAACCAATCGTCGGCATCCAGAACAACGAGATCAACATGGCCGATATCGTGGATAACGCAGAGATGCTCGATGGCGGCAACACACCTGTTCCCATCGCGGCGCCTTCAGAGGGCACCGACGAGAACAACGAGACCTTCAACATTACTCATCGTCCAGCGCTCGATGGCAGCCTCATCAACCCCACCAACACGCCTCCGAACAACCCCATTACCGGCTTCTCTCCCATGCCGCCTACCATCAACGTCGTAAATACCAACCCTCCTCCACCGTGGTACCCGCGCTACGCTCAAGAACGCAACGCCTCAGCTAGCGTGCTGGCTGCCATGCCCCGTGATGAAGACGTCCTCATGTCACTGCAACTATTGGCCTATGTGTCAAAGTACTGCAACCTACGCACATACTTTCAAAAGTCTCACCTGGTGCCCAAGCTCAAGATTGGCACTGAGCTCCTCGACGGAGAGACGTCGACTCCCAAGGCGGGTGAAGAAGAAGAGGAAGAGCTGGAGGAATACGAACTCCCCGACGACTTCAACATTTTCCCTCTTGTCGAGCAGTTCACCGTCCGCCATCACACGTCAGACATGCAGTACTGGGCCAGCGTTGTTATGCGCAACCTTTGCCGGAAAGACGACTCTCGTGGAGGGATCCGACAATGTGCATACTACCAGTGCGGCCGCTGGGAGGAGTACACGCGCCAGTTCGCCAAGTGCCGTCGTTGCAGGCGCACCAAGTACTGCAGCAAGGAATGCCAGAAGAGCGCGTGGGTCTTCCATCGCCACTGGTGTGTCGCCGCGACGTAGGATACGCGGATGGTGCTTATTCTCTAATTTTGTTACACATCATCATTGTCAGTGGGATTCTTCATCATCTTCTGGCTGCATATTGCACGGCGCTGGGAACTTCTTCTATGTCTTTTCATAATCTTTCAAAGGTTCAATACTTAATGAGCGACACGACTATCGGATACCACAACAAGTTCACACTACTACTCAGAATGCTTTTCTTGGGCAGCGAAGGAAATCTAGGGGTGTTGGAGACTTGCGGAGCGGGCCTGCAAAGGCGGGGGAGAGTGAGATTGAGAGTGAGGAGACCATACCATATCATTTGAAGCGGAGCATCATTAGCATTGGTAAAAGCGGGGTTTTGGCGTAGTGAGTAGTACGTTCGGTGCAGTTGAATGGCATGCATTTGGACTTGATTCTATCGTCCTCTGCTAGGCTGACATTGGCTGGTGATGGTGATGTTTTGGTTCAATCGGGGCGTTTTGCATCCACCTAGTATCTAATACCCATAATAGACCTTGACACAAACTTTGCTGAGCCCACCGGGAAATGCTATGCTCATCGTGCACCTGCGTCTAACCCAGATGAACCCGTGGATGTACGGACCGATGCGGCAGTCCGTTCCCGACGAATGAGAAATGTGCCGGGAGATCTCTCTCCACTGCATTCTGTTTTTCAATGCAGCCCCAGTTGTTCGCATGGGATCAGCCTTGTGTGGGTCTACCCGATGGAAAAAGCATATCTGGAGAAGGCGCGCGTCTGCATCTCCATTGTGGAGGGCACGGCACTACGGGGCTGTGGGGATGCGCCGTTACGTCAGTCCCAAAATAGAACCGACATGCAGCTCAGGCATCATGTGGTGCATAGAACCTTGGTACCGCCGCATTGCCTGCACGCCTGCACGCCTGCACGCCTGCACGCCCTGGTAAACGGTGCATCCCAGCTAGACTTTGGATATCGGAAACGATACGTTATTGTAAAATTACTCTGCTTTACGATCGTAGTGACTTGGACGTGCTTACTGTGAGATGGATTTCCGGTGCCGCGTAATTCCCAAGAGTTATTGATGTCGTCAGCCCCAACCTCCAAGCCGCTAGAGTAAACCGAGGCGGGCGGACACTGCGGCAAGACTAGAACCTCGCGTCTCTTTCCCACGAGGCAACTTTACACACCACCAAGGGAATGACTGTCGACCATGTCGGGATCTGGAGACGCTCCGGATGCATTCAATCGTGGGATTGGAGATAGCGGAGGTGGTGGAGGCATCCGAAGGCGCCATTCAGCCTCCCAGGGCGCAGACGAATCAGCGCCAGCGGCACGCAGCGCAACAGAAAGCGCGAATACGCCTTATACGATTGAATCCCCCCAGCGGCCTACCACGAGCCCCGATGCGACATCACGGTCGAGGACCTCAGCGGTAGAGAATAGTGAACGACCTTCGATTGCGCGCCTCACCACCGACGAATCCCCTCGCGTCCGCTTTTCGACCGACATTGAGCGAAATGGCGCATCGAATAGAGCGAGCATTGCGCGCGCAACCGATGAGATAACACAGGTGGGGAAGGCTTCGGGCGCAAAGCAGCGGCCAGGTACACCGGACCTGACTATCAACACGCGGGAAGTGTCACCAGACGGGGCTGGAGGATCATCACGTTTACCTGAACTACCACCGCGCATTTCACCCTCGCGTTCGCCAATATCCCCAACATCTCGTAATCGCGGATACTCGCTACGCAGCGCTCTGTTCAGGAAGAATGTCCACGAGACGGGGCAGCCATCGGGCACCCATATCGAACTAGATGAGGGAGTCGGAAATTCCCGGCCTAGGACGATGCAGAATGGAGGTGTGAGTGAATATCCGGCATCACCCAAAAGTGGCGACGCCGTTGTCGTAGTCTCACCAGAGCAATTGAAATACGCTTCTTCAGCCTCGGAATTGTCCAAATCCAAGTTGGGTACCGGGCCAATCGCACTCCCACACTATGATTCTTGGCTGAAGAAAAAAGGGCCAGGCAGACGATCTCGTATGGTAAAACAAACGAAAGACTTTGCAGAGCAGGCCCGCAGGTTCATCTTTCGCATCAAGGACATGCCCCCGAGCAAGGACGGACGACACATTCAATTGGACCCTGCCCGCAATGAGCCTCTCGTTGACGAACGGACTGAACAGCCTTATACCAAAAATTGGATCCGATCCACGCGATACTCCGCCTGGAATTTTATACCCCGCCAGCTTGTGGCACAATTCTCGAAACTAGCCAACTTTTACTTTCTTGTAATTTCTATTCTGCAGATGATACCCGGCCTCAGTACGACAGGCCAATTTACGACAATCGTGCCCTTGATGTTTTTTGTTACATTATCCATCGCGAAGGAGGGCTATGACGACTTGAGGAGATATCGACTTGACAAGGCCGAGAACAACCGAGAAGCGCATGTGTTGCGCGCAAGCCAGTCATCTGGACTCAAACACGCTTCTATCGATGGTGGAAGTACGATGTCCCCTCCACCGGAAGCACTCAAATGGGAAACAATCAAGTGGCAAGACATCAGTGTTGGCGACATCATCAGGCTTGACCGCGACGACGCTGCGCCCGCTGACCTGGCGCTTCTACACACCACTGGAGAGAACAATGTTGCTTTTGTCGAGACAATGGCTCTGGACGGCGAGACGAATCTGAAAAGCAAGCAGACGACTGCATCAGTCTCAAAGACCATCGTCGAACAGGAAGACGTGTTGAGAACTGACGCAGAGTTTGTCGTAGAAGACCCAAATCGAGACTTGTACAACTTTGAAGGACGCGTCATACTCGATGGCAAGCAGGCACCTCTCACACTCAGTGAGATCATTTTCCGAGGTAGCATCTTGCGAAACACACCTGATGCGATCGGTATGGTCATCTACTCCGGAGAGGAATGTCGCATTCGCATGAACTCCAACAAGAACCCCCGTATCAAAGCCCCGGCTTTGCAAGGACTGGTCAACCGCATTGTCATACTCATCGTCGTGTTCGTCTTGGCCCTATCCATTTTCAATGCTGTCGCGTACAAGATATGGCAGAAGAACGAGGACGACATGTGGTATCTCCGTGGCTCCTCAGTAGCCTTTTTCCCCAGCTTCACTTCGTTCATCATCATGTTCAACACGATGATTCCGTTGTCGCTCTACGTCAGTTTGGAGATTGTCAAGCTTGCCCAAATGTTCTTCTTACATACCGACATCGACATGTACGATCCAGTCTCAGACACACCTTGCGAGCCACGAACTTCGACGATCAACGAAGAGCTGGGTCAAATTAGCTACATCTTCTCTGACAAGACGGGAACTTTGACGGATAATTCGATGAAGTTCCGAAAGCTTAGTGTTGCCGGTGTTTCGTGGCTCCATGACGCCGATCTACAAGGCGCTGACAAGAAGAAGAAGCTCATTCACAAGACGAGGAAGAAGGGCAAGCAACCTGTTAAACCCAGGAAAAGTGTCCGGTCAGCGAAAGATGTCTCACCCGATGGTCCGGTTGCCACTACAGTCGAGGTGACTGAACAAGTTGAAAGCCCTGCAGAAGGAGGAGCTTCAAACTGGCAGTCAAATGCACAGCCTGGTAAACCTTCGCGGGAGCTACGTACACAAGACATGCTTCGCTACATCCAAAGGAAACCGCATACTCCGTTCTCGAAGAAAGCTCGCATGTTTCTTCTCTCGCTAGCGCTATGCCATACCTGCTTGCCAGAGGTTCAGGAGGACGGGAAGACACATTTCATGGCTTCTTCGCCAGATGAACTTGCACTTGTACAGGCTGCGCAAGACATGGGCTTTTTAATGATCAACCGCGACGTTCACACCATCACTCTGAAGATCATGCCCAGTGGGGCTGACGGCGAGCCAGTCTTGGAGGTTTATGAAGTTCTAGATGTCATCGAATTCTCCAGCAAGCGAAAGCGAATGTCAATCATCCTGCGCTTTCCCGATGGCAGAATCTGCATCATCTGCAAGGGTGCCGACTCGATCGTCATGCAACGTCTCAAGTTGGCTACACTTGCGAACAAGAAGATGGTCGAAATCGAACGTCGGGCCAACATGCGCAAGAGCATGGAGGCACAACATGCCATGGCCCGTAGGAGCGAACAAGCTGAGCGCAGAAGCAGCGTCGCAGGTCGGATGAGCAGCATTGGTGGGCGGAGAAGCGTTACGTTTGGTCAAGCTGCAAGAGCCAGCCTCAACCTAGGCAGGCCCTCGATCGCTCCCAGTTTCGGTGGTCAGACGTCTCGATCGGCAAGAGATGAGGTTGACCAATGGTTACGTGGACGTGAGAACGATCGAATGGACATGTCCTCGGTCGAAAGCACGCCTATGCAGACACCCCGTCAGTCCGGCCTTGATCGATTTAGCATGGCATTCTCAGAGGCACGTAGCTCAATGCAACTCGAAGAAATGGAGAGCATGGTTGATGAAAACGTTGCTGGTGACGACACTGTAGTCATCGAACGCTGTCTTCAGCACATCAACGAATTTGCTACCGAGGGCCTTCGAACACTCCTCTACGGATACCGATTCTTGAATGAGGATGAGTACCAGATGTGGAAGAAGGACTACCTTGATGCTACAACCAGTCTCGTGGACCGTACACGCCGGATTGAAGAGGCTGGTGATCTGATCGAACAGGATCTGGAGCTATGTGCCGCTACCGCCATCGAAGACAAGCTGCAACAAGGTGTACCTGAAGCCATCGACAAGCTCCGCAGAGCCAAAATCAAGATGTGGATGCTTACAGGCGATAAGCGCGAGACGGCAATCAACATTGGCTACTCGTGTCGATTGATCAAGGAATTCTCTACTGTGACGGTCCTCGACCACGAAGCCGGTGAGGTAGAGCAGACGATCGGCGCAGCTGTCCTAGCCATCACGCGGGGAACCGTTGCTCACTCTGTGGTTGTAGTTGACGGACAAACACTTTCCAAGATTACCGACAGCGAGACACTCGACGTTCTCTTCCATGAACTAGCCGTCCTCGCCGACTCTGTCATCTGTTGCCGCGCCTCACCATCTCAAAAAGCCCAGCTCGTCAAAAGCATCCGTAAGCGCGTCAAGAAGAGCATCACGCTAGCCATCGGCGACGGAGCCAACGACATTGCCATGATCCAAGAAGCTCACGTCGGAATCGGCATCACCGGTAAAGAAGGGCTCCAAGCCGCGCGAACAAGCGACTACTCCATCGCGCAATTCAGGTTCCTAACCAAGCTACTCCTCGTGCACGGGCGGTGGAACTACATCCGCACCTGCAAGTACACCGTCGGCACGTTCTGGAAGGAACTCCTCTTCTACCTCACGCAAGCACTCTTCCAACGCAGCGTAGGCTATACAGGTACCTCACTCTACGAATCCTGGTCTCTATCCATGTTCAACACGCTCTTCACCTCTCTCCCCGTCATCTTCATGGGCGTGTTTGAAAAGGACCTTTCCGCCTCGACGCTCCTCGCCGTGCCCGAGCTGTACACCAAGGGCCAGCGCAACGGCGGCTTCAACTTCAAAGTCTACCTCGGCTGGATGTTCATGGCCAGTTCCGAGGCCATGGTTGTGTATTTTTGCATGTTGGGGCTGTACGGACAGACGCTGTTTACGGAAGATAACTCCATCTTTGCGCTTGGGAGTATCACGTACACGGCTGTTGTGTGGCTGATTTCGTTGAAGATGCAGTATGTAGCCCACCCGCCCGTCTCCTTCTCTTCCCTTCCCTCCCCATACAATTTTATCAACACAGATGTACTAACAATCACGACTAGATTCATAGAAACACACAGCAAGACAATAACAAACGCCGTCGCAATCTTCCTCTCCGTCGGTGGCTGGTTCCTCTGGAACATCATCCTCTCCTCGCTCTACAACCCCGAAAACAAAATCTACTACGTCCGCGACACCTTCCTGCGTGGCTTCGGGTCTTCGCTCTCCTGGTGGCTGTGCCTCATTCTCATCCTCCTCGCCGTCGTCGTGTTTGAAAGCGCGACGCAGTGTCTGCTTGCCGCGTTTTTTCCGACTGATGAAATCGTCTTTCAAGCTCTGGAGAAGGATCCCCTGGTTAAGCGCCGCTTTGAGGAGGCAGCTGCGGCGGAGCTGCAGATGGGCTGGGAGAGGAAGGGGGTGAAGGAGAGGGAGAGGGAGGACCGGGTGAGAAGGGAAGAGGAGGAGAAGAGGGTCAAGGAGGAAGAGAGGAGGGAGGGCGAGATTAAGGATTTGCTAAGGAAGCGGGTGAAAGGTGGCGAGCAGGGTGTTGCTGCTACTGCGGATGCTGAGGGGGCTGGGGTGGTGCAGGATGGGGGTGAGATTAATAGGATGTTGAGTCGTGGGTTTGGGGATGTTAGATCTGCTTAGGATAGTTTTTATCTTCTTTTCTTTTCTTTTTCCCTTGAGAAAAATTTTAGGGATTTGGTTGCATGCCGACGCTATTACGTTCTTTTCTTTTCTATTCATCTCATGAGTCTTTCTAGTACGGTTACGCTACCTGTTTACTGTGCCTCTTTGCTATGTACTGCTGCTCTCTTGTCACTCACGTGGCTTAGTCAGTTCCTTCCTTCTCCGCCGTGCTTCTGACAATCGCGAACGCAGAATCTTCTGGCATCTTTGAAGAGCCATTTTTACCTCTGTTCTTCATTTCCCACGCATTGTCGTTGAGAGCTACATTGGTGGAGCATTACAAGATAGACACCTCGCATGGCCACAGCATGTCTGCTACGACACCACTCCTTGGGTCGACTGCAGAACAAGAGTAGAATTCGGAGGATTTGGTGCAGTTGCATCAACTTTGTGATCGGTGCCGGGAGTTTTTCAAAAACTGGAAGGCTTTGAATTCTCTCCTACAGGATTTAGACCGGTATAAGTTGTTTGATGCCGTTCATCTTGCCACTGTTCGGGAGTTGCTGGAGTCGCAAGACTCTTGTCATTTCTGCAGTATGGTAGTTTACAAGCTGTCCGAACTCAGCAACGTGCTTGATCAGGACAAGGAATTCGTTGAGTTGGAAGCTTTCTTCATGCTCTTGCTTCCGGAAGATATTTACAGCAAGAACAATATCTGTATCCAGGTATTCTCAAGATTGCAAAAAAAATTCTATGTTATACAGGATCCTCGTATGTTATGTTCATACTTGTTGTGTCAAATACCTAACAACTTAGGATCAATCGATATATTTTGCAACCCAGGAGATTTAAGATGCGTGCCACGTCATCCGACAGGTAACCTAGACCGAATCGCAGCATGGCTCGATGCATGTCGATTGAACCACAAAGCTTGTTCTGACCGCTATGCACAGCCGACAAACGACAGCGAACGGCCAACGAGGATTCTCGAGTTGACTGAAAGTGGTGCAAGATTGCGGTCTGATACTCGGTCCATATCAGAATTCCAGTACATCGCGCTGAGTCATCGATGGGGGGAACATCACCACCAGCTTTGATTAACAAAAGAGCGGGTCAAAGAGTTTGAAATTGCGATCCGTGGAATGAACTACCGGATCTCTTCAAAGAAGCTGTCAGAGTCACGCGCCATACTGGATTCAAATATTTATGGATCGATTCGCTGTGTATAATCCAGGATTCTCCATCAGACTGGGAGACTGAAGCTGCTGCGATGACTACAGTCTATAGCAACGCATTCTGCAGCCTAGCATTTTTACTTCCACCAGGAAGGGATCTTGTTCACGTCCGGAAAGATCCAAGACCACTAAGCCCTTGCAAAATCTATGGTGGAACTGCTGCGAACGGAAGCCCCTCTATCATCCCTTCATCATTAGTCAGGCCAGAATTTCCTTCTTCTACCTACTCAAGGTTCTCGTCCTGGGAGTGGCCTTTGTTCGACAGAGCCTGGACCTTTCAAGAGCATCACTTAAGCCCACGCACAATACTCTGCGGACTCGAAACCATCATGTGGGAGTGTGAAGAGGTGTTTTGCGACAAGCTGGCCGGTACATGGCTGCCAAATCATGAACGTCTATCATCTAAAAGTGTTCTTCGAAAACCCTTGCTCAAGATGCGCAAAATGATGCGTCGTTTTGAGAGCATAACCAAAGCTCCGCAAGAATTGCCACACACTGAAAATTCGTTAGCATGGCTCATAAGATGGTCAGAATTGGTGTGTGAGTACAAGGTGCGAGCCATAACAGTACCAACGGACAGAACCATGGCTTTTGCAGGCGTGGCACAAGCATTTTCTGCCACTACTGGTTTGACGTATCTTGCGAGAATCTGGACGGAATTCTTGCTCGAAGGCCTACTCTGGCATGTGAGAGAAGAGACCGAGGGACATTTCCCCACATACCGTCCCCCAAAATTATTGGAACTGGGGGGCTAAATTAACACCTTCGTGGTCGTGGTTCTCCTATCCTAGATATAACTCGGCTGGTGCTTACTATTCCATCAGATCAATTGAAGGACGGCGCGTAGAGTCGTTCTTTTCTAACGCTCGGCCCCAAAAAACTTCCTAAGCTACCCTAGAATCGTTCCAATGGCCCAATTGGCCTGTCAATATGCATCCATCTTATGCCAGTTATAACCTATCGGGGTTGCGGATTACACTTCATGGCGCTACCTTTCCAGAAGGTTCCTTACATCACGTGCATAGCATGTGCGAGCAAGCCAGATATTACTATCGCGATTTAGAGAGTCAAGTCGAACCCTCGTACGACCTCGGCTGGAATCAGACATGGGTTTTGTTCGACGATATACTCGCCACTCAACATCCAGATCAGGTTCTGCTATTACCAGACTTGTCAACAATCAAGTCAATCAAGCCGGGCTAACCTAATATAGTAACTCACTAGCTCACATAGGTTAAGTCTTTACTAAATTCGGTTAGATCGGCTTGGTTGGCTTGATTATTGACAAGTCTGGCTATTACTTCTGCAAGAAGTGATAGATTTGAGTGGCAAATGTGAAGTCCACGGGCTGGCCCTCGTTGCTGGATCAGAACCCGAGACTTGAAAGCGTGTTGGAACCTGGTTCTCTGGGTTCTATTGGCCGAAAATGTATGGTAGCCCCGTTTCACTGTCGCCAGAATTGGGGTCTGAGACCTGTGTGCTGGATGACGGGTTTGTTTTTCGAAATATCCTACTGGAGCATGAGGAAATAAAGCAGGGCAAACGCTCATTGCTTGAGCTCTCTCCCTTTCTTCACCTTGAGGGGGTTAAGATGGAGCCTATCACGCTTGTCTTGGCGTGCGCAGTAAGAAGGGGGCTCATGCGCAGAGATTACCTAGGCCGCTTACTAGCATGTCTCTGAATTCAACGGAAACGAACTCACTTGCAATGGTGTGAACATGCAAGTTCACTATAGCCAATTGCTGTCCGAGAACCGACCAACATTAGAAGAGGCGCGGCAATACTTTGCAGGCTCAGCTCGCGGGACCCAAAACAAAACCTAGCGCTTGGTAGCTCGACAATCTACTAGTCACTTCTTACTAATCTTCTTATCCTAATGTCAATTAATCCCTAGCTAAAGTCTTGACAAAACGTAAATTAAAGATGCAGAGGTTTCTCATTCAAAGATGAATATTCTACTAGATATTAAGTTAGACAGCTGTGCGAGATTCTTTGTGTAGGATAAGTTTTGGAAATAGATAGCAAAAGCCTTGTTAACTACACTAGACAATCTTAAGGTTAGCCAACATGTTATAGCACCCCTCCACCGTAAGCGTCACAACGTTCACTATGCAACCGCTCTTAGCTTTGCAACTACCCCATGCCACCTACTTGGCAATGTCTGTTTGCCCTCTATTGTACGAAATAACGAAGCTGTTTGATCGCTGCTCGAAAGCCCCGTCGTCATTCGTGGTATAGATCTAACCCCGTCGTTTCCGCCCGCAGCCGAAGGCGGCATACTATCAACCACGCCGTCTTCCTGGCCTAGTTCACCATTGGAGTTTTGAGCAAGTTCTTGCTCTCTTCTCTCGTTTTCAGTAGGTTCTCCTAAGAGATGGTCAGCACATGCAATTTCCAGATATCGGCTTCCATCGCCGCAACGGGGTTTTACTTTCTGCTTGCGCTTTTTTCCTTCGGCCGAATGGCCATAAGTGGAGTTTTTTCAGACATTTTTTGGGATGGTGGTGACCTGAGGCTGCATCTTCGACTTCCGGTTCGTAATTTTGGTTTTTCTCTGGGTGAAGTCGGATTGCGTTGATTGGTGGGGTACATGCCTGGGAAGGCGCACTGGTCTCACGCCTGAGGGCATGATGCCCGAACGAAGGGGATCCGCTTGCTACGATATTTCCCGGTAGAGCGTTTGCCGATTTTAGAGAATAATGGTAAACGATAGGCATGGATGCCTCGACAAGTGCCGTTTTAGCATCACGGTTGCGCAGAAGCTCGTGGGTACGGGGTTTTTGATGGACAAGCACAGCGAAGAGGGGCCCTTGATGAAATGCCTGTGGGGACGACATGTTTACAAAACCAATAGTATCGGGGGCGCGATGCCGTTTGTTCTTAAAACACATTGGTATGAGCAAGACTGGACAGGTTCGACTGCGCATAGGTGGGAACCAATAACAACATGACAGCAGATGAGCGACTGATTGTGCAGATACGAAAACATTCCCTCTCGTTGATTGAGCTTTAGATTCAGCTGGGCACTCTGTTATGACGATGCAGGAGGTGCAGGAGGTGCAGCGGGCTGCAGTCATGCGTCCGGCTGAACCAATGCGAACACTGTCTTTTTGCCTTTCAGCTAGCGACTTAGCGACAACGCATACTGCTCATATCGATGGCTTTCATGCGTTGATTTGGGGTCAACCAATTGTGAGTTCGCTATAGCCATAGCTGAAAAGCTCCGTCCCGACTAGATTTTCTATCCTTGCAGGATTCTATAACTAAGCAACGTCTCACCGTCTTCGCCGTCGTCAGCTTCACCCACATTGTGATAATATCTTAATTTATTCTGACGATTTCATCACCTGTTGAAAACCCAGCTCAAACGTAATCTTCGATGAGAAAGAAATCTTCTACAGTGGTTCAGTCACCTCCAAACCCAACCCTCACAGGCATGCAAACAGAGCAACCACGTAGCCCTTCAAGGTCTAGCGCTAGACCGAGATACGAGTTGTGGTTCTCCAGGGTTCGGAGTGTCAAACCAAACGATGAGGAAAATCCTGCAGGCCACGATGATGGTCGCTGGCCAAATTCTCCGCCGAAGTATCCCCCTGGATACCCTCGCGTGGCCGGCTTCATGGCATGTGGGGCAAACTCTGCGATCTTCAAAAAGTTCGACCGCATGGCATACGCATCATTCCTGCAGCAACAAGCCCAGCTGCTCAACATCGAGCGCGAGATTGATGACATGAACGCAATGGATGAGGAGCTTTTGCGCTTGCAAAGTTGCATCAAAGGAAAAGGAAAAGGAAAACCGCAGGCTAACGCCGCCTCGAAGCCGAAGGACAATGCAGAAGCTGCTGAAGAGCTCTTTCAAGACTTCCTTGCCGGGCCCGGCACAGTATCTGAAGGGAAGGCAAGAATCAGCACCGAGACAACAGAGGAGCAAAAATGGGTGCATCTTGTCTACAAGATGCAGTGTGATGCGCAAGGCAACTTGAAATCCCAATCCTACATTGCGCTGAGAGGGTTTTGGGAAGTAAAATCTGAAGGACTCAAAATAGTAGCGTTTTCCCTAGTCTTCCCACCGGAGTCCACAGTTCAGCAGCCCATTCTGATGCTAGATTCAAGTATCAACTCTTCCAGATACACGAGAGCGGCGAGCTGGGAGATCAATATTGCCGGGCCTCGGATTCAAGATATCAGTCCTGCCAGACGATATATTGTCGGAGCAGACTTCAATAAGCTCTTGTGGGAGTATGCGAGTCGTACCAAGAAGGGGGAGCATACTGAGCGAACAGTGCATATGTTTGCACGGTGGAGGACAAATCTCTACGAGAAGGGCGACAAAGACGTTTTCCTCCTCGTGACGTTCTTCAATGCTAGAGAGCAAACAACACTCCTAGACGCATCCCTCTTTACTTCAATGGACCGACGGACGAGTAGCGCAACGAAAAGGTTTGAACAGTTCACAAACTTGATCGGTCCTCCTACACGCGACTCCTCAATGCCATCCAGGGAATTTCCACAAGAACTTGTTGGTCCGTTGCGATTGATGATCGCGCGACGACACAATGCGTTGCGTGATGCGGGCTTGATGGCGAAAAGCCAGCGGCAAGAAAACATCGAGCACGTAAACGCCCTCAACCGGCTTGAGCTGATGCTGGCCAATTACAGTGAGTGTATATCCTTTGACAATGCTTCAATCATGACTCCCAGCATCCTTCTATACGGTCTTAGAAGGAAAAAGGTGAGAGAGAAGGAAAAGAAAAAGAAAAAGAAGAAGAAGAAGAGGAATGAGAAGCCCATGCTCATCCCTTCGTAGGAAGTATGCTCATACAGCACATGGAGCTCGCCCGGTCCGCGGGCGCAAACACGCGCGGTCTGACAGCTCTCCGCCAATGGTTCTGGGGACGTGATTCTTCGCGCGTGCACACTCAATTGTTGCCTCTACAGGGCCTTGCCATAGATCTTTACACGCAGCGGAAACGCACAGAAGATCTCGTGGCCATTGGTCCTCCGACACGCATGGACAAACTCTCGTGGTTGATCGACTACGTCTTCGCTTCCTGGCTGAAGAAGCGAGGCGAGCAGCCCATGCAGGATTTGGGCAAGACTTATTTCTATTCCGAGGGCATGGCGGAGCGCATTGCTTCTGGTATAGGTGTCATTTTGGCTGCTGGGCTGCTCATCGGTGCCATCGTCGGCCTCGACCAGCTCGAAGACAAGGCGGCGAGGCTAGGCACAATTTGTGCGCTCACTGTGGCTTTTGCACTCGTATTGGTGTCCACGACCACGTCGACTAAAGGGGAGGTGTTTGGTGCGAGTGCAGCGTTTGTTTCCCCTCTTGGGTTTCTCGGATCGATCCCTGCTAACCCGACGTCAGGTACGCGGCGGTGCTTGTCGTATATGTCGGTGGCACACTCGACAAATGAATCTATGTGTTTTTCTGTTCTGCGCTGGAAAAGGGTGTTTTCATTGTGTTTGTGTTTGGCATGAAGGACCCTGCTATCAACTGCCTTTCCTATCTAGCTTAACCAGGAACACGTCACATTAGTGGATCTGTTCCGTTCAACGCTCGCCGCTCACTTTTCAACTCCCTGTATCCTGCTCCTGTCTTGTTTTTCTTTGATCAAATTTACATGCATTTCTCGGTAGACCTATTTTGCAATGTTGCATTGATGCATGGCCCCGAAGACCTCGAGAGGGCTCTTACGGCCCAGAACACGTTACACAGTCGACTACTACTTGAGGTCGACTACAAAGATAGAAAGATGCTTCTGCTACTTACGTTTCGTTACGCGCTCAGTACCTGGTGTAAGATGGCGTTGCGCTGAGCATTGTGATTCGGTATTCACCCCGTAAGCGCTCGCTTGGGAAACGCGAACACCTAGATGCATGCAACCTTATTATGTTGATCACGTCAATTCCGGGATATAAGATGCCTTTATCATTTCGAATTGCAAAAATACATACCAGGTTCCAGATTTTCATTTCTCAGCACATGCTACGATGCCGTCGTTGCGCTCTTTCCTCTCTTCCAGTTCTTCCGCCAAGAAGGCAGTAGCTCCTGTCCAAGCCCCACAACAACAACCTCAACCTCGACTTCAACCCCAACTTCAGTCTCAACCTACTCATCATCATCATAACTCCACAGTTTTACTCCACGAGCTTTGCGACAACTGCGAACGCTTTTTCTCCTCTTGGAGCTTCATTGACGTCTTTCGATATTCGAAGAAACCGCGGGATCAGGACTGCAGGCCGACACTGCTATGCACTGTCTCGCATCTAACAACGCAGGCATACAATGCGTGCCATTTCTGCACGTTACTCCTTTCTGCGTTGGAGAGATGGCCTAGCAAAAGTCCAGAGAGTAAACCCCGAGAGAATGTGTATGTTCGTGGTATAGCGACAAGTGAAGATGAGGTTATTATCTGGGTGTATGCGGGAAGTCGCCCTGCGGTACGTGAAGCAGATGAGAAGGAGACATGTGCCGTTCTTCCACTCCGCAAACTATCTTGTAAGTGAGCTCTTTCATCTCACGTCCAACCAATAACTAAGAAGCTAATCGCTACTCCTAGACTCTGCATTGAATGACCCTTTCCACCAACACGTAGCGGCAAAACGAACCCATGTCGCTGCTCGCGACAACATCCACCTGGCCAGGAACTGGATCAACGCATGTCGCCACCACCACACGCACTGCCACTCCTTCCAGCACAACACAGTCAGTCGCACAGAAATGCCTACTCGCGTCCTAGAAATCAGCGCCGAGAAAGTTCGGTTGCGCTGCGACATGGCGAACATGGCAACCTTTGAGTACCTAGCACTAAGCCATATGTGGGGCACCAACCACGTCCAGCAACTACGCCTCCTCCAAGAAAACCTCTCCAAGTTCAAACAAGAAGTTCCGATACGTGAGCTAGAAACTTCGTCGACGTTCACCGAAGCCATCAGAGTGACAAGGGAGCTGGGCTACCGTTTCCTCTGGATAGACTCGCTGTGCATCATTCAGGACTCCCCGGTGGACTGGGGTCACGAAGCTGCTAGGATGGCAATCGTATATGGGAATGCGGTGTGTAATATTGCTTCACTGTTTCCCCCAGTGAATTCGAGGGAAAGGGCTTTGGGCGTCCAACAACAAGGTCCGTCGAGAGAAGACCCGCGGGTTTGGAATCCGTGTGTTTTGCGTCCGGCTACGGCTAGCCTTCCGGGCGTTTACGTTGAACTCAGCCAGAAAGAAGGAGTGGCGACGAGTAGGAAGGATGGGACGTGGTGGTTGACGCAGGATAAATGGCCGTTGTTTGATCGAGCTTGGTAAGTCCGCTTCTTTAGCATTTCCCTCTTTCTTCTGCCCTCTTGACTCATAGAAGACTACCAATTCCATTCTAACGTAGATAGGACATTCCAAGAATACCTCCTCAGCCCCCGCACCCTATTAATCGGCCACCAAAACCTAATGTTCCAATGCAGCCAACTCTTCTGCGACGAGCTCCTCGGCCCCATCGGTTCCGCCCACGGCCTGGAACTCGATCAGCACAAGAAACATCTCAGTGCAGATCTGGCCAAATCGCGGTATTTTCCCGCCAGTCTGAGGATGGTTGGACAGCACCAACGACAACAACAACAACAAAACAACACCACCCCCTCAACCCTCCTCCCCCTAACCTTCACAAAAGATTATCTCACCCTCATAAACGAATACCTCGCCCGCAAACTAACCTACGCCAGCGACCGCAGCATCGCTTTCGCAGGCGTAGCCCGCGCATTCCAGCACCTGAGCCAAATGACGTACCTAGCCGGTCTATGGGCCGAGTGTATCCCACTGCAACTCCTATGGTACGTCGGCGAGAAGCCCGAACATCTTATCCGCGCACAACAGAACATCGCACCGGGGCCTATGCCGTTTTCCTCGCCGTTCCCGGTCGCCGTGCAGAAGAGTGGTGCGCAGGAGCAGCAGGGGAAGAAGGTTGAAGCACCGAGCTGGTCGTGGTTCGCAGCGGGGATATATGACTTCCACCACTTACGTCTGCTATTTGACGACGACGACATGGCCGCGGTGAGGAGAAACGGGGTACAACAAGGAATCTCGGTCGCGTATTCTTTTGATGAGATTTTCTGGGCTACCAAACCTTCGTTTCGGTTCAGTCCGAAGCACGCTGTCGGCGCATTCCCTGGCTCATCAGCTTTCTCCGAGTTCGGCGGCTTACGCATTACTCTCACACTGAAGACGCTGGCTGCGAGTGTAGACTGGGCCGCTGATGTCGCAGCGCAGGTGCAGCGGTTGAAGAGGGAGATGCACTGTGCCGACGACGCTAGGGTGGAGTGTAGTCCGTTGTTCGAATACCACCCCGATGATCTCGCAAGCGCAAGGAGGAACACGACGCCGCCGAGTCACGCTGTTCTGGCGCTAGTGACAGAGTTCCAGATTGTGAGGTCTGCGGGCAGGCACACGGTGCAGCGGTGTTTACTTGGGTTGGTGCTGGTTCCCGGGAAGGAGAGGGGGACTTGGGTGCGTGTTGGAGCGTGGAAGCTCCGATTGAGGTTTTCGGGGTTGCAGGTGGAGAGGGGGGATGTGAGTGGTGTGGCGGGGCGGTGGAGAAGGTATGTTGTTGTTTCGATGAGGTGGGCGGATCAGGTGGTTGTGTTGGTTTGAGAGGGAGGGTAGAGAGAGAAGGAGAAATAAGACAAGATGAGTATGTATGATAGAGAGGTAGGATAGTATAATGATGGAACAACACAGCAGAAGACTAGACATGAATAAAGAACAATAACAGAACGTAACAATAAATATAACATTCATTTCCTCAAAAGAGGACGCAAAAGCGAACTGCATAATTGGGGTATTCTCCTAACCGTTTCCAAAACATCGGCTCTCTTGAAAGCACGTAGACATCATACCCGAGTTAAAAAAACACATCCAAATCTATCCTCAACGCCAGACATGCTTGTACAGGGGAGTAGTCATGCGACAAGCCCAAGCAATCGTGTCTATAAGATACTCGCTTAACAACAAAGAAAAGATAGATAGATGAACAACGCTGATGATGCTGTGTGATGTCGTAACGTATGCTTTAATGCATGGTGGTAAAAGGGCCGAATGCACTGATGGCCGCAAATGGGCGAGTCGGAGAATGGGGGGCCCGTGTATGTGTGTCGGGATGAGATGAGTCGGGATCAGAGCGGGGTCGGCAGATTCTGAAACGGTAAGAGTCAGAGGCGACGCTTAGATGGCGCTGACGCAACCGACTTCAGCGGTGTTGATGGATGATGTAACGAGCGGGTATGGTGGGCCAGTCGTTACGGGGTGTAGTTGTTTCGCTATAGTAGCAATGCTTGTTCGATGCTTCAAAGAACACGGTTTCTAGTAAATCAGTCAGATATTGTTCGCATGTGTGGCTAGGGTGGAGGAACTTACTTTCGGAGAGCGGTCTCGAGGCTGACGGCACTGAGCTCAGAGTCTGCGGGCAACTCGCTGAGAAGCGGTAGAATGGTAGCGAATTTGTCGCCGCCCTTATATGCTAGGACGGCGGGCAGAACGTCGCGCTCGAGTTCTGCGTCTTCGCCCGACATCTTGACGAAGCGGACAGTGTCGTTGCGTCGGGCGACCTCTTGCATGTGTACTGCGACTTCTCGGTGGGGCTGGAACTACTTGTTGTTAGTGGGTTAAGATGAGAGTTGGACTGGATGTACGAACCTCTTCGGCATAGATGAAGACGACGACAGTGGTACCAGAAGCAGTCTTATCGACAGCATCAAGATAGCCCTCGCCATCTACAAGCGGCATACCACCATAAACCCTTCGACTCGGGCTATTGGTACGAGAGCGAATCCTCTCGCCCACATTCTGCAGCTCCTTGAGCCTATTCTCGCGCCACTGCCTCATGAAGCCCTCATCACCATCCTCATCACTCGACGCAGCCTTGTCATCATGGTACGCCGAGACACTGTACTGCGCGGGCGGGGCCGTAGCAGCGCCCTTCTTCCAGGTAAAGCGCCTGGCCTGCTTCTTGGCCTGCTCAAAGGCCTGGGCATCGGCAATAACACCTTTTGGTCCCGTGTTGGCTTCGGACCGCAGGTTGGGCATGTAGTAGTTGGCACGCATGTCGGCGGGTATGTCGAGTTCGTCGTCGGTGTCTACTTTCTCAAGATAGTCGGCGGCAGCTCCGGGCGACTCGGGCTCAGATGCGTCGCTGTCGATGTCGTGGCGGTCTTCCGGGTGTCGAGATTCGCGGTCCTTGTCGCGGATCAGCTCGTTGAATTCGTCCTGGGCGGCGTTTGTGGTGGAACTGTTCATGACGGGAAAAAAGAAGGTGGGCTTGAGTCGCGGGAATAGGAAGATTATATGTGTGGGTGGGGGGAAGGGTAGGGTCAGGGAAGCTTTGGCTGGGTTGACGCGTGGGTGAGTGGGCAAAAAGGAAGGAGTGGATGTGCAAGGTTCCTGGATTGTCGGTTTGGGGTCGTCTGGGATGCTGCTCCGCCGAATGACAGCCTTGGCGCCGGCCTCACGGGGCTATTTTGGACGTGGCAGACCGCGTTTCAGCGGCGTGATTGGCTGCAGGCGGTAGGGAAGGCCTGATACTGCCTCGACGACTTCTCTCCAACTGCTCGACTCGGTCGTCTCTGCGGTGCGAATTGTAGGGATGCGCATGGCTGGTGCTGTTTTAGGGCTGATGTGCTGACCGGATGGGCGCGCAACGGTGAGAGAGAGGGGGGCCTGGGTCAGCCTTCGATTGGCGAGCAGAGCCTTGTGCGCCTTTTGAAACGGCATGCTTCGAAGTACGAAACGTGGGCTGCTGCTCACCCGCCCAATTGGCACGTTGCGGGTGGCGCGCAGTGGCTCGCAGGCGTACGCAGCTCGTCCCAGGGCTGAAACATGTCTCCCGAGAGTCGTCTCTCTCCTCTTGAGGCCGACCCGTCTTGTCACATCATCAACCTGCCCTATCCTCGCTGTGTTTCCAGGCTACACGACACGACGACCCCCCCTCCCAAAGACTTAAGCTTACGGCTTATGCAACTCGCTTCAACCCGTTTCAACACGCTGAGGCAGCCAGGCTCATTCAGCGACAGAGTTTGGGGCACAACGGCGCAAAGGGGCCGAGCACAGCTGCGAGCTCGGTGTGTTTGATATCATTCGTACCGGGGAGCGGTCTGTATCCCTGGTGCGGGTCCCCCCAGTCACGCAGCGCCTTCCTTCTATCATCCTTCTAGAAGCATGATTGTGGCCTTTGTTTATTCTCCGGCTCCTGCTGCGGCTGAAGCGCTTCCTTCGCGATCCAGATTCAGGGCCCACGCGCCGGCACCTGTGCTTCCTGCCTTGGATGCGCCTAAGATTGCTGGCTGATATTCCACGGGCTCTTAATGCCATGCGCATGACATTTGCTCATTTTTTCTTCTTCTGGAAATCCACGTTGGCATTGCCGACTTGAACACGAAATGGCTCCTGCGCCCATGGGAATACTTCGGTCCGCAACGGGCAGCGTTGGGTACAAGTCTCCTTTTTTTGGTCTTGGTAAAGGCTCCGCTGAGACGTTGAATGCGGTCACATTATCGTCATTACAGTCAGCACGGCCTCTTTGACTTTCTGACCTGTCACGACTATCTCGGCGTGGCATCTCATTACCCCATGTTGTGCTATGGATAGCCTAGCCACGCGCCTGTCACGAGGATCTTCGGTAGGCCGCATCCTGGACATGGCAATTATTTTGCATCTCACAATGCGTCGAAATTACAGTCTCGATTGGCTTAGAAAAAAAGCTGCTACCCGCCGCGAGCGCTGCCTAACGGGTATGACGAGATGTAGAGGCCAGGTAGAGGGTTGTTCCTTCCTCATCCCCATCTAAACTGAGCTGTCGATCGCTCCCAACACAACAATGGCATAACAGTAGCAAAACAATCCAAGTCTCACGCCATCACCATGGAGAAAGCTTCAGTGAGGTAAACTTAAAAGAGGTATATGGAAACTCGCTAACTAACTAACCATCTGCCATAGCACGCACCATTTCATCTTCACACAACCCAATCAAATCGTACACATTGAAACCCGCGCATCAAATAAAAAAGCCATGATGCGTCCATTCAGTCCCCGAGCACCGCCCATGGATTCACCAAGCCATTGCACGCAGTAGAATCCGAAACATACAGTAGTGAAATCCCCGTCTTGCACACATCCCCCTTCCTTCTTCCCACATAAGTGCAAGTACAATCGGTCGCTTTTTAAGCATCAGGCAGAACGCAAGGAGATTACGATGTCGAAAGGTTGGAGATGGATAGATGTTACTCATGTACGTAGAACAGCCGGCCCGGACGTAGACAAGTGCGAGGTGGAGGACCCGCCTTGTCGAAGAAAAAGAAGAAAACAGTGGTATGAAGGGAAACGTGATCGAAGACAAAAAGATTCCGGGCGCCTGAACATCAAATGGCGTAGAAGCCGGGTTGAGGTTTCCAAGAGTTGGTGTGTATTATATTGTTAAAGTAGGGCAGCGCTCAGAAGGGTCCTGGGGGTGTAAGATGCAGCAGGGGTATGGTATGCCAGGACTTGGGAAGATTGCTGTCGTGGATTGTAGGTTGCCAATATTAGGAGTAGGCGCACACGTTCGGTTTGGCGTCGTTACATGGCGTCGTGGGTATTCGGTGGGCTGGGTACGCTTATGCCCAAATGCGCAGCTGTGCCAGGTTAGCAAGGCAGTGTGTGAGGGCGCACAACAAACTTACCATCGAGTCCCATGAGCCGGTGCAGAGACTGAGGGCGTCGTTGCTGACGCCGAGACAGCTGACCCTGTTGTCGTGTCCTTGCAGTGTGCCTACGCGCTCGCCGCGCAATACGTCCCAGACCTGGAGGGAGATTAGCATGTGATTTCCGGCGAGTACGCGTCATGCTCACCTTGCACTCAAAGTCATCGTAACCTGCGAATAGCAATCGACCGGAGACGGAGAAGGCTACGGAGGTGATACCGCAGACGGGCTCGGGAATCTGAAAATACGCGCATTAGTAAGCCGTGTACCAAAAGAGTCCAAAGTGCCAAAGGGCGTACCTGGTACGAGGCTAGCTCGCGGTCGGCACGGATGTCGAAGAGGCGGCACGAGGCGTCGTCGGAACCGGTACCGAAAGCGTTTCCGTTGGGGAAGAACTGGATGGCGTTGATGTCGGAGTCGTGGGCCGCAAAGGTCTGCACGCACTTCTGCTGTCGGATGTCCCAGAGCTTAGCGAAGGCGTCGCAAGCACCGGAGACGAATTGGTTGTGGTCGAGCGGGTTGATGCTCAAGCTCATGACGTCGCCAAGATGGTCGGCAAACTCGTGCACCTTGGAACCAGTCTCTAGATCCCACAGCACGCACGTCATGTCACCGGACGATGTGAGGATGCGCTTGTCGCTGATGAATCTGCAGCAACTAAGGTAGCCAGAGTGTCCAGACAATTCGCGTGCTACGCGCGTCGGTCCTTCCCGTGCGGAGAGATTGTAGATGGAGCAGATGTTGTCGAGACCACCGCAGGCGACATAGTTACCCGATGGCGAGTAGGCGCACGTCATGACCCACGAGGAGCGGAGTGGAATGGCGTGGACCTTGTTTGTCGTGTATGCGTCCCAGATGATGAGCTTGCCGTCCTGCGAAGCCGAGACGAGATGCCGGCGGTCCGTCGACCAGTGCATGGCGTAGATTTTGGCAAGATGGCCCTTAAGGGTGCGCTTCGTCTTCATGGTGAGGCGCGGCAGGGCCTCGACACGGTCTCTCGCGACATCGCGAACTGGACTGCGTGTTAGCAATACACCTTTGGGGGTTGCGATGGCGTGCGTCGGTGGCTGGTGAACGTACGGGTTGTGTCAGCGAGCTCATCCTTCTTGCGCTTTATCCTGTCCTTGAGCGCCTCAGCGTCGCGTCGGGCGAGCTGGATCTTCTGCTGAATGGTTTCCTGGTTCATGTCGGCCATGTGTGCTGGCGGTGCCCGTGGGTCAGGATCAGATGGCTGTTGGCTGTTGGCGCGAAAGGGCTCAGCAGGCGGATCCAGGGGCCTCGTAAGGAGCGCGGTAGCCGGGTGGTTGCAAAGGCGGCTGTTAAATGGAGGAACAAGCGGACGGCAATGGCGACGGTCGCGCGCTGAGCGAATTCAATTGCTTGCGCGGAGAGAGAGCGGCGTGCAGACAAACGGTCGTGGGGGCTTGAGGATGGAAGGGTTGCGAGTGCTCTGTCGATGAGCGAGGTACAGGAGCGGCCCGGGGGTGAGCTCAAGCTTGGCCTAGCCGAGAACGCCAGCGCTGAAGATCCAAGGGCGTTCCTCTCTGTCGGCAAGGATGCGCGGCACGCCAACAATTCACACAGCAATTCACGCAATAGGAGTGAGGGGTGTGGTATCAATCACACGATTAAGCCACTTTTGAGACTTGATTTCCACCTCTTTCTTGTCGCTGTCTACATGTACACAACTGAGGCTGCAACGTGACTTGCTCATTCTCGTCTCCTATGCCCACACCTGACGAACAGGGCGCCTTCTGCAATCTCCTGCAGCGCACCTCCTCCTTTGGGGCTCCCGACCACACAGACCAATCACAAGTGGGCTGCCAATTTGGCACCGTGACCCGCCTCCGCCGCTATGCCCGACTGGCTCTCTCCTCTGAACGGCGCCGAAGTCTGTTCATTGATTCCATTATCGCTTCGAGAAACCTCTCCAGCCACCAATATCCCCGTGTCCCTCAGGCCCCGTCATGACTGCAGCCCGCCCCGTCGACCTTGCCTTTGCGCAGCGTCTACCCAAGGTTGAGGTACCTCTCCAGCCTCCTTGCTACCAGAGTCAAAGTGCCAAGCGAGCTTAGACTTCGCTTCGTAGCCCAACTAATCCCGCGATTCAGCTCCACGCTCATCTTACCGGCAGCATCAGTCGCGAGTGTCTACACGACATTTGGATGCGGAAGAAGGCGCAACATCCGCATCTCGATATAGAGGATCCGCTCGTCGCCATTCCTACCGGCAAGGTCGACTATAACATCAAAACGTAGGCTTTTCGTTCCGTCTGCTTCGTTGATCCGAATCATTCCTGTAACACCGGCGTACCGTTGGGGAATCCAGGAGCTAAAAGGCGGCCGATCTACTCAAATGGGAAGCGAGATCATGACCAATCTTCTCCTGACAGACGATCCAAACTATCGCTCTCAGGAGCGTGTTTGACACTAGCAGACAACTGACAGCTAGCTTAGATTTTTCCCCTTGTTTTCCTCCTACATATACCGCCTTTGCAGTGATTTACCCAGCATCCAGTACGTACCTTGGTACCAACGCGACCCGAGTATTGATTTCGCCCAGGTACTCGACAAAGGCTGTGCTGCGTGAGTTCCAAGAGGATGGTGTTGTATACACGGAACTCCGCACGACTCCGAGGGCCATACCCGACCAAGGTGTCACCAAGGATGACTATGTCAAAACTGTCCTAGACATGCTCAAGGCGCACAACGACGAGAGCAACAACACTATGCGCGCATTTCTTATACTCTCCATCGACCGTCGCAACAGCGTCCTAGAGGCTGAACAAGTCGTTGATCTCGCCATCAAGTATCGATCTGCAGGAGTCGTAGGTGTTGACCTGTGCGGTGACCCTGCGAAAGGCGACGTTCGCATATTTGGTGATAGTTTCGCTCGAGCCAAAGCAGCAGGACTCAAGATTACACTTCACTTTGCGGAGAGCGAAAGCTCGGCTTCAGACTTGGAGCTCCGAACCCTACTTTCGTGGAAGCCGGACAGACTTGGCCACGTCATACACGTCAAGGATCAATTCCAGAAGACGATTGAGCAACACAATATTGGAGTCGAACTATGCCTCAGCTGTAATGTCCACGCCAAAATGATCACGGGCACCTACTCGAACCATCACTTTGGCATGTGGCGACGTAGTAGCGTTCCAGTTGCTTTGAGCGTGCGTTCAGATTACGAGTACGTGCAGTGTTGTTCGTGACTAATGAGTCGCAGACAGATGATGTCGGCGTCTTTTGTAGCCCACTATCGCAAGAGTATCATCTCGCCGCGCAGCACTTTGAGCTTGACAGGAACGATGTTAGAGCACTATGCGAGAGAGCAGTCGATTCAATCTTCACCGGTCCAGACGAGCATACTCGTCTCAAGCAGATATACGCGACTTGGGACGGATGGAATGTATGAGTTAACCTCCAAGCCAGAGTATACAGATTGCAGCAGCTGCCATATTGCCGTACCTGGCCAGAGAATCAACACCTACGCGCGTCACTTGGCCACCGTTATCGATAAACCACTTTCGAGACAATGACACTGTTGCCGGACAGTCATCTCAGTCCTCGTTCCAGTCATAGCATGACTGGCATGAAGTGTATCATCGAGCCACATCTTCCGAGTAGTCATTCCCACGTCCAAGTCTACGATAACCCTTTTCTCCTGTCTACAATCTCTCTCCATCACACATACCAACCTGCCTGTTTGCAGCCACGATTATCCCACTAACTACCTTTACTCTATTCAACTCTAAACAACATCACGTGTCCGAACACGTTCAGTTCGCCAGCATGGCTATTACCAGACAGAAATTTCTCATCTTCACGATCCTCTTCTTTTGTTCACTTTTCTTTACCTCGAATGCGCAGACTTCTCCAGACTGCTTCTGGGGCTGCTTCTCCGACTGCATTGCAAGCTTCCGCTCATGCTGCTTCTCAAACTCCACCAGCTTCGTCGCAGGCTGTCTCCCAAGCGTCTTTGAGCACCACGACTCCCTCTCCTAACGAAGTGAAGGCGTCGTTTCCCGATGACAAGTGCGGTCCGGCTCGAAAAGACTCAATCAACCAAGCTATCGGTGGTGCTTTAGCGTTGGCTACCATAGATGACAATAAGCATTACTGGGACGATCCGACCTTTTGGGACCTGTTTGGGAAGAACACCGTAGAAAACGTAACCATCGTCATGAAAGCGTTTACACAGGTGCGCGACCATCAATAGAACATCAACGCCTCTTGCAACCTCAATAATACGCATCCGGTATGTACCGATCCCAATATGTATGGGGGGATCGGTAAAATCTTGAATGAAGGCGCTGCCGATGACAGTTTCCTTTACCTAATGTTTTGCGAGGGATTCTTTGCACTACCTCCATTAGATCATCGGGTTCAAATGGGGATCAATCACAATTATGCACTCAGACCTCGGTACGACCTGGGCTACTTCCACAGCAACCAAGGTAGGTCATCCATGCAAGCAGTCGATGCTCTCACGCCGATCAAAGCCAGCCACTACTCTGCTTCGCACTCTCTTCCATTACCTCCCAAAGTCAGGCGGTTTACCGCGGTCTATATCGGATCTCTGGGTATTCATGAAGCATGAAACCGGCAAACATAGTAGGTGGTCAGCGTGCTACGGAGTATACTGCGCAAAGATCCTAGCCCGAATTGATGAGCGGCCCGCTTTGTTAACAATGAACGGTATTACCGGATCGTCATTCCAATTCAAAATCTGTCGGACTAACTTTGTCAGCGGATAACTACGCTTTGTACGCGCTTTCCAAGTATGTCGCGCGCTACATTAGTGGCAACTTCACGTTTCTTCCCGAGATAGACCCTTTTTTGGAATGGAACCTATTGTCGTTCCTGACGGCTCCAAGGACAACACAACTACACTAGTGAAGGGTTGTTTCAGCATTCCTACTTTCTCTCAACCAAACTACGCCATGAAGAGATTACAGAATCAGGGTGACATATTGGCTTTTGAGAAGGGATTGGCCCCCGATAGACCAGTGGACATAACGCAGTCACCATTCATCAAGGATATAGGCAGCTATCCTTCAAGCTATGGCGCTGAATTAACTCGGTGGAATACAGAGTTTGGGAATGCCTACTCCAACAATCTTCTCAACATCGACACCAGCCGAAATCTTACGTGCTTTAATGAGCCGGATACGGTATTCGACGGATATGAAGCGCTCGAGCTTGCCCAGACATTCTGCAATAATACCATCGCTTCATGAGATGATTCTGATCCAATTCCATCGACAGTACGAGCAGCCTTATGGACCAGAAACGCGACTCGAAAATACGAACTCAATAATAACGCTTCAGGGGCTTCTCTGGGCTTCGTAGCAACGGCTGATCCTGCTTCATTCCTCTTGCCAAGGAGCATCAGGCAGTTTTTCGAGGGAAATTCTGAAGAAGAAAAAGTCGCCCACTGTGTCTTGACGTACAAAGACATTATCATGAATGTAAGTTGTGGCCATTTACCGATCTGCAACGCCTGAAATACTGAACAATACCAGTGCGGTACCGACTCTAGCGCAAGGAAGGGAGGCTATCTAAAGCTAAACGATCGAGTCTGCGGTGTCTATGCCATTCCAGAAGAGCGAGAGAACCCAATTCCTTGGATCACTGATTACACATCTGTTGGTGATGTTCAATGCGCCGATTTCAACGCTACAAGCTATTGGCGTTTAGCCACGGCTTGTGAAGACAAACAAATCAGCTCAGGAACGTTACAAGGTCCCATTGCGATTAATGAAACGGAAAAGCTGAGCAAGCTTTGTACGTGCTGGTATTCTGAGCACCCCTTCACTGCGGACGTCTTTTGTAAGCATCCAGCTACTAGCAGAGGATAGCGGCAGGGTTGCGGCTGTGTTGAGGGATTGGACTTGTTAGTGTTGGGCTTGCGCCTTGCATGACGAGCATGCGCAGAGTATCTTCTAGGTACGGGTGTCCAGTCTCTAACGGTATAATGAAGGATGATATATCTCACCTCATACTACACTAACTTAAATAATTATCATTGACCAACTCTAACCTCATAGACACGTGTATCCAGAGAGGCAAAAAGGCTACTACCGATCTCCTCACCGTCGTGAAGCAAACCAGGGATTCTGACTACCGTGCCGAACCGTAAGCTTGGATAGTTCAGGAAAGGAAGGAGACTGCTTAAACGAAGTAAAACTTTCCGAGGAGACAGGGAAAGCATCGGGTGCTTATCATCTCCACCTCGATACCTTGGTACCGAATCAGCCCACTTCTCCACTAGCGCGAAGCGGCTATCCGCTTAGGTACTCTCTAGTAACACGTGATTATCAGCAGTGGATACCAACCAGCACGATGTTTTCCCATTCACTCTCTGAAATATTAGAAAGCGAGTATCCTTGGACCATAAAGAGAGGCAACAAATATACCAATCCGACAAACACCAACGAAACCAGAACCTTTTCCAGACTAGCTCGCTTCCGAATATTTGTAACCTATTTCTCCAAGTCTCTTGTGGTAGCCATACTCTTCCATCATCCCATATACATCTCAAAACTTCCATTCGCATATTCTACACAACCTCTCACATAAGTAGCCACCAAATCGTACAACCATGTACAACAGCAACACCTTACCCCTAGAAAATAGCCTAAATCCGGCCGATTACTCGGCCATACCAAGACCAAGTAAGGGAAAAACTCTGCGCCTGGGCGCTTCTCTTTCCAGTAGACTAGAGGCTAGATCTAATTGCTGACACGTTCTTTTATCAGATGCGATAAAAAAGGCGGCGATGGGTACCGTAGTTTGCGGATCTGATAATCGTCTATCTTTTATCTGATCCAACGTCATAGTTGTATACCAACCGAGCATGGGTGTTTTGCAACGTATGTTTATGCATTGAAAAGATCTTTGATTTTTTTTATGCGGATATTTGGACTAACAGCTCTTTGTTTGTTTGGTTGCAGGGCCCCGAGCCAGTACCCGCGATGCGAAACAAACGATGGAGAGGACGCTTGTGTTGAAGCTTGGTATGCGCGCATCATCACTGCTTCTGTTTCTGCTTCCTCGTACTGATTCACATATGGTGCAGACTTATTCATCATGGTTAGTAGTCATGCAAACATTGTTCTTCGACTCCACCGCTAAAGTCAATTCGTCAGGTGTACTGCTGTGCATGCTACTTCTTCAACTACCTCGATCGCCAGGCCTTCGCAAATGCATACGTTGCCGGATTACAGGAAGATCTCAATCTCAAGGGCAATGAATACAGTATTCTGCTTTCCATGTTCACGGCTGGGTACGTTGTCGTCGCGCTAGTTGGGTGTTGAACGCCGTACATCAGCTAACGATCCTTTACAGCAATGTTGCAGGTCAAATCCCCCACGGCCTCATCATCCAGAAGATTCGTCCTAGCATCTGGCTCCCCCTTACCTTGATCCTCTGGTCCGGTCTGACCATGTGTTCGGCCGCATGCAACAACTACTCGCAGTTGTGTGCGGTGCGCTTCTTCCAGGGGTTGATGGAAGCCAGTTTGTACAGTGGAGCCATGTACGTGCTGGGATCGTGGTAGTAAGTTGCGAAGCTTTCATTGTTTGAGCTTGGTGCGGATGTTATAGTTATGCTACCACAAATACAAAACTTACTGTGTTCGTGCTCCCTAGTAAACCATCCGAGATTGCCAAACGCGCCGCCATCTTCACCGCAGTCGGACAGGTGGGGAGTATGTTTGCAGGCATCATGATGACGGCCATGCACAAGACTATGGAGGGTACCGGTGGTCTAGCCGGCTGGCAATGGGTGTTCCTCATCAACGGCATCATGGGAATTCCCGTCGGAATATTTGGTTTCGTAAGTTTTGCCCCCGCCCCGCAGGAAACTGACACAAAGTGTTTCTTGTTTCTTTTTTTTCGAAAGAGTCTAACACCGGCCAAAACTCACAGTTCACATTCCCTGATCTCCCCGAGTCATCAAAAGTCTCTTACCTCAGCAAAGAAGAAAAGGACTTTGCAATCGCTCGTCTGCCGCCCAAGAAGGAGAATACGCATAGCATCAGTCCGAAGAGTCTGGCTAAGCGCTTACTCACTACACCCACCATGTATGCGAATAACTCACTCCCCGGGAGCATGAAGGGCTATTTCCTGACTTTTCTTCAGATACATCCTCACAGCCTTTTCCGTAATCTGCGCCATGCTCGAAGCCTTTGCCTTCCAGGGCATGTTCCTCCTCTGGCTCAAGCACAACAGCGCCCGCTTCTCCACCACAGCACTAACAACCTACCCGCTCGGCATCCAAGCCGTCGCCATCGTCTCTCAAATCCTAGCGGGCATCTACATCGACGCGACCAACCACCGCCTCCCCATGATCTTCTTCGCCGCAACCGCTCAACTCGTAACCGCCAGCCTGCTGCTCGCGCGCAACCTCCCCGACTCCGCCGTCTTCGCTGCGCACTACATCAGCGGCACGAGCTTCATCGTTAACCCGATCTTGTACGGCTGGGCGAATACGATTTGTCAGCGTGCCGGCGATGATGCGGTGCGCAGTGTGGTGCTGTATACGATGAATACTGGGGGTCAGGTGTTGTATACGTGGTGGGGGGTTGTCATGTATCCGGCGACGGATGCGCCGTATTGGAAGAAGGGGAGTATTACTATGATTGTGGTTTGTTTTGTTTTTGTGGGGGCCGGGTTTGGGGTTAGATGGGTAAGTGGATGTTTCTCTTTTTTCTTCGTTTTACCTTTGGTTGTGGGTCGGAGGCTAATTTTTCGTGCGCTGGGTGTAGCTTGATCGGAGGACGATGGTGGTTGCGGATCGGGAGATGGTGGAGGTGGGTGAGAGCGATGAGACAGAGGTGGTGGAAGAGAGGGCTAAAATGGGCTGATGGTGCTTGTGTTGGTCCGCTGAATGGGCACTCGCCCCATCTCTTTGATACGCCTGGTAATCTGCTTTGAGAGGCGACTTCTCAAGCTCCAGAATGTGTATAAAAACCAAGAGCCCACAGCCTTGAAAGAAGCACATATTTCCAATGGTTCAAGAGCTATACCCTTAATTATGCCACTTGCACTTGAAGCAATCCGAAATTCTAGCCAATGTGGCTATCGAGCCTGAAGGTGACGTGACAATACCCTGATCTATGACTCCTGATAGACAACGAAAGGTAACACGTAGTTGGAATACATCAAGATGCTTGCTCTGAATTATTGCACAAATGTTCTTCAACTACAAAGTTTTCACGACAGTGCAAACATACGAGAGATAGGAGGGAAGCTGACGGAGAGAGAGAGAGATAAAGAGAAAGTGTGTGCGACGAAAGCTCAGGAGATGCAAAACCAACACGGGAGAACGGCAGTCCTGATAACACCTGCATAAACGACAAAAAGCAATGCAGAAACTCCGTCGAAAGTTCACTTCAAACACATTCGACGTGTCCATAGACTACAGATCCCCACATCATCATCGCACCGGATCGCACGCACAACCTGACCATCAACCACAAGCACCGCGACCACGAATCCAGCCCCAGACCAAAACGGTCCATGCAGTCCCCCCCCCCCCCCATGATATCACCTCTGATAACCCAGCTTCTAGATGGCGGTCATACGAGTGGGGGGTGTGCTGTTCCCGCGGCGGGCGAGAAGAAAATAAACACACGTCATGCATGCAATACGGACATGGCTTGTACCTGCCAAGCCCATATCAGGGGCTAGCCGGCAGGACAGGGCAGGCACGGAAACCCCCCAAATGCCTAGCCCCACTCGGGCTAGAACCGCGCCTGTCAACTCCCGTTAGCTAGCCTAGCCCAAAGTTCCGCGTCGCCATCGGGTGGCATCGCAAACAATGCGTTATTCTACTTACCATGTCACGCAGTCATCCGGCAACCTCCTCCTCCCCCCAGCTAAATAAACAAATAATTCTGGGAAAGTTGGCTTTGTATTTCCTAAAGCCTCTAATCCAATAGCCGCGGCACTCTCTTTTGTAGGGCGCCTCTCTTTTTCGCGTCCACGGTTCTTAGGCGACGATGCCTGCTTCTAGCGTCTGATTCGCTGCTCGCTCGCTCGCTCGCTCGCCCAGAAGCAGGACACGAGAACACGAGGCCGAAACAGACAACAGTCTAGCCCCCTCACGAGCAGCCGACGGAGATTGACCCATGGCGGGCTTTCTGGGCGCGCTGAGTGGCGCGTCTGCTGCCTGCCGCTATTGGGATGCTTGTTCTTTTTTACGAGGGAAAAGGATTCGCGAGTGCTCCTTTCGCTGAGCTTAGGGGGAGGCCGGACTGGTACTGGACTGGGGGGTTTAGTTTGACTGGGGAGGAGTGGACTGGGACTGGATAAAAGTAAGTGGATGGGTCTCGTTGATCTTTTGAGACTTTGTTGCGCGCGCTTGTTGTCGGGCTGCTACTTCTTGTCTCTCTCTCGTTCTTGACGTTTTCGTTCGCCTGCACCTGCCTGCCTTCACGGGGCATACATAGTCGATCGTTCACCCTGCCTTTCTTCGACATTTTTCTTTCTGATATTATTTATTTTACTACTACCCTGCCAATCTCATTCGCTCTCCTGTTTGCCTAGGACCAAAAAAAAACTCTTACTTGTGTTGTCAGACGTCGCAGAAAGACGTCTGAGCGTAGGGAGACAGAAAAATGATGAAGTTTATTCTCGCTGTAGTGGGCTGTGTTGCCGTTGCGCTTGCGCAAGAGTCAAGTTGTAAGTTTTACCTTCCCGTCACATCAATAGTCTCAGATGTTGGTAGTGAAATTAAGAAAATCGTGCTGACAGCCCCGACTATAGACACTGGACCCATGTTCAACCCAGATACGGCGCCCTTTTTCGGTACCAGCGGCCTTGTCTACCCCACGGCTACTGAGGGTGGACTTATCCTGTCGAGCGCTCCTACTGTTACTCCTTCGTTCAGTTCTTCGGCCATGTTCGTCTCTAGCTCCATGGCCAACTCTACGCTTTCGACTGTAACCTCGCGGAATTCGACAACTCTGCATTCGTCGCATTCTTCGCACTTTTCAACCCACTCTTCGTCATCTGTCAGTGTGTCGCGGACCGCAAGTCGTACCCCAAGCTCTACAGCTGCGGAGGCCACTGCGAGCGAGTCAGCTCCGGCGGAGACTGGTGCGGCGGTAGCAAACTTCCCGGAGGCCGTTGGGATGATCGTCGGGGGTATCGTAGCTGGTCTGGCTATACTATAGGTACTTATGTAGCGGCTCGCAATACCTACTGCTTTTTGGTGAATGAGATTAGCAGGCGCTACGGACAGTTTGGCACCCCGTCGCGACTCGATAACGCGGATACAAGCAAGAAGTGAAAGACAATATGGGGCCAGCATAAAAGGGTATAATTGTGATGTGCTTGAGAGACAGCCTGGACCTTTTTTGGAAGTCATCTAACATGCGTACTTTTGACCCATGAAACCCAACGCCTGCAAACGCCGTCATGATGCAATTGGCTCCAGTCTGATTCTTATTCCTCCATAGCTCCGACCTCTGTTACCGACTCGGTCTTGGTTGAGTAGTAGGCCTTGAGGTCAATCTTGAAGTCGGCCATGGCTACACCAAACAGCTTCAGCAGAGCTGTCTGATGACTGTTCATGACCTTGCCCTCCTCGGCAATCGTGTATGGGGCGTCCAAGATAATCTTGCCCTTGTCGAGCCTCGTTGGCATACCCCATTTCCTAATGGTAGTCTCCATACTGTGAGCTAGCGGCACATCCTCGTCCTCTGGCACCTCTCCACCTCTTGAGTGAACAACTCCGGCAGGGACGGTAAAGGTCTGTGTAGCGACAACGCCAGCGCGCGCAAAGTCGGTTTGGGAGTAGTTGGCAAAGTACTCGATGATCTCGCTAGGCTCGCGGTTCGTGAACAAGAGGCCGACGTTGCCGTTGAGGTATTCAGTGAGCTGTGAAAGGTTTGCGAGGTGCTCTTCTGCTGGTGTCTGGCCAAGCGCCTTTGCCATTACTTTGGTCTTGCCGAAGAAGAATCTGCGCATTGTTAGAGATCCGCAGCGCTGCCAACCTAGTTACATGGACCATACCGGCTGTCAGCGAATTCAGCGCGCACTTCCTTCAAGTACGAATTGCGCATGTTTTCGACTGCGAAAACGAAAATGTGCTGGTAGTTGTCCGCGGCCTCCTGGACATTGGCAAAGAGCTTCAAAGAGAGCTCCTTGCCCTTCTTGTCCGTCTTGGTGAGGTGTACGACCTTCGCGCGCTTGGATTTGGGCATATTGGCGGTATTGTTGGAGAATGGTGCTGTATGGTTGGTGCTGGAGAAAAGTTCGAGGTCGCAGGTCGCAACTTCCAAAAAAATGAGCGGGGAATTTTGGCGAACCACCGATTGGCCCAGCCGCGGCTGAACTCCGCTGTGGATCTTTCACGTTCCCCGATGCTGGATTCCTCTGATTTCAACCCAATCCGCGCGAGATGACATACCGGTGACAGAGACATGTTGGACTTTATGGAGAGTGTGCAGCATGCATTCTATGAGGCATCGCATTGGAACATCGACAATTCCTATGGCGCACTGAACGCGTCGGCACGAGGTACGTCACAGCTGCTGTCGCATCCTGGACTACATGTTGATTCTAGCTCGTAGCATTGCTCGACTTTGACATACCTCGGGGAATGCGCATGCAAATATCCTCTCTCGCGGCCCCAAACTTTGCAACATCCTACGCTTTGGGTAGTGTGGGTGTTGTCGACGGCTCTGTGTCCTACCTGTATTCGTCGCTGCCGTTGCGGCAGGAGTTCAAGACATCCCACATTGATCTGCACAATGTTATACGAGGCTTCAAGCATGCGCGCGAGCTGAGACGGCCCGATGAGAAGTGGTGGTGGGAGGTTTGGCATGCTGGCCAACGGATAGACCGCAGGAGTGAGCTTGTTGAGCCCGCACGCCCATACCGCAGCTAAGCACCACCAGATACCCTGTTGTACGGGCGCGTCTTCCTCCCTCAGTCCCGGCTCGAAGCCTTGTACCTGCGTCGCCTTGCCCCTACACGACAGCTCAGGATCGCCGCCGTGAGCGACTCCAACCTCAACAATGGCGGGACGATCCTTACGCTCCTGCAAAACGACTTTGGCAAATATAGCACAGAATACATGTACAGCACCGACTCGGCGCTCATGGGTGTTCGAGGCCTTTACAACTTCGGGCCCGATCCCAGGATTGCGCCCACGGAACCCGTACCTGTGGATCACATGGAGCCTGTGCAAGGTCGCTTCAGTGCAGGCGCAGAGTTGTACTATGGCATACTCAACAAGAGCGGGGGTATCAGCACGGGGCTGAGGTTCGCCACGCTACCCAACCATCCGGGTTTCCCGTATACCATGACGCTTACCTTGAATCCGCTGATGGGCAATCTTTCTTCCACATATGCCGTCAAGGCTGGGCCCAACTTGGCCCTTTGCTCCCGCTTCGACTTCAACTTTTACTCCTATGAAAGCGAGCTGCAGCTCGGGTGCGAACTGTGGCGCATGCGCAACATGGCCGACGTAGAGTGGGCAGTGAAGAGGCTGCGTCCAGACTGGAAACGCCCAACAGTTTCGCCAAACGACGACGTTTCTGGGGTGCTAAAAGCAAGGGTTGATCAGGATTGGCGCGTAGGAGTGTTGTGGGAGGGCAGGATCAAGGAGTTGCTCTTCACGCTCGGCGCAAGCCTGGACTTGAAGAAGAGGGAGCAGATCTTCCGATCGATTGGTATCGAGTTGCAGTACGCCTCGTGAACGACAAGAGGTACATGCGTTGAGTCATCGCTCGCCCGGAATACAATCCGCCGTGCTTCTCAGACAACGGGCCCTGCCACTCAAGGATCGGCGAACTGAAGAGCAGCTGACTAGTGTTGTTCTGTGGACATTCTAGAAACACGTTTACTATCGTCGTCTTGTGGTCAAAGCATGCCTAAAGTGTTTTCTGGAAGACCATCGCGTCAAGACGGTGGGTACTCCAAGGTGACGTGAGGGCCTTTACAATGTCCATGCGATTGCGGCCATGTGTTTTCCGGTCACGACAGGCGCATCCTGGCATGGCCCTCGAGTAAGTGGTGCAGTGTGCATCATGGCGCGCCTCGTTCCGAGCGGTGTAACCATGAAACAAAGCGTGGGGATAATCGTTGTTGGGTGCAGGCTGTTTTGACTTGTTTGCAATGCAGTAGCACGACTTGCAACACTCTGTTACACACGAGCAGACTTGACGGGTGGAGGATGAGCAACCAAGGATCAAGTTGTGATTGCCGCGAGCCGGGTGGAGCTGGAGACTACCCTACACAACTTGAGCGCGTCTGCAGATCCGATCACGGCAGCGCTCGGGGCGTATCATATTGTTGGTGGAGAGTCAGTTTCCGGGCTGTTGGTTGTTGTCAGTCGCTTGTCGACGCGTCCACCATTCACACGGCCGTGCCTGGCGTAAGCCTTGCAATCAATGGCACAGGGAAGCGATGGGTACTATAGATTGACAGCTGTAGGGCGACAAGACGGCTCACGAGCTAACCCAGTCGGCAGCTTCGATATGGACTAAATAGTACGAGTTGCCAATTCTGAATAATCTCCATTCCGTAGCTTTTGGACCGGGTGTGTCAGGTTGCGCGCGATCAGACGGCACGGGCGCCGATGGTCGTTAGGATCTTCTCGTCTTCGGCTCACCCGAGGGATCCGCGACGAGGGCTCACGAGTAAGTATTGACGAGACCAGAAAGGGAGTTTTGGCTGAAGGAATTGGTATCGGATGTGGTGCGCGCGAACGGCGAGGCATGGCCATGGCCAAAACCATTTAGAACGCCCTGTCAGTGCGCCCTTGTACTTCCCGCGGCCACGGCGCGGTGCAAAGTCTCGTCAAACACTACAACCGTAGCGCCTCATGCTCGCAAGTGGAGCATGTTGTTTGGCCATCTGACGCGCACGCCGAAAGGGACCCGCGGGCAACACGCTGTCACGCTCTTTTTCGAATAACGAGCCATGTTCATGCGTGGCTCTCTCGTTCAGACAGGTATCGCGACGACTTGGGGCTCTCGGCGAAGCGTCGCGGCAAGGACTGCCCTATTGCGTTCCGGTCTCCTGAGCCTTGGAAGGGAGCCTGTCGTCGAACCCCGGTCGTCACGCTGAGTGGCTGAAAATGGCCTTGTACCTGGCATGGCCTCCGCTGCTAGGTGCTAGCTCTCCTGTGGCCTCGGCCGCTGCTCGCTGCTCACCATCGCATGCCGCGCTGCAGTGCTTCCTCGCAGACGCGCTGTGCTGCATGGCGGAGAAGCAGCCGTTCAAGGTTCAGCCAGCATGGTTTGCTTCAGAACATAAGCGTTTTGGTGCGTCACGACTGGTCTCGCGCCTGGCGTCCAGTAGTGGTGCCGTTGGGCTAAAACTGTCGCTGGGCGGCATCCTAGACCACGTAGCGCCCTGCCCAGACTGCGCTAGCCGGCGCGCACCTTCCCCCCGGCTTCATGCCCCTTCCCTTAATCTCCCCTTTCCCACCCACGGTCGTTCATTTACAACCAAGGCCCAGCTCCTACATCCGGATTCCCCATCGTCACCTTGTTGTCGGTGTGGTAGCTACTTCATTCCCTTTCTCTGTCGACTTCTGCGAAGTGCCGCCACTCCTTTCGGCCTTTGCCCACGTTCCTTTCTAAACCACCCTCCTTTAGGCTTCGCCTGTCCGCTCTTTAGCAAATCCTCCCCAATTCTCTCTCTGTCGACTCAGAATCGCTTTCGGACGATTGTCGCCATCTGCTCCTTGGCTAGCAGCTTCATTCACCTATACTCACCCGCCTGGACGGTGTCTTGAGTCTCAACCACACACGCCACTCTTCTCCCGTGCCATTGAACTCACAAGCTTCCTCGAGTAGCTTGACTACCTTCACTATCTTCACCCTCCACCATTGCTTGGACCATTACTTCATCACGACACTTTACGATCCTTGATAGACAGAGGTGTTAGCTTGACTGCTCCCTCTATATATCCCACTTCATTCGAATCGAGTCTTGTTCCCGCGCTCCGATTACCTACCACACGACATGCAGTCAAGCGACGACGCAATGGTGTCCCCCACACCTTCACCGCCGGCGCAGTCATCCACGCCAACTCAGGGCTCTGCCCCGCGCCGGCCACCCCGCAAGAGCACCCTCACTCAGCAGCAAAGGAACCAGAAGAGACAGAGGGCTACTCAAGACCAATTGGTCACTCTTGAAGTAGAGTTCAACAAGAACCCTACTCCCACAGCCGCTACCCGCGAAAGAATAGCCTCGGAGATCAACATGACCGAGCGCTCCGTACAGATCTGGTTCCAGAACAGGTGGGAATAACGAATTGCTTTCGATTGCGTCGTACTAACAATAGCCTAGACGTGCCAAGATCAAGAACATCGCCAAGAAGAGCATTGAAAACGGCGACGACTGCAACGACATTCCAGAGTCAATGCGCAGATATCTAGCCCTCCAGGCTATGGAATCTGGCAAGTCGATAGGGACCAACTTTCTCGGACGAACCGGCGGTATGCCCTATGGCAGTGGCATGCTTCTCAACACCGACGCCAACAACTCCAAGGTTGTCATCCACCACTTCGCCTGCCGCTCCCTCAGCATCGGAAGCTGGCGGAGAGTCGGTCAAAGCGCCATGGACCTGGTCGTTTTTTACTCACCAGAGAAATGCTGCATCACCTACTACATCAACAACGACTCAGCCGGTTACAAGATTGAGTACCCATTCTCTTACATCAAGAACATCCAACTGGAGAATGGCGACATGACAGCAAACGCCGAAGGGGCGTCGCAACGTCCTGGAGGCCTGATTGTGGAGCTCAACCGCCCGCCCAACTTCTTCATGGACTCGTCTGGCTCCGGCGGTTTCTTCCAATGCGGCGACTTTACCGAGGATCAGCAAGCATCAAACATCATGTTGCACCACTTGGGTGGACACCCAAAGGTGCTCAGCGGTCAACTCGCGAAACTTGTCTCACTGGAATCGTTTCAGAATCGACACAACATGTATGACCCAAACACTTTTGCCGTCTCGGCACCCGTGTCGCCGATCAACCACCGCCCTGCCTCTCAACCCAACCACCTCGTACATCCTCACATGAACGTGTTTCAAGAGTCGCATCTTGCGCCTGCGCCCTTCCAGCCGCGTGGCCACAAGCGCCAACGCAGTCGCTCAGTACCTGTTGCCATGGACTTTTCCATGCTTCGCAACCCCATGCCTTCATTCTTGATCCAACAAGAACCATCGCCATACATCCCTAACCCTGAAATCTTTGCGCCGCAACCTCAGAGTGCAGGCCCCATTGGTCCTCACCTGAGCATCGACACATCGGCTGGATACGGCATGGACTACCGACAATACCCCATGTCGGCTACCACGACCAACTCGCCATCTGACTATGGCACGCCCGCATTCTACTCATCTGGGCCGTCAAACGACAATGTCCAAGCATCCAACTACGGATCGTACAATATTCCTCCCTATGTACACACACCGATGGGACCACCTCCCCACTCTGCAACGAGCCACTCACCCATGCCACCCATGAGCCATCCTGACCCGATCATCGCTAACCAGTCTCCACCACTGGGTTCCTATGGTCGTGATAACCATGCTGACGTCTACCCGATGTCGCACGACAATGGCATGTCAGATGAGGCGCTGCAAATGACTGACATGTATGCCAAGCAAAGCCTGAACATGCCCTTCAGGTCGCCGTTGCTTGATGAAAACAACGACGATCTGGACATGCAGAATCTGGTGTCGTTTGGCACGCTCGACCCGTCGAGCTTGTCGCCTGAGCATCATCAGATGTAAAGAGCAGTTTTGATGTTAGCGTCACTGTCAATTCGTCTTTCGCTTGCTCTTATACCCGGTCGCCGTTGATTTCTACGACGAAGCTTGGTGCACATGCCCTTGGACTTGAGATAGTCTTTGGGTTACTGGTGCTCTTGCCTTTGCCGTCGCGCCTATACTTAATGTGTCGCCTGCGTTCTCACTTTGGTTTCAAATGGTTGAACATTGCATCTTTAGCATTGGGATTCCCTGTGTGGCGCACACAGGAAACCCGCCTTTACTCACCACCACTCATCTTCTCTTCTCTTCGTAACGCAAATTGGACGACCTCCATACAGGAATTGGTTATTGATACGGCGTTGCAAAGGTCTCGGAGGGATAGGACCTATACACAAGAGAAAGGGCGGACTGGTGGAACCTGCGCTGGTGTTGAACAGACGTCCGCATCATATGCAGTTCGTCTTGGATGTTTTTCATTGTTTCCCCACTTTCCTTTTTTTCGTTTCCTGCGAGCTAGCCATCTTTTCTTTTGTTGCGTGTCTCCATGGGTTCGGTGTTTCCTGCCAGGTGGAGGATTGAAATTTTTGAGGAGATCTTGTGCTGCGGGGGTTGATGTGGATACAAAGCCGCTGCGCGTGCTTGAGTTGTAGCTTTCGATGGGGTCTCCGATAAAGTAACTGCTCTTCCGCTACCGCAGAATCAGTAACAAACAAATTTACATTACTTCAAACAAACCTGTTGCGCCTGAAATGAGTGGCACTTGACGTTTACAATATTTCAAACAAACCTGTATACGCCTGGCATGAGTGACTGAGTGGGCGGGACGAGAGCTACTTGTAAGTGCTGCGGGGAAATGCAGTATTATAGAGGGATGAAATTAGGATGGACAACCGTTCCGTATTGTTGGCGTATCCAGGGTTACGAGATTTCAGTCCATCGCAATCTCGCGAAGGATGGGCGCACTACTGACAGCTACACAGCCCATTTGACAGCGCAAAATGAAGGTGCTTCGGGCCAGCCCGTCGGCCCTCCACCAAGCCAGAGTTTGCAGATTGCACGTGGGTGGCAGCCAATTGATTGGACGCAGGCTGTAACACATAATGTCTTGCAAGAATGAGGGTGCAAATTTTTTGTCGCATGCAGCTTGTGTGACACGGTACGCACAGCTAAACAGCGCAAAATATTGAACGTGAGTTCGGGTGTCCGGACTCTAGGAAGCCCCAGCAGCAGTCGTCGGTACCGAAACTGGCAATTATACATGCAGATGCAGGCTATAAGATCGTCACGTTTACTTAGCAATGGTGGTGTGACTGCGTCCAGGCGTAGGGACGCCAAGGCTGCGCAGTAAAGAAGACTTGTCGCTGACCGACGAAGCGGTGATTACGTGAGGTTGAGTGCATTGTCACGAGGGACGAAGTTAAAATTGGTCTTGTCGATGACGTGCAGGGTGAGGGCTTTGCATCGCCAACGGCGCGGGTCATCGAGGAGGCTCTGGACAGGATCCAGGCCGGTCCGAGTGGGTGTAAGGCTTTTTGGGCTCGGACGAGGACCGGGTCTTGGACGGCAAGGCTTGCGACGGTAGCGATGTGTGGCAGCGATCAGCATCGTCTTCCCCTGACTTGAGGGCCCGCTTAGGGAGTGGTGCGGAACGGGAGAAATGGGTCTGCTCATTTCATCGGGCCAACCAACAGGCCGCACGCCAGCTCGCTCCTGAGGTGAGCCGGAGGGCCCCTTGCCAAACGGGGCTGATAAGTGAGCTGCATCTGCACGCGACTGGTGACTTTGTTTCTCCTGCACCTACATCTTGTCGTTCATTAACCTGTGGTGAATTCGGGGCCCTTGTTTATCGATTGCGTGCGCAGATTCTTTGAACGGAACCAGAGGGAAGCCAGAGAGGTCTCTACGTCACGACGGACGACACACGTACTAGGAACACGAAAGAACATCGACGATAGCACCGAGCCCTTTTGTACGGTTCGCATAACGTAGGTGGACTTTCTCTCCAGTGGCCGAAGGTGCCGCAGCGCTTGCCCAATCGCATTTCCTGACCTCGCCTGCACGCTATCCGGCAGTGCCGCCCCCCGGCTTTGTCGACCGGCGAACCAACGCATGAGCGCGTCAAGTCTCCATAACTCTTAACCACGCTCCTCTCTCCCCCCAATCTCTTCACCCTGACTACAGCTGTTGCTCGCCGATTCCCACGCACAATCACGCCAATTTCTCGTCGGGGAGCCGCCAGCTGATTGTCACTCGTCTAGTCTCCCGCAATCTCTTCGTCGCCATTCTTCACCGCCAACAACCGTCCTGTTGTTGCGACTCTGTCCCGGGACCATTCTCGACCTGAAGCTTCACCCCTGCTGCACAGCGTGTCCCCCGAGCAATTGCTGCCATGCCTGTTCGAAGCATAAACCCGTTCGCATCCAACACCCCTACTCCTCCCCTCGACTCCCTCAACGAGAAGCGCGACCCTGCGCGCCGGGCTTCCTTCGCCAAGGGCAACAAGTTCACCTCGCTCTTCGGTGGCTCTCCCAAGTCACGGACTGACGCCGCTGTCCTCCGTGAAGCCTTTGTCGCCCAGCAGCAGGCCCTCCTCAACAACCCGTCGCCCTCGCAAATCTCCCTCCCGACCATCAACCTCACCACCGCCACCGGCGAGAAGATGCCCACAGAACCCAAGACGCTCTTCCAGCCCCCTTCGCCAGAGGAGCAGCGCCGAATTGCCCGAGCACACGCCCAATTTGGCCCCCTCGGTTCGCAGAAGCACCGCTACCACAGCAAGTTCGAGGGCGAGTTCGGCGACCCAATCGAGGACGAGCCGCCATATTATTTCCTTTTCACTACCTACATCAGCTACTTAATCCTAATAGTATTCGGACATGTCCGCGACTTCTTCGGCAAGCGCTTCAGGAAGCAACATTACAGCCATCTGCAGGAGAAGGACGGATATGCACCCCTCAACAGCGACTTTGACAACTTCTACACGAGGCGACTGAAGATGCGCATCAACGACTGCTTCTCACGCCCGACCACTGGTGTTCCCGGCCGATTCATTACCGTACTTGACCGCAAGTCCGACGACGGAAACAACACCTTCAAGATGCTGGGAACCACGACCGAGACACTGAACATGAGCTCCTACAACTACCTCGGATTCGCTCAATCAGAAGGTCCTTGTGCCGACGCCGCCGAAGCTACCATCCGAAAGTATGGAATCTCAATGGCCAGCCCTCGATCCGACAGCGGTACTTCCGAGCTCACCGTCGAGGTTGAGGATCTCATCGCCAAGTTCGTCGGCAAGCCTGCTTCAATGGTCTTCTCTATGGGTTTCGTTACGAACGCTACCACATTCCCTACCATTGTCGGCAAGGGCTGCCTCATGATCTCCGACGAGCTCAACCACTCTTCCATTCGATTCGGCGCACGTCTCTCAGGAGCCATGGTTACCATGTTCAAGCACAACGACATGCGCGATCTCGAGCGTAAGCTCCGCGAAGCCATCTCACAAGGTCAACCCCGCACACACCGCCCCTGGAAGAAGATCTTGGTTGCTGTCGAGGGTCTTTACTCCATGGAGGGTACCATGTGCAACCTTCCCGGCATCATCAACCTCAAGCACAAGTACAAGTTCAACCTCTTCGTTGACGAGGCTCACTCCGTCGGTGGTGTCGGCCCACGCGGACGCGGTGTATGCGACTACTTCGGCATCGACCCTTCAGAGGTCGACATTCTCATGGGAACACTTACAAAGTCTTTCGGTGCAAACGGTGGTTACATTGCGGCTGAAAAGTCCATCGTTGACAAGCTACGAACTTCCAACGCCGCCATGCTCTTCGCTGAATCACCCGCACCGCCAGTCCTCGTCCAAATCGCCTCTGCCCTCCGCATCATCGATGGTTCAATAGTACCGGGCCAAGGTGAAGAGCGCCTCCAGCGTCTATGCTTCAACTCCCGCTATCTGCGATTGGGTCTCAAGCGTCTCGGATTCATTGTCTACGGCCACGACGACTCGCCTATTATCCCCGTCATGCTTTACAACCCCGCCAAGATGCCCGCCTTCTCCCACGAAATGCTCAAGCGCAAGATCTCTGTCGTCGTCGTCGGTTACCCCGCCACACCATTGGTATCATCACGTGCCCGCTTCTGCGTCAGCGCCGCGCATACCAAGGACGATCTGGACCGTATGCTCACTGCGTGCGACCAAGTCGGTGAGCTTCTGCAATTGAAGTTCAGCTCAGGTGTCGCAGGTGGAGCTTACCCTGAAGAGCTCGTCGAGAAGAACGTATCAGATGAGAATGAGAAGATGCCCTCGCCACCAAGGTGGAAGATTGAGGACGTGCTCAAGAGGACCGTGGATGATGTGCAAGGGACCCTGCGGTAAAGATTGTGTTGGTGAACCCGATACGATACGAGGCTACGGTGGGATTGCGCAATCGTGGGCAACCGAGGGAACTATGCCTGGGTGTGGCGGGATGGTTGGCCTCGTCTGACCCTTGGGTCGGAGTCGTGGGGCACGCCGTTGGTGCGATTTGCCCTGCGCCCGGTTGCCTCGTCAGCTTCCTACCCATTCACCTCACCGAAGATCTCATCCCACCTGCGCCTCTACGCTTACACGTCTTACACGCGCCACACAAACAGCCCGAGGGGTTTACGCATAATCTCAGCATCACACTATGCTGTTTTTGTCTTGTAACCCATTACCCCTAGAACTAGGCGGCGTTTTTACCACACAACTACGGTCTTCTTCTGCATCATCATCATCGTCATCTCATATACCCACACCCCCTGACTATGAGGTGGTGGTCCTCCTTGATAGCATTGCTGGAGCATTTTGGCGCGGCATTTATTCCCTTTTTTTTGACTTGTTATAATCAGTTGTATCATAACAATACCCAAGATTCAATACCCTCGCTGTTATAAACTTTTTTGTACGAAAGTACTTTTTACTTTTTTTGGGTTCACCATTGTATGATTTATGCTGCTTGTTGCTTGTTGCTGTTTTGATGTGTGGGTGGGGTGGCGGGGTGCTTGTTCATGCCATGCATACATGCAGGTAGACTTGTAAGTGGATAAACTCTTCTTTTGCTTCTTTCATTTTGCTTTTTTATCTCCAAGCGTCGAAACGAGTGTTTTAATCTGTTGTTATTGGTTTACATGCATGTGGAGTATGCAGGGGAGACTGCATTGCATGGAAGCCAAACTGGCTTATTTGAAACAGCAGCAGCAGCAAGCATGGCAACGATGGTACTGGATAGTAATAGATAGCGAGGGTTAGGAGGAAAGAGGTTAAACGGGGGTTAAAGGGTAGAGTGGATAATTTTCATAGTTAATTATGTGATGATGTTTGTAACGAGCATCAACCTTTTTTACTTTTTCTCTTGTTTTGTTTGAACATATCGTGGTTGAGGTGTGTGAGAGGGGACTTGTAGTGGTAAACTGTAGTCTATACGGACTTTTGATTGCAAAGTATATGTATACATAGTAAAGGTCTTCCTAAGAAAATATCTGTCATGAGTAAGGGAAAGAGAAGGAAAAGAGTTCAGAAGTAAGGGAACAGATCGAAACACAAAACCGAGAACAAAAAGATGTGCAAGGAAAAGATAAATCAACACCCTCCCTCCTCCCGTAAACACCAATAACACCGACCACAGACACCCAACACGAACCGAAAGACCGACAGAAAGAGAGAAACAGAAAGAGAGAGAAACACAAGAAACAAGACATCACCTTAATACCGCCCACCATACCTCTCATACACCCCCCGTCTCGCCGCCACAGGCACACCACCACCCCCAACATCCCACTCATCATCATGATAAACCGCCGAATCCCTCCTTCCACTTCCCCCAGCACCAGCGCCAGAAAGCGGATACCTCGCCGCAGTCGCCCGTCTACTCTCCTTCTTCTCCCTCGCATACTCGAGCGCATCCTGCAAATCGCGCAGATCGATTTGCTCATCCGCAGCCTCGCGCTCCATGAGACCGCGCGGCGCGGGGAAAGCGTAGCCCGCATCGTGCATTTCCGCTGCAGTAGCATTGTAGGAGGCGGCGCGCATGGGTTTGGGTGGGAGATGGGAGGGAGCGAAGGGGTTGGGAGCTCTAGGTGGCATGGCCGTTGTGGTGCGGCGGTGGGGGAGGTCGGGACGAGGGGGGTAGGCTGGTGGTGAGTGGTTGTCGAAATAAGTCTCGTGGTCTCGTCTGGGTGAGCAGAGATGGGGGGTTGGTTTGTAGTTTTCTGTTGGATCGTGTGGGTAGCGCGGTTTCTGCTGCGAGGAGCGCGCATCGATGCTGTGGTGGGGGTAGGCCCGGTGGGGGAGATTGGTGGGTGAGGGTGGTTGGGCTGTGTAGATTGGCTTGTGGCGACTGGGTTCGCGTTTGAGCGATGGTCGACGTAGAGGTGTGTCCCACATGCCATCCTCGGCTGTGTGGGCGGATGCGGCGTTTAGGGAATCTGTGCCGCTTGCGCGGTCCCATGATACATCAGATATGTCGTCGTGGGGGTAATAGATCTTTCCCGGCCTCTTCTTCTCGTTGTACGGGTCGGCTGGGGAGGCATTGCCGCTACGCGTCTGATCTTCGGTGGTTTTATTGGTGTAGTTGTAGATGTGGATTGCGGCTGGGGCACCTCCGGAGAGCTTCGCATGCATAGGTTGAGGTGAATTGGAGCCAGAAGTATCGGGACTGCGTCTACCAATGTAGGCATCATCAACCCCGTTGCTGGGTCGATGCTTCCGCATAGGCTTTTCAGTATGTGGCTCGGCAAACATCCTGCGTGGATGACTCCGACTTCGGCTTCGGTTCCGACTATGGCTTCGACTATGTCTCTTGCTTTTACTATGCGCGCGGTGCTTTGGTACCTTTCTCGAAATCTTAGGGTTTCGGTCTCGTCCACGCTCATGTCGGTCCATATCTCCGTATACATCACGTTCGACATCAACGAAGCTAGAGCTCTCAGAGTCTTCTTCGGAGGTCATGTCACTTTCGGACTCTGAGCTCGAAGTATCTCTGTTGCTCTTAGGCCTCGCCTTCTGTCTTCTTAAGAGCTCAGGGTCCATCGTCTCGTTTATGGGGCGTTGCTTCATCGCCGACATTGGCCTTGGCATCTGCATAGGCCCAGGGAAACTACCTGGCATGCCTGGTTGGCCATGTGGTGCATGCTGCTGCGCTTGTGGTTGTGGTAGACGTTGTCCAGGCATAGGATGAGCCCCTACATTGTGCATTGGCGGCGGCGGTGGGGGAGGTGGAGGTGGGGGACCGCCCATGTGAGACTGCCCAGCCATGGCAGGAGGCGGCGGAGGCGGTGGAGGCGGTGGAGGCGGTGGGTGGCTGCCGCCTGGATGACCTGGTATCTGGCCATTGACGTGATGCATAGGAGGCTGTGGGCGGGGATGTTCATGATGGGGAGGTCCCATCCCATGCTGAGATTGAGGTTGATTCGGAAACTGATGTTGGTTCGGTTGCTGTTGCATCTTTTGATGTGGTGGCATCATCGGCCCTTGATTGTCATGTTGCCCTGAGAATGGTTGGGAGCCTGAGGTTTGCAGCTTGGAGTAGTTTTCATTGAATGTGCCAGCTCCATGTTTGGTCTGCATGTTTCTTTGTATGGCAGATGGAACAGCCTCGAGGACTATGGCAACACGCACGAGTTGTCGCTTTTTGCGGCCCAAGTTGCCAACATCCTTGAATTTGTTGACGACACTCGCAAGTCTGTACTGCATGGTGGGATTGAGCTTGATCAGTTCGATGTTCTGGGTTTCAACAAGCTCGTTGATGATCCTGCGACAGTTTGGTGAAGGAATCTCGTTCATAGTCTTGGTGACATTGCCATGGTTGCGCCGAAACTTGTGCAATTCCGTCTGAAGCTCGGGAATCGGGATATGCTGTTGCTCAGGTACAGCATCTTCCCAGGATGTCGCATTCTTGGGCTTCTCCACAATGAAAGATGTCAATATAGGGCCTTGGTTCGCATCTAACATGGAACTTTGGGTTCCTTTTGAAAAGTTCTGTCCGGGGTTCTGCTGTTGTCCATTCGGCATCTGTCGCTGATGTCCATTGTTCTGATGTTGTTGAGACATCGGGCCCTGGTAATGAGCCTGCTGCTGGCCGGGCATTTGATACGCCATGATATAAAGAGTAGTAGAAGAATTAAACTAGGGAGTATTGCCGATGAGTATAAGACGAATGATAGGGTAGTATGAATTTATGTAATGAAGGCAAGTTCCATGTGAAGAGAATTGCAGAAGATGTAAGACAAGGTGTGCTTGAAAATCCGAGGCAGACTTTAAGAGGACTTTGACAGAAGATATATAATTGTGAATGAGCTTAGCCTTCTCGAGCGTCGTACACTTCGCCTACTCCCCACAGCAGTGATTTTACCATCTCAATGCAAGTCGAGATAAGGGTCCTTCTGAGGGAGCGACCATCACGTCCAGTTAGTTTCGCAAGGTGCAGATGAAACACGCGTCAATTGGTTCGTATCAACAACCCTCGCAAGCCCCGCTTAACGATTCGTATCAGGTCGCTGACCGGTGCAAGCCACCTGCCTGAGGAGTAAACAGGCAAATGAAATTTTGCCTTGTTGCGTAACACGCATCATAGCCGGCCTGCTACATGATTTTGAGGCTCAGCGATGACCGGAAGATTGATGAGTCGCTCAAACTTGCATGCAGTCGATGCGCCGTGCATTTGAAGGACTCGCGGGGTGTCTTGGAGGCAGTCTGGTGTTGAGTCCATTACGACAACGTCGCGCATGCATGAACAGATCCGGTACGAAATCTGACTGGTCGATCATCACATATCTGTCCTGTTCAGTTAGTTATGCATCGACGAAAGGAGTTCGTGGGGGCTTCTCAGGCATGTTGTCGAAGTAAGCGCTCGAAGAAGCTTGCGGCGACCGATTGCGCTAACTGCCCGCCATGTTCCACTTATGGCCCATGCGTGGTTCATTACACCATCGCTGGACATGGAGAGAAGGCGTTTAACCATCAAGAGCCATCAGGACCATGTAGGTTTCAGCCATGAAGCTCGGTTATCACATTCATCGTTCACTTGACAGCGCCCGTCTGGTGCCCTTTTGCGTCTGCCTGCCTTTCGTCCCGCTCGGCCAGCGCATCCGCAGATCTCACTAACAGCCGAAGTACCAGGTCCGATACGGGGCACAAAGGTCCTTCAGTTGCCCCTGATTGTACTTCGTTATACAGAGAGGTCTCCTCGCTTACTGGAGCGATCTATGCACGCATGTTTGTGTGCCATCCACCATAAGCTAACAGCTCACACCCCGTCATACAGATGTTCCAGGCTTCTTGCGCATGTCAACTACCGTGACAGAGACGACAAGCAATGAGAACACTATGTTCAAGCTAACCAACAACTTACGAGCATACAGTCTACAGATCGGCTGAGCGGCATGAGTTCGCAGTCTCCAGAAACGCTCCACCTCTGCAATGCAGCGCCATCGTCTTTAACGACTGGAGTTTGCCCGTCCCTCTATGCACCTCATCGTGCCCTCGAGCCTTGGACCACAGCCCAGCTAATACTGGCTTACCGGATGCGAGCGGATGGTATCGAATATACGATTTCACCGGATCAAAGATGCATGCAGTATGCAAGGTAGTCAAATGACACATTTGCCCTTCAGCCTTACGCCCTCTATTCGTCGCAACAGCCAACGCCATGTTCCGCAGAAAACTAAAACAGCTAGATCCAACGGGCTGGCGAGAGTGAAGAACGCCAAGTATGATAGTACTCTACATGCAATCCGGGTTGTCCACCGGATGCAAAGCCGCGCAGTTCATGCAGTCACCACAGTTAGCCCTTTCCATCTAGACAGCAGGGAATCTGGATCCGAGACTAGTCCGCAGAAGAGAGTCATTCTGCCTTGGTCGATCCCAACGAACGACATTGCAAGTCGCTGATCCGGGCTTCCATCCACTCAAGACGCCTCTTGACCCGTAGTGCCGCCGTGATGCATCGATTCGACATCTGACAGCCAGCCAACCGAGAGCAGCTACGACGACAACCTTTGATAATCTAGACATGGCATCAAATCGGCACTGGAGTCCGCACGCAACCCACCCACACGCCATATCTTAGCTCAACGCGTCGTTGGTACGATCCGCGGGTCCACGCGTGCGTTGTAGGCTGAGACACGGCTAGACACTGCAACACCCTTACCTGACCTTGCCTTACCCCGCAAACCTCCTTTGCCCTGATAGTGTTGCCTTCTTTTTTTCACCGCCAAAGCGATCCTTCGGACACGGCGGAAACAATTGTACTGGAGCTATACTCGGTGATCTTATCGCCGTTTCTGGTCTCGCGCACCGAGGCAGCTGCGGACGCGGTATGATGGAGATGGAGAAGCGAGCTGGGAAGATGTTTGTGTTGGTAGCCGAGTTTTCATGTTGATGTTGGGGGGTTGGTAAGTGGATTTTTTGGATGGTCGGCCAAGACGGCTTGTGAGTTTTGGAGGGTTTTTTGCGAGCGCGCCTGGTAGAGCCCCTCACTTGTCGTTGAGCAACTGTTTGTCAGTCTGAACAGTAACGGTAGCCTATTTCCCATGCTTTGTCTCTTTTGATCGGATAGTATGTCGATGTTCCTGTTTTCTGTACGATGAAATCAGAATGTACGTAATTCATACGGGTCAAGTTCACAACCACAAAAACCAAGATGGGCCAGATTTAGAGCATGGAATATAAGACCATGCCACCTATTGCATGCCAACTGAAACAAACCCCTCCAGCCGCCAGCTCACCTCGCCGGCCCCTCCAACGTATTCCGTCGACTCGGCATCCTGGGGTCCCTCTTCCCCATGGTAACCTCCAGCGCCTGAATCAATCCCCTCTCATCATACCTCCCAAACCCCTCGCCCTCATTCCTCCTCCCATAGACTCTAATAGCCTCAATACCCAGTCCCCTCAGTTCCTCTCGATCCACTGCCGGCGTCCCCGGTCCCTGCAGATGAATAACATGCGTAACATACATCTTGAACTTCGCCCTGTCAACAGCGCCAAAAACGCCCTTGGACTCCTCCCCCGCTTTGGCAATTGCAGCCACAAAATCCAAGGCAGAGTACGGATCCGACGATGGCCCGGTTTCGCGATCAATAGTCGAGTTTAGGATGAGGATTTTGTAGCGGATGGAAGGGTTGGTTAGGGCTTCGCCCACACCTTTTAGCACGAGAGAAGGGATGATGGATGTGTAGAGTGAGCCGATACTGTACACGACGGCTTGCGCTTCTTTCAACGAGTTCAGCACCATTGGGTTTGCGGAAAGCCGGATCTCCTGGCCGTAGGGGTTGATGTACCATAGCCTTTCTATGCGTGCTGGCAGTTCCTCTTCGTCGGCTTTGGAAAAGGTGATGTATTGCTTTCGCAGGGAGGGGAGGGAGCCGGGGAGGTTGGCATCTTCGATGCGGTCGTGTTGCTCTGTTTCGTCGATTTCGGAGGGGGCGCTGCCGAAGACTAGAGCTGTGGAGATGGAAGGGTGGGAGATGGAGTTTTGGCCGGTGATTATGCCGCCGTTGGCGAGGCTGACGGAGATGTGGTGTGTGAAGTTTGTGTTGATGGCTGGGAGCACGGAGGTGTGGCTGGGTACGGAGCAGATGCTGGAGAGTAGGTAGATGGCGGATTCGAATGATCCAGTGAAGAGGCGGGCGCTGTGTATGTTAGTTTATTAGATGTCCATGTGGTGATGCTTGAAAGCGTCGTTTTGTTTGGCATCACTGACAGCCCTCAAGACGAAGCGCATGTTCAACTGCGCATCATGGACGAATTTCATCAAAGTCAATACGTACCCAGTCAAGAAGAGATTGCCGATACTTGCACCAGAAAAGTCAAAGCTGGATGAAGGACGGCGACGTTTCACAATCTCGTACGCGACGACATTCAACATGGATCGCACTAGCTCTTTCTTCGCGGTGGAAATGTTCGTCCACAGCGCATGCTCAGCCTCTATAATTTGCAGCCACTCTTCTCGAGCCGAGGAACGTTCTTTAGGTAATCGGTGGTTGAAAAAGGTCTTGATAGCCGCTTTCTCGCTATCATCGTGATCTGGGTCATCCGGGATAAGGCGGACAAGACGACCTGGACACGATTAATATCGAATAAGAGTGTTTTGGACATGTCGCCAGCTTACTTCGCACATCGCCGATACCTTTTACTGTTAGTATATTTCATTTTGGTCGTTCGCGACGGGTACTTACCTGGGCCACCAAACATGCGGATCAGCTCAGACGAGCTTCCGCCGTTATCGCTGATAGGGATAACATAGCTCAGCGGGCACTTCTTGTCTTCCCTCACCGTTTTGAAGACATCGACCAAGTTATTCGCAGCGCTACCGCCGGAGAAGACGACGATGCCCTTTGCTTTGATATTGCCGTTGTTGGTTGGTGAGGCGGGTGCTGCGCTTTCGCCGGGTGGCGTAAGGAAGCCCTCGGCAGGCATGATAGAGGATGTTGGTGTCGGAGTTGATGGAAGTGGAGGATGACCTCATGGGTCGCGGTCTGGATTTCTTAAGTCATGGTGAAGTGCTAGTGACAGAGTGTTCTGATCCGATGCAAGACGTGGTCGCTCCTTCATCAGCTCGAAATAGAGTCACGCACTAATCTCTTAGGGCAGGTTTACACGCGTTACTCGACTAGGCAATATCTCGCATTTTAATAGCAAGCTGACGAAGATTGGTGTTTGATGTTTTTGCATTTGTAAAAGGTTTAACATTGAGGGATTTGTACAAACGAGCCCCCAGCTCAGACGTGGTAGAAGACTGCTTCCAATGCTCACCCTCCCCCCATCAGGATTCATGCCCGATCTTGCTTCATCACAAATGTTGCGTGTAACATATGATGGACCCGGCATAGATGCGATTTGTGATGATGCCCTAGACGTGATTTCGGCTACCCAGCCCTCGTCTTCAAACTACCCCTCACACCCGTGCGTCATGCCATTGCTCCTCAAAGGCGTCTATGCGGATCCAGCAGTTTCCTCGCGCTCCTTCCTTCGTGCCCGCTTCTCGAGTAGGGCGTCTCGTCGGTCGGCTAGGAGTCGGAATTGTCGTTGCTCAACGCCTGTGAGCCAGTAGCCGAAGCTGCCGCCAATAGTGGCGTAGACGGGGTAGACCCAGAGGGACTCCTTGTTGAAAAGCGGCCTCCTCTCAATGCCGAGTTGCCATAGTCGTGCGGCAACGCCTAGTGAATACCGTCAGTAGGGTCCTTGGTGGCCGTGCAGAGGCCGTGAAAGACGTACCGAACCCGCTCCAGAAGAGGAGCTTGTGAACCATTTTGAATTGACCTTTGAACGCGGCGGTTTTCTCGCTATGAAGAATTCGTTGGGAGAGGTGCTGCTGCAGCAATTGGGGGAATGTGGCGAGGGCGTTGTCACCACTGTACAAGGATTCATGTCGAGCTCCAATGTCAGGCGCGTCCCGAGCCAGTGCCAAGACCCGATTGTCCCGCGCGGAAGGTATGCGGACCAGCGCCGACATGACTTCCGCGACGGATACTTTTCGCGACTCCTAGCATTACACCATTTTCTAGCATTAGTGCTACACTGCACTTCTTCCATCTGGGGGACGTGAACAGTCGCAGCGGTTCCTAGCCCCCATACGTCATTCGCTGCCCAACCGGCCTCTCACCCCCGTCTCCTGCATGCGACCAGCCGTACACGTTGAGAAACGATTGACGGTAACGGAGAGCCAGCAACCATGGCAGAAGTCAGCCGCAAACGCGCGCCTGATGGCGATGGAGCCGCGACTATGCGCAAGAAATTGAGGCCCTCAGAACTGCCGCTCTCGCAGGCCAAACGATCGGCCATCGACAGCTTGGTACACATGTTTCGGAAAAAGGGCACATACGACGACATACGGAGGGATCTCATGAAGCAATACGTATCAGGTGTATGTGAAGTCTACTATTCCAGCTAAACAAGATTCTAATATTCGCGCTTCAGCCTGCCAAAGATGAACTCCAGTCCGCTCTTAAAGAACTTGTCGATCGCGAGACCGACCGCAATCCGTCGCTGCTTTCCAAAGACCCCCGAATGGCCACTACCCTCATCGAAGGCGCAGGAGAACGTAGCGACATTTACGGAAACATTATGAACACTGTTAACAACATCTTGGACCGCTTGATCGAGGAGCAAGGCTTGCCCAAAATGCGCGAATATCGCATTCAAGAAATCGGCGCTGAAGCAGCCGCCGAGGAGGAGAAGCGGGGCAGCAAGACCGAAGAGGAATGGGCACGAGAAGCCGATGCTCGGCGGGAAAAGCGGGAGGCCAGGCGAGAGAAGGCGTTGGCAGAGGAGCGCGAGAGAGAACGCGAAGAGAAAGCCAAGAAGGAGGAACGCAGGCGGCGCGAAAAGGAGGAAGACGAGGCTCGAGAGAAGGCCCGACAAGAAGAGAAGGAGCGGAGGCGCAAGGAGCGTGAAGAGCGCGACAAAGAGGACGAGGAGCGCCGACGACAGGACCGAGAGAGAATCGACAAAGAGCGAGAGGAGGAGCGCCAGCGCCTGAAAAAGGAGCGGGAAGAGCACGAAAAGAGCCGAGAGGCTCGCCTCAAGAAGATTCGCGAGGAGGACGCCGAGCGAGAGCGACGCATACAAGAGGAGCTCGACCGAGATCGAGGCGGACGTCATCGCGGTGGACGTGGCCGCAGCAGGACCCCCGAACGTGACAGAGACCGCCGAGGGCGCGACAGAAGTAGACGAAGGAGCAGAACTAGGTCAAGGTCGCCCACACGCCGCACATCTGTCAAGCCCGAAGATATCAAGGTGGACGACGATCTGGCACTCCAGCTTTTGTTACAGGAGAGTGAACAGATGAAGAAATCGCGCCAACGGCCTGTACTCGAACGCTCGGAATCACTCGAACCTCCTATGCGCAAAGCCCAACCTCCCAAGTCACTTGTACCGCGGGACCCGGTGCACGCTCGCCTGTCAAAGCTCGATAGCAAGTCGCCCGCACAGAGATCGCCTAGCAAAGAGGTTACATCCCCTACTCGAGCAACACCTGCCACCGCAAAGGATGAGGACACTCCTATGATAGACACCCCGGCAGCCGATGCAAAAGCCCGATGGGAGCAACCGCCAGAGTTGCCTTCAAAACTCAACAAATCGCGTGGACGTTCAAGGTCGCGCAGCATCGCTCGTAGCACCAGGAGGCGAAGCAGAAGTCGCTCGCTGTCCCGTGGAGATCGTTATGATAGGCGTTCCTCACGCTATGAAGATGACCGCAGATCTCGAAGGGATGATGACAGACATTCGTACCGGCCCTCACGCGACAGTCGGAGACCCGAGCGTGACGACCGTGACGACAAGATTTCACGTCGCGGCAGTCGTAGTCGATCACGTGAGACACATACCAGCCGCCGCAAGTCCCGCTACGAAACGCGCAGTCCATCACCTGCTCGAGAAGAGCGCCGTCGAGACCGCACTCGCTCTCGTTCTCGGGGCGCTCGACGTGACCGCGACAGATCTCCCATACGCCGCCGTCACCGATCTCGGTCTAGGAGCCCCGATAACATCGATCGATACGTACCTGGTGGGGGCGGTGGTGCCAGCGCCAGGAAGCGTGAAGACAGCCGAGACCGCAAGCGCGATGATAGCCGACCTCGCAAGCGTGACGACAGCCGCGATCGCGCACGCAGCTACAGGGCCAGAGACTACGACCGTTGGGACGGCGGACGGGAGCGTGGAAGTAGGCGGCTAGAATCAGACTGCTACCAACCTGGTGGTGGTGGCGCTGCTGCAGATACCGACGACAAGGACCGCGACCGCAAACCTAGAGAAAAGAGCCGTGAGAGGAGTCGTGACAGGGTCCGCGACGACAGAGATAGGCGCCGGCGCGTAAGAAGTCGCACTAGAAGCCGGAGTCGAGAGCGTCGACGCTGAGGCGAGTTGATTGGGACTTTTAAATTTTCCAACAAAGTGTATTATAATCATCTATTGTGTCTATTATCAAGAGTCGAGCCGGTTGGGTTAGAGACCTTGCTCTTACTAATACTAGAAGAAAAATGCCCGTCTAGTCAACGTATCCTTTGATTATTTCAATTCTCACTCGACCATCTCCGCGACGTCCTCCCTTCATTATCAGACAGTCAATCCGTTGAATCGATGCTGGTTTCTACAATCTTACCTGCTTCTTCAATTGGCGAGCCTTGGTCGTCCACGGCGATTTGTACTATCCTGCTGCGTCGCCGCTTGTGCAAACGGACTTTCTTCTCACTTCTGACGCCGCAGGGGAGTGAGTCTGGTGCTGATGAGGGAGGCGGAGATGGCGATGTCGAACGGAGTGCGCTTTTCCAATTCGGTGGTAGTGAGGGGGGGGGGGGGGGGGTGGGGGGGGGGGGGGGGGCATCGGATCTTCCACTTCTACAATCGGTGTAGCCGGCCTATCTCCCTCCCCTAATCCAGGTTTCGCCATCTCCTTATCCCGTCGCTCCCGCTGCATCCTCCGTACATCATCGGCGGTAATCTGGATTATCCTTCCTTCTTCCCCTCCCTTACCTTCCTTTCCCTCTACCCCCTCATCGTCATCCTGCAGCCTCCAAAGTAAATACGTGTACTGTCCACCTGCCCACCTCAACCCCTGATCCGTCTCTACCAGCACCCCTGTAGCCACGAGCCACGGTATGTTGGCCACCCCGATGCAGGCGTAGGCGACGGGGTCGGAGATCCAATACCGCGTATTGGGCGCGTGGGTCCAGTGATGGGGGAGGGGATCTGGGTCGAGGGATGAGGCACGGTTGCGGATTCGGGTTGGTATGAATTTTAGAAAGGAGGGGGTTGCTGGTTGGTCTGTGTAGGGTTTGGGGGTTGGCTGGGTGGTGAGTTGGGTTGATGGTGTTTCTACTGTGCATTGGTTGAGAGCGCTCACAACTTCAGCGTCTTTCACTTGGATGTTTGAGATGAGACTCTGGTAATTTTCAGAATGAACAGAGCTGAAATCGTACGTGATGGGGGTTTCTGTGACTAAACGCATGATGCCCGTATTCGATGCTTCGGGCTCTCGAGGAAAGCAGATGCGGATGCTCAAAGAAGAGGGGCGACAAACTTTAACAGAACAGCTTTGAAACAACAGAACAATGGCGCAATAGATAAGGAGCTGAGGGAAGATTCGTAGATGAGAGAATCCGGCTTATCTGCATGATTCCTTTCAATGATGTGGTTTGAATGATTCTGACCTAGCCGGGTGTGCTGGTGTAGAGTGAATATAGTACTGCTGGAAGGACTTTTGACCATCATAATTCAATAGAAGCGTTACCCCATATTAGAGGCCGATAGATTGTGCTAGCACAAGCTAACAGTCGTACGTAGTGTGTATGCCGGCAATGCTAGCTTGTTGAGCCAGTGGCGCGTGACTGTATGCATACATATTTTAGAGCCATCGAATATGCTGTCGTGACTCAATGGGCCCAGAGATATAGAATTAGATTAATTTTCCGTACCTTTCCAATGCCACGTTATACTCGAGTTGCACAAAAGACGCGTGGATGTCAGGATGAGTAGAAGCAGGGCCACGGCTCCTGCGTGCCAAGACGGGCTACGCGAAGCCATCCCTGTCGGACGTGCAGTGGCGTGCAGGCTTTCGGGAAGGCCTAGTCACGTATCTTCTCCATTGCGCGTGCGACGCCCTCGGTATTGGCTGACTGGACTGCTGCCTTCTTCCCACTTGTTTCTCTTCGCTGCCGGCTGCCCTCACCCATACACTCCTTGACATCTGCACCGGCCCACTGCGCATCCCGCCTTTGCTGCATATATCCATCACTACCACCGACGAACAACTAGCGTCGCCGACATGTTCGCACCGGGAAAACCGAAGATCAAGACGAGAACCGTCCTCGTCAAGAAGGCTCCCACCCCCACCCAAAACCCCTCACCAGCACTGCGCACACAGCACTCGAGACCAGCCAACGGCCCGCGTAGCCACAGTGCATCAGGGCCGCCAGCGAACCGCTATCAGTCGACTCCCCGCTCGCAAACAGCCTCGCGGGAACCTGCGCGGAAATCAGTGTCGGTGTCGCGTGTCGATACTCGCAAACGCAAGGGCACCGACACGCCGCAGTGGGCAAGCAGCGATGAGTCGAGCGACGATGACGACAGCGATCGCTTGGGGGTCAAACGGAGGAGGACCCGGCCAGCCAGCAACAGCACTGAGCCTATGAGCCTGAATCGCGCACTCGAGCCGGACTTGAAGAGGCGCATACGGATACAGGAACCCGAAAAGAAGGAGGCGACAGATGGAGCCGCGGATGGAACCTCGAACGGCACCTCGAACGGCACCTCGAACGGCACACCAGACCAGATGATCAAGTTGGCCCAGGAGAATGCTGCATTTAGAAAGAAGAAGGCAGTATCAGGGAAGAGCAACCTGAAACACGGGCTCGAAATGACAAAAGACGACGTAGCGAAAGCCTACAAGTCGGCCTTCTCTGGAAGCGAGAAGAAGCTTGCTGTGGAGCTGCAATATCCCAGCCTGGCGCGTCCAGAAAAGTTCGAGGCCGTTGCTCGGAAGGAAGTCGACGAGGAATACAGCCCGCTAGACGACATATATTTCAGCATTGAGGAAATCATACAACATTACCTTCCACCAGACCTCTCCGCCGAGCTCTCGTCCGACGCCGAAGGCACGGTCCGCCTCCTCAAACGAGCCGTAACGAAAGACGACCCTGAGCTCTTCAAGCAAGAGTTGTCAAAGTTCAACAAGTTGATCAAGGACCAATATAGTGACGGCACGATACCTCGCATTCTAGACGACATGCACGCCGTCCCCCTCAGCCTCGTCAAACGCATCACGGCACAAAGCTACAACCGCATCGTCTCGCCGCACGCGCACCGCCTGCGAAAAGTCGCCGGCAAAGAAACCACCTACGGCGAGCTCCTCACGCCCTTTGTCCACAAAATTTTTGCGCAAACCGGCCTCAACTCCACGCACACTTTCGTCGACCTCGGCTCTGGCGTCGGCAACGTAGTCCTGCAATCCGCCCTGCAAACCGGCGCCGAGAGCTGGGGCATTGAAAAGATGAAACTGGCCGCCTCGCTCGGCTCCGAGCAAGCGTCTGAACTCAAAGCGCGCTCCAAGCTCTGGAACATTGCCCTCGGCCGCATCGAGCTCATCCAAGGCGACTTCCTCGAAAGCCCCCAAATAGACGACGTGCTCCGCCGCGCCGACGTTGTGCTGGTCAACAACAAGGTCTTTGGCGAGACGCTGAATAACCTGCTCCTGCAGAAATTCCTCGACTTGAAGCAAGGGTGTAGAGTTGTTAGTCTGGAGAGTTTTGGCGGCGGCGCAAAGCAGGGGGTACGGAATGAACAGAGTATTGCGGGCTTGTTTGATGAGGAGAGGTTTGAATCGGGGACTAATAGTGTGAGTTGGGCGGGGGAGAGCGTCGAGTATTTTATTGCGACCAAGGCGCGTTGATGAGAGCTTTGGGGCTTTTTTTAGGTAGGGATTCTCTCCGCATGTGGTTAGTGGGATTTTTTATTGGAAAGGGAAAGCTTATTGTATTATAAGGGAGGTTGGTTGGTGTTTTCACTCCCAGGTTCTGCATCGTCCCAGAAGGGTTGGGGAGCCTATAGCTGTTTCATGTGTGTGTGAAGTATAGATATCCCCCAGATTTCATAGCGTAGTTAGGGCTACTGGTTTAGCGGGTGGATTCCCTGGCTTACAAGAGAGGGGAAGGAGGCATTTCGGTCGAACTTCACGGCGAGATGGGGCATAGCATAGCATTTCATTTGTGGCGTTTTGATTTAACATCAATACCCGTCCCACTACTTGTATTCTCTGTATATCCTGACATTGCATTTCGTATGTTGTGTATAGAGGTTAGAAATTATGGTATTTTTAAACACGTGATGTCTATTACATCCGCGTCTTTGTTTCTAAGGAATGTTCTGGGGATCATATGTTGTTTTATTATACTTCTTCTATCTCTTTCTCTCTCTCTCTCTCTCTCTCTCTCTCTCCCTTTCTTTCCCTTCCATTTGCAATGCTAGCATATCCCCAGTGCCAGGTGTATCCTAGCCCTACATTAACCGCCTCCTGGGCTTGTCTCAACCGCCACCCAACCTGTCCCGATCGCTCCATGACCTCGTTCGAGAATAATGTGTAAGCAACCAAACCCTCACAACGCTCGCCGTGATGAAGCCATCCATGTCTTGAGCAGCGCCTGCTCCTGTTCTTCGACCTGCAGTGAAGCTTCCACCTGACTGTCCACCAGCTGACGACCTCTCGTATCGAAATCCCATCCCAAAGACGGGGTTTTCTTTTGACTAGACTCACTTAAGAGTGTACGTAGCTAGACTAGACCAGTCTCAATGAAGAGTTCGGCCGAGATTGCGTCTCTCGCAATGAGAGTCGTGATGGGGGTGATGACCAAGACTTACTGAAGAGCGTACAAGGTCAATGCGGAAAAAAAAACAGCCAACAACTAAGCAGAGCCGAGCGTTGACAACGTCTTCTATATAACTCCAGCAGATTATCCAGGTAACCTGAAAGCAGTCATATAGCTAACGTCTGACTGGTGACTCAGTTAAGAGCCTCCGTCGGACCTTCGAACGCGCTAGTCTCTTCCGATAGCAAGAGATGGCTGCGCACCAGTGATGGGGTCGTACCCTCAAGGGACTGGAGGACGTGGTTTTATATAGTTTTTTTCTAGGTCAAGGGCCACGTGCGTGTTACGTCAGCTTTTGGAACGGGAATGCGCGATGAGAGAGAGAGAGGAGTGATGAAGGAAGCATCATCTTCTAACATACATCCTCTAATCTACTCCACCTCACCTTCAACCTCGACAACAACCTCATGATCCAACGCATGCTCTCTGACCCACACACCCGCACCGTCACTCCTCCACCCCGCCCCCCTCTTCCTGAGCAAATCCATACACTCCTCCACCTCAATCGCAAGCATCTTGCCCCCACAGTCCCTGCTCACAAACCGCGCGCCATCGCCAAAACCAAACACACCCAGATAACTGGCAATAACCTTGTAGCTCTCGCGCCACTCAAGCCAGAAATCACTGGACTGCGCTCTGCCCCTCCTTTTCCCGTCGCTCAGGAGGTCGTTTTCTGGGCCGGGGGCTAGCTGAACTGTGATGTTTTTGACGGTGGGGATGCGGTGCAGAGCGCGGACGATGGACGTGACGTTTGTGGCGAAGGGGAACACGCCGGTGAAGCTAAAGGAGGTGATGTTGCAGCATTCTTGCGCTTCTTTGGCGAGACGCAGGAGGAGGAGGTACAGGATCTTTGGGGACTGCTTGAGGTGGTATTCGTAGGTGCTGTATGCAGTGATGGAGGAGCCTTCGTTGTAGCCGAGATGGTACCACGGTCTGCGGTGGATCAACGCCGTGTCCCATGGCCGGCATCTATTGTTCATGTGCGGGGAAGGTGGTGGCTCGGCTTGGAGCAGCTCGATATAGTGCATCTTCATCTCGAACGCCCATGTGTCGTTGCTGAGCATCTGTGTGCCCAAAAGGCCGGCCATGGTGGACGGTGGAGCGGCAACGACCACGCGGCTAGGCTCTAGGTGAGAGAATATCTGTGTCCAGAGCTCGGATACTGCGCGAGCGAGTGGCGTGTCTGCGGTGGAAACATGGCGCAGCTCGTACTCCTTTTGCGTGGTGACCACTATACTTTTGATATGATGCTTGAGCGTATATTGCGCGACGAACCGGCAAAAGTCTGCAAACCCTTTTTGCGACAGGTGCGGAAACCAAAGAATCTTTTTGGTCGATTTCAGAAACTCGTCCCCTTCTTGGATGCGGCACAGATTGATGAGCACGTCGTCCATGGCTGGCTCAAAGGCAAAGCCTGAACTGCTCTTGAATTTGCTGCGTAGTTTGGTGTAGATGAGGAACTCGTGGTTGCTGAGTTTGGATAGTTGGCCTTGCATGCTGTCTACGAGCCTGGCGTCCATTGGTACCCATTGCGGCTTGTCGTCAAGCGGTATTCTCGAACAACGGAAGAGATATGGAAGTACGACCTTTCTTAGGCGCCATGATACCCGGGATAGAGCTTTGAGGGGGGTGTAGTCGGATTGTGTTAGATGTTGAGAAGGCTCATGGGCGAATTTAGTAATCGATGGTGGTTCACAGTCGAGGTGAGACGCAATGCTTGAGAGAAGTTCGTTTGGTAATGCCTGCATGATGATGGATACAGAGAGGCGTATCGTACCGGCGGATCGTTAATTTTTGCTGTATACAATAAGTGCTAAAGATGTAAGTATCCAGTATAGGATGTCGTGCATTCGGACAGGACGTAAGGTTAGGCCCGCTTAGTGGATCATAAGACATACGTCATCTTACATCCGCTCTCATTATTGGACAATATTCGGCGTGGATAGACAAACTCCAGAACAGAGATACATGAGAATACTTAAAAGAATGAATTCTTTCCATTAAAGCTTCACAGATTCTAGAAGCCAGCGCGCACAGCTCCCTCCAGCCACGCAACACCCGCCGTAACGCCATCCACAATCCTGACCCTCTTCCCCTCCTCCTCACCCAACTCCTCAACACACGCCTCCCTGACCATCTCATCCATGCCCGCCATGCCTGCGCAGCCCAGACAAATAGCGCCAACCTTCCCCTTCTTCAGAAGCCTCTTAACCGCATCTTTCATGCGCCTGCGCACCTCCTCGGCCGGCGCATCATGCAAATCCGTGGCATTAAGTCCCGTCGTTTCAACGCCCGCAAAGCGCTTGCTAGCCTGCGATCCCGTACCCAGAAAAGCGACCGTCGCGTCCGTGAGGATAGATTCCCAGACCTTGCCCGTACTAACGATGCCGAATTTCTCCTCTGGGTGTATAATTTGCAGCGACGTACCAACGCTGGCCTCGAAGATGCCGGTGACGGGCTTGCGCGAGTTTTTCACGCCAGGCTCGTCTTTTAAAAGGGGCACGAGCGGGTGCTGCGAGTAGCATGCGACTAGGAAGCCATCGTGACGCTCTAGATCTTTTCGTAGCGCTGGCAGGCAGTGCTGGACTGACTCGGCGGCATCGTCTTCGTTGTTGATGCTTTTCGGTCCGGAGGGCGCGGTGAAGTATTCGTGCCCTGTCTGCTAGCTGTAGTTAGTTTGGTGGCTGGCTGGGCGTGAGTGGGTGCTGATTGACATCTTTGAACTGCAGCGCGTCAACAAGTGGCTTGAGACCACTCGTCATTTGCTCCGTGGAGTTTGGATTGATGATAAGGATAGACCGCATCTTGTTGTATCTGGGATTTTGGCCGTTGCGATATTCACCCATGGGCTCTGCTTTTCTGTCACGGTTTTCTGTCACGAGCTATCTTGGCCAGCGCTTAATTACCCCGCTGGTGGTTTTCATGTGGTGGCGCGAGATGGCGGGAGAGGTGGAGATCGGAACCAGGATGCGTGACCACGCTACGTCATACTATCCATGGCCCCGTGTTCGAATAATGGTAACAAAACAGAGGAAGTAAAGTCGTGATAGTCAAAAAGACATGTTATATTAGGCTATGGAGGGTATGATGGAGGCATAGACCCGCGTCGCAGGTATGTTTGTGGTATCGCCTATCGCTCGAGTAGCCTATCCCAAACTTCCTGCTCATGCTCCGCCATGTATATCGAAGCCGTAACGCCGTCGCAAAGTGAAATCGTTATGTTGTGGATGTATCGAGAGCTGAACATGTCAGGAAGATCTCGTTTTTCGCGGAGAGCGACATACAGTCGTCAGTCGTAAGCAGGACGCTGCTCTTTACTTGAAGCAGGAGAAGCCGCCGCAGCTGAATCTGAATGGGGCTCTTCGCACGCCGTGCCTGTCTGCAACGACACCGCCTCCCATTCTCTGGTTCTGAATGTCAGCAACTATACAGGATGGACAGCTCTATCGCATAGGCCCACGTACCTTGCCCCCGAAGCCTTTGTGCCACATTAAGCCCATAGTGCTTGTTGATGTGGTGTTGTGTTGATTTGGGTGGTTGTAGGTGGTTGGTGGTTGTGTAGGACTTGTTGTTGTAGGAGGTCGAGTCTGTAACTTTGGCAAGTCGCTCGAAAGTGTTTTGCGATCGATATAGTGGAGTGGAGAAGAAGGTTACTCGCAGCAGGTTATATAGTTGACAACAGATAGGTCAAGGGGGCTGAATCGTAGGCTTGGAAAGAAAGCAGGGTCCTAGCAACTGCGATCACGCGTCATAGGCCAAGCCTTGGCAACCACAGCCACGTGAAACCACGAATAGAATCACCCAGGAGGCAGTCCCGATCAGCGAATACTTGAATTCCTTGGTTGGATCATCACAGCTTCAGGTTCGCGTCGAAACGCCGTAGAATTGATCTACGGGCACGCGCAATTTCGTGGCTGTGGAGATCAGTATCGTGGCAATGATGTGGCTGTGCTTCACATGACTACCAGAGCACGGGAGAATCTGGAAGACAATTGAAGTGGAATCGTTGCTAGTCGCAACCCAAATGTTTGCGGTTCCCATATGTAAGGGACATAGCCTTCCTCTCCGGGCCGATGAAGAAGCACCAGATCCTAGAACTCGTTCCTATATAGTACAGATTTTGTTCGTCGAAAAATCGTAACCAGAATATTGCACCATCATCTTTCTGGCGTTGACCGGATCAAAGTCGATGCAAAGTTGATGTGCAGCGTTCCCCCGCCGTGTACATGTCCATCTACCTTCCGCCCATACCGCCGCCTTGTGCCATGGCAGCGTTCTGCTCTTGGAAGCGGTCGCCTAATCGCTGGGAGCCCTTCATGTGCTTGTCGACGCAGCGCATGACGCAGCTCTCTTCGCGTGAGGTGAGGGATTTGCTCTCGAAGCCATTGACGCAGTGGTCGAAGCATTGCTGGACGAGGTTGGAGTACATCTGAGGAGAGGTCAGCGCTCTGTATTCTGAGAATACTCTTCTACTGCTTGAGGTGCAGTATGTGGAGGCGCCGTACGTTCATGAACTCTTTCATCTGCTTCTTCTCCATGCGCGACTGCAGCTCGCGCTGCTCAGAGGCTGAAAGTCTGGCATGATATTAGCCCTTAATTCATGCTGATTGCTGGAATTCACATACGAGTCCATTGTGTGCTGTACCTAGGTATCTGTAGGTAGTTGTTATGACGTCGTGTAGGTTTGATGAACTTTTTGAGGCTCAGAGGGAACCCGATTGGGGTACGCGCACGGACTATTACTGTTCACATTGCGCAGCTGTTATTTCGCTCCTGCCCAGAGCTGTTTACACAAACGCTTCTGGTTAGTACATTCTCTCAACAGCTTCAATACCTATCTTCTGCTTTATCCGTCTCTTTTCGCTCTGGAATTGCGCTGTATGGGAATCAATAACGCTAGCAGTCCTACCATTCCGCCAAGTCTTGAAACCAAATCCATAATCAACAAACATCAGAATGCACGGCACACCTCTTTAGTGATACTTTTTTCCCGCAGATTGACGTTTTATTTTTGCCGATCACTGTTGCTGCGCGGTTGTCTCGTCAGGGCGGACGACTTGTGCCGTCTCGTCTTCCTTGCTTTGCAGCACAATCATCCGCTAACTCTCCTCGTCAATACCTCTCCGAAAGCCAACAGGATTATTTCCACCCCTGCGATCATTACTCTACACAGGAAGCGTCCCTGCATGTTCTTATTCGAGTAGAAGTACTTCGGCCTGCATGTGCTTCGCGGCTCGCCTAGTTTCAGGTGCCTTGATATCCTGCCTTTGCGCATCCATCTCTGCCCTGCACATCGACCCCTAAAACCGCCCGAATCGCATCGCATCACGTCCCAGCGCAAAACCCACGCCTCACGCTTCACGCCTGCGCCCGCGCCCGTTCGAACCCGGCTTGCTGCCTATCGATCGCCTAGAGCGCGCTCTCGAGAATACGAGGAGCCCTAAGCGACGTCACGTAGCGCCCCGACAGCTCCACTCGTGCCTGGCCTCCACGACCACTCCACAACCACGCTGCGATCGACCGCCGCCCGTGATAGACTCGTCTGAAGAGCGAGAAGCTCTTCAGCCCGTTTGCGATGCCCGCAGGCACCCACACCAATCCTCACACTCCGCGCGTGCGCAATGGGAATCCCGAACCAGCCCCCGTAGCAACACCAGAACCTGCATCGTCGAAGCGCGATCTGACCTCGTGGTGGAGGCAGTTTAGCAAGCGCCCCGCGAAGAAGGATGACGACAAAGGTACGGCATTAACACCACCTTTACATGCCTGGCCGACACGCAAATGCGCGTTATGGCGCTTTCAGCTGCCCTGACAAGGCTGAGCCTCGCCAGCGCGCCTGCAGCCTCCCCGCCCTGTTTGTCGCGCGCACTCACTGACTGCTGTCGTCGCACATAGATCCCGTCCTCCCAGGTATCTTCGGCGTACCCCTCATACAAAGCATTCCCTATGCGAACGTCGCCATATCGCTGTTTAACGAGCATGGCGAGAGCTACATCTACGGCTATGTACCCATCGTCGTCGCCAAGTGTGGTGTTTTCTTGAAGGAAAAGGGTCAGTCAAGTCGACCAAATCTACCATCAGCTGTTAACAGCGCACAGCAACCGATGTCGAGGGCATTTTTCGGTTGGCAGGGTCAGAAAAGAGGATCAAGGAGCTCAAGCTCGCCTTCGACACTCCACCACGATACGGAAAGGGCCTGGACTGGTCTGGCTACACCGTACACGATGCCGCCAACATTTTGCGCCGCTACTTCAACAATTTGCCGGAACCCATAATTCCCCTGCAGCATTACCATCCTTTCAGAAACCCACTCAGGGGTCACCAGGCCGAAGCCGTGGGACCTAGCGAAGGACAGGACCCGTCAGTCGGGGGGTTCGACGCCGACGCCGCCGTGCGCGTCTATCAGCACCAGATTAAAGCGCTGCCATCTCTGAATCGGCAGTTGCTGCTATATATCCTGGATCTTCTCGCAGTTTTCGCCGCAAAGGCTGATGTCAATAAGATGACAACGTCGAATCTTGCCGCTATTTTCCAACCGGGACTTCTTTCTCACCCAGAGCACGACATGTCGCCGAAAGACTACCGTCTGAGTCAGGACGTATTGATCTTTCTAATTGATAATCAAGATCATTTTCTCATTGGTATGGAGGGCACCGCTGTCGATGAGGGCACAGTCAAGCATATCGAAAGCGGTCCATCTACTCCACAGGCCAGAACACCTACTACTCCTCGCAATAGTGTTGGTATTGGCCGTTCAGCTTCGACGACTTCTAGTGCTGGCGCAGAGAGTCTTCGTATGCATGGCGGCGTTCGCAGAAATGTGTCGACATCTTCGAAGCGCTCTCGTCATTCCGGTGCTGTACCTAGCCCAATCACCCCAGCATTTGTTTCACCCGCTACCTCGGGTGTGCATCGAAGCAACACGCTGCCCTCGAAGCGGTCCCCGGCAATAGGCAGTCCTCGTTTCCCTACAGCGAAACAGCCTGGTCACTCTCCTCCCACTGCAGAGGAGGTCAAGAGTCCACTTTCAACGCCAGTACCTGTAGATGCTCCAGCGAGCATGGTCGATGTCCAGGAAGAAGCCCAGCAGCCCCCACCCGAGCCCGAAGTCATACGATCTGCAACAATCGCTGCAGAACCAACTGCTGCCGCGCAGCCTGTCGACCCGGAATTACCATCGCCAAAACGGGCGCAGACTCTGCCCCCGAACAAAATTGAGATGCCGAAGCCTTTCGCAGCTGCGCCTGTTCCAGAAACTTTTGGCCCATTTGCAGCGGCCCATGAACAAGGGCCAGCGATCACCCCCGCGTTACACAATATGCCCGGCGCTTTCCCGCTTCATTCGCCAGGCGTAATTCCACCAAGTCAACCCACCACCCCCAATGTGACGGCGCAGGATGCCCAATCGCTTCTACCACCCCGATCTACTACGCCTGGCCAAGATCAACGCGGCCTTCAGCGCAGCCCTCAGCGTAGTCCTCATCGCAGTCCTCAACGCAGTCCCCATCACACGCCTACGCGTGAGCGCTCAGAGTTTCTGGAAGGACCCGTAGATTCTGGCCCCTCAATTGAGCCAACCCCGGCTGTGCGCACGTTTACTCAGATTCTTTCCAAGGTGGCAGCCTCGCCTACAAATGACTACAAGGAAGGGAAGGAGTCGCGCAAGCCCAATAAGCTCCAGAAGAAGAGAATGCCAAACAGCATCAGCCAGAGTACCCATAGTTCTACGCATTCTCTTGGTGGTAGCGATACTGGCTTCGGAATCTCTCCGTTCCCCCAAAGCCCCCCGTCGCCATTACACCCACCCCAACCTCCCTTTGCTCATGGCCAATCGCACTCCAACAGCTCCAAGGAGGCTCTCCAGGACACGGGCTCTTCAAGAACCTCAGGTAACACCCTGAAGCCCAGCATGTCACCCTCTGCCTCATTCAGATCACACTCAACTGCGACAGAATGGTCCGAGACTGAGCTTGCAGAAGATCTGCCGAAAGAGGAGAAGCGTAGCTTCTGGAAAGGTCACAGACGTGGGGAGAGTAAAGCCACGCCCACAGCCAGCCAGACGGACTTGCATGGTTCCGTACCTGGCGGTGACAGGAGTATGAGTTCTTTTACCAGCAGTTCCGGATGGACAGGCGGTGGGGGCCGGCGAAGTGGCCAGTACGAATCGATCCAAGGCTCGGAAGCATCCATGGTCTTCGGCAGTCCACCAGACAACGATAGGCACGAAAAGAAGGGTACTTTTGACTGGTTCCATAAACGGAGACAGGATCACAGAGAGCGCGCAGACAGAAGGGAAAGAGCAAAGAGCCCACCTGGGAGTTCCAACTATTTGCCTTCCCCACAGAATCTAATGCATTCGCATGAGAACCTCGCCGTTCGCGGGCGACCATCGGATATGTCCCCGCCTCCAGAGGGGACGCAGCCCAAAGCGGACAAGTCTAGCGATGTCACGCCTACTGGTACAAGTCCCACGCCACCGCCGCAGGCGTCTGCTAAATCGAGCCCTACGCCACGAAACGTTCCGATGGCGCTGAGAACAGATCTTCCCGCTGCATTGTTCGAACCCAGATCTGTTGCGCGATCTCCAGATAGGAATCCGCTGTCGCCAACTGCCGCAAAGGCACCTCAATCTCTACCGGCGGCTGCATCACCAGCAGTGAACGTAGAGAGCACACCTCAGCCTCAGCCTACTGCAGAGGCGCCAACTCAGCCTGAAGCTCTGGCTCCTGCACCACAGCCCACTGAGCCGACATTCACGCCATCGGCACCTCTCCACGCCTCATCAGATTCGACAATCACTGTTACTCCCCAAACAGTAAATCCAGAGACAAGCTCAGATGCACCTCTAGCTGACAAGCCACCATCCCCGGCGCCGGCTCCAGCCCCACCAGCATCCTAGGGGGAGGGAGGGAAAGCAATACATAGTTGTATAATGCACGATGAACGTGTTTACGAAAGTATATGAATTGATGATGTTTGGCGTTTTTTTCTGGCGCTCGTTTTTTTGTCATGTAGTATTTTTCTTTCCTTTGCTTCGGCTCATATGGAAATGAAAGGGTAATTTTGTACAGCCAAAATGTGATGGAAATTCTTCTTCTTTTTCTTTGCTCAAGTCACGATATGATGTCTTGTGTTCAGCGTGCGTTTTTTTTTTGTTTTTTTTGCATACGTGGCCGCAAAACCGTATATCTTCAATAAGCGATGAACCTGTAGATTGAGCGAGTCGAGTCGAGTCGAGTCGAGTCGAGTCACCTGTGTCTAAGCGTTACAGCGAATGTACGGCGCATAGAATACTAGTCGATAATCTTCTTCTTCTTCTTATAATTCCACAGTCTACCCCCCAGCTCCCACCGACGCTGGTACTGCGCATCTGATATTCATGTTGAGATGGTACGCTTCAAAATCAACATGACTACCAATCGCGAGTCGGTTGGATTATAGAAGTCTCGATTTGCAGCCCGAATCCGCATGCGAAAAGAAAGATAAAGAATTAAGTCTACACACGTCGGTGGGAACGCTTGTACCCCACAGAAAACATATACTACGTAGTTAAACGGCGATGATCTGTGATGTTGAGGAACGCGGATCCAAACCGCTACTTCCTCTGCCGTTACTGCCGTGTGGGCGTCCCGCCAGCCACACACAATGGCAGTGGATATTATGTTAGTCTGTGGTGGCGAAAGACAGTATAGGCAGCTAGCTAGCTAGCTGGCTCTAAACTGCCGGCTTTGCCAGCGATTGCGACGGGAGTGGGTTACCGGGTTGTTCTGGGTTGCTCTGAGTGGTGGGGTGTGTATGAGGTGTGGATGTGTGTGTGAGCGAGGGGGACAGAGATAGAAAGAGGGCTAAAAAGCTATTTTTAGGGAACTCTGGACCTACGGGCAATGCGCATACGGATGGGCTGCTGATGGGCTGTGGATGTGATTGGGTAGAAGGGGGGCTAGACCTGAGTTGGAAGCTGAGGATAACACGTTCGTTGGGCCCCGGAGGAGACGAGATAGCCACCAGCGTAGTAAGCAAAGCAAAGCAAGAAAGCAAGAAAGGAGAAAGGTTGCGATGATGTGGGCGTAATGCGGTAAGCTTGCGCAGTTGTCAAAACGTCAATTGGGAACAAGAAGCCCGAAAGGAACCTCAGCACGGTTTCGCAATGGAACAGAGCAGCGACTGGCGTCGTATCGCGGGCCACCAAGATGACGTCCTGGCGTCTCGGATCCAGCGACGGGGAGAGCTTAAGCGAAGGCCGCCGTCTGGCGATACCGCGTTGCAGGGTTTTGTCGCATATACCCAACCCCGACGTTTACGTGCCAACTTTCTCTGGCCTTGTTTCATGGTCGGCTGTTTTGCTTCTGTTCGTATTACGTCGTCTACGTAGGAGTTGGAATGCGCGCTCTCCTCGGAGATTCCATGCCTATTGCGCAAAACAAGGCTTCGGCATTGGGGGAATGAACGGCAGAATGAACGGATGATGACTGCAGGCATAAAGGGTCCACGGAATAGTCGGGACTATAGGCACGATTTAGTCTAGTCGTGGTCAAGAGGCGAACAAGATGCTGGTCTAAACTTCGTGTTTCTGTCAGTTAGTGCCATGTATCAGCAAGCAAGCCCGCCCTTCCATGTGGGACCACCTTCTGCCTTAAGGAACTGATCTGCCCATGTTTTCCCACCTTTTTTCGACTCCGCAAAGGTAAATCGGCTCCTCTCTTTCTTATTACTGACTCTCGCGCATCACCTACACTCGCTGTGTCGATCAATCCGATCCGACCTCAACGTTTTCACTTGACGATACATTCGTTTTTCGTCTTGCTATTACCCGAAAGGAATTATCAGGCATCGAGCAACGACGAGAACGGCCGAAGAACAAAGCAAGCTATCGATTGGTGGTCTGTGGCGTCTGGACCGTTACTCAGCCACGCCCAACGGCCAGACTTCGGGTAAGCGCATCCCCAAACAGTCGACTGTCGACTATCGACTTTCCAAAGTCCAGAACCACTTTTTTTGTTTTCCTGTACACGGTTCACGGGCTCGACTACGCCATGACGCTTTGCTAATGCCGCTTTTCGCAGTTTCTCTCGTCTTTCTTTGAGAGATAACCCACGTTCGCTTTCCTCTGCCGACCCATTTCATCTACTTTCGATACACCACGATGCGTTCCTTCTACCAGTTGGTCGTCCTGGCCCTCCCCTTGTTCAGCGCCGTCGCTGCCGAGCCCAAGCTGGAAGCCGAACACCCAAAGACCATCTACGCGAGCGCACAAGAAGCCTTCCAGGACCTGTTGAACGCGCTGCCAGAGGAATCACTACAAGCGGCATTGAGCGGACTGAAGGGCTTCAAGAACGGTGTCTTCGAGTCGCACCACCGGGGTGTAGAGCATGTCCACGACAGCAACCCGGAGCTTGCTACCAAGCTCATCGTCGACGCTGTCAACGACCTGAAGAAGAGGCAAACGCCTTCCAACGGCACCACCACCGTCACCGAGGCTGCTCCCCCCCCAGAATCAACCGAGGCGTCTTCAGCCGCGCCCCAGACAAGTGAAGATACATCACCGCCTCCTGCTGAGTCGAGTGCACCCCCACCGGCCGAGACGGTGACACAGACGCAGACGCAACAACAGACGCAGACGCAAACACAGATTCAGACGCAGACGCAGACGCAACAAACTCAACAATCCCAACAATCAAACGAACCCGCCGACCCAACAACCGTCAATGCGCCCCCAGAAACCGTAACAGAGACGCAGCAACGCACCACGACGGCCCGCCGCACGACAACCCAACAGCGACCGGCCATCATCCCGGTCGAAGCCACGGTAACCGAAGACGGCACAACCGTCGTCCGCACAACCCAGGTCCTGAGTCAAGTCACCGCCTCGGTCGCCGTAACCGTAACCCGCACCAACCAACGCGGCAGCACCGTCACCGCAACCGAGAACCGGCCCGCAGTTATAAAAACAACAACCGACCGCGCCGGCCGCACTACCGTTACTACATCAGCCGCAAACTATGCGCCCACGGCCGGCGAAGTCCAAACTGGGACTGACGAGGGGGGTTCTACGTTCTTGACTACGTTCACGCCTGGTGGCGGGTTGGTGTCCAGTGTGAAACTGATTACGACGACGGATGCCGCAGGCAGACAGAGTACCATGACGACGTATGAGTTTGTGGACCCCGTGCAGGCTACGCCTACGGCTGGCGGTGATGGCGGCGGTGATGGCGGTAGCGATGGACCTAGTTTGCAGACGGGTGCTGCTGCGCAGATGTACGGGAAGAGGTATGCGGCTGTTGGGCTGGGAGCTGTGGCGTTTTTCTTCTAGGAGGGGAAGTGATGAGTAAAGAAAAAGGCATTATTGGTTATAATGATAATTTTTTTTTGAGATGGATAAGAACGAGAAGGGGGATTGAAGGGTGTATATATTGATACTGTTACGCGAACATGACAACTCTCATTTACGGTATTTTCCTGTCATTCGTTGCGTTTTTTGGTGTTTGTGTGTTTCTGTCTTTCTATTCAGCGATGCGATGTCGCTCCTTTTCTTGCGATATCCGCCATGTATGTATACGAATTACGTTCTTTCCTCCCCTCTTCCCTTCTTCTTTCGTGTGAGCAATCTGCTTTTCACTCAGGACAAAGCGTGTTCGATAGATCGTACCTCCATACGGTGTCTGGGGGCCAGATGAGAGTGGTGAGGTGGGTACTTCAAAGTTGTATGTATGGAATGAGCTGACTTTGGGCTCGGTATGCGCCCAGGATGGGGGATAGTGGGTGAGTCCTGCTTTCTTTCAGATCATCTGCTTTCTTTGCAGAGGTGTTGGACTGCTGCTAATGGTGCCAGGATGCATGACGATGGTGATGTGGGGACGCCGGACGCTCAGTTCGTGGAGGGAGGAAGGTGCGAGGGCGAAAAGGGGGGGGGGGGGGGGGGGGGTCAACACCACTTCAACTACCCGCACGATGCTGCAGTATTCGTTACAGTTTGTGAATCTGGAATTGATGCATGCCAGCTGAAGCGCATTTTAATCTCTCCACATAGTAGGCCAGCCACTGACTGAGGTGTCGGTCGGTCGAGCATGGCTCCTTCCTCTTCCTTCTTCTTCTTCTTCTTCTTCTTCACCTTTCTTTGATGGTTCGATCCCATTGGTGTTATATAGCTCCTGTATCAGGAGAAGTTTGCATGCGAAGGTCTGACGGACGCTCTTAACTGAGTATCTTGTCGCACGTCAGCTATACAATTGCTCTATTGCCTCTGGTGATTTAGCACTTTTATATAAGACGCTACTGTGACTAGGCTCTGCTTAGTCCTCAGTTTTTTCTCTCACATCGTCATGTCTTCCCGACGTGATCACCCGAGGGTGAGCTCTCCTTCAGGAGAGCGGATGACATCGCGATCTCACAGGGATAGATCCCGTTCACGGGACAGGCGGCCGGACTCATACCGCCCCATGGATAGACGATCGAAGCCTCGCAGTCGATCACCTTACAGAACTAGAGGCCGCTCTAGAAATCAACGGCTAGAGCAGTATCGGCATCGCTCTAGGTCGCCACCTCGGTATGCGTCCAGGCGTCCAGAACGATATCGTCCTCGCTCCAACTCCCCATCACGATACGGGACCAAGGAACCAGAATAGCACCGCCCCATTTCGACTACAGAGTCACGGTATGCAGCCAGGCGATTGGAATACCGTCGTCGTCGCTCAGGATCACCATCACGATACGGATCCAAGGCGCTAGAGCAAGACGGCCTTCATGCAAGGCCGCTACCACCCTATATGACTAGACAGTCAGGTCAGTATCGCAATCGCTCCAAGTCCCCATCACAGTCTGGAGCCACCGTAGCAGACAGATACCGACCTAACCCAGGGTCACCACCATGGTATACGCCCAGATGTCCGGATTGGTATCGCCCTGATTCCAGATCTCCGTCTCGGAGTAGGTCCAAGAGACCGCAACAATGCCGCCCTGACACAAGGTCGCCATCGCGACACCCTTCCAAGCGACCAGAGCAATGTCACCCCCACCCTCGCTTCAGGTCACCTCGGTATTCGCCTGGGATATCGCAATCGTATCGTCGTCGCTCGAGATCACGCTCACGGAACGTTTCCAAGCGGCCAGACCAATATCGTCCTTGATCTAGGTTGATACCTCCGTGTTTGTCCGGCTCATCATATCAGTATTGGCCTCACTCAAGATTGACTAGCAGACGACAACCCTGTCTCACCCATGACTATAGATAGGGACCCAGGCGCACTCTCTTAAGGTCCTAGCTACCATGGTACGTATAAAAGGGGCAAAGATAATGATAGCGCATCCGGTTCACAGCATCGCCCAGAAAAGGCGAGAGATGTGGAAGCGTCACAACGTATCCAGGAGATCAATGTATGAGGAACAACGAAAAATCAGTAAGTCACTATGGCCCAATACTGACTACACTCAAGCTGCTACCAACAAGTGCGGTATGCTCCCGGAGTGTGTGTGTTGTTAACAATTTGGTCTACTGAGTGGCATTGAAAAACATCAAGGGATACCGGGTAGGTCTTTCGGGGCACTCAATTATAACCTTGATCAGTTTGCTACCGGTGAGTGCGGGAAGTCAATGGAGCGCGCGCTGTCCAGAACGTGGTCCATCAAGAAGCATTGCACCCATTCAGAGCACGGGAAACCCGTCATAGGTTAGCTAGTTAGTGTTCCGGGGTATTCATGTGATCTGAACTCAATTCTAACCCCGATCAGTTCGCTATCGATGAGTGCAGGGTGCCAATGGAGCGCGGGCGCTCTGTCCAGGATGTGGTCCACGAAGCTGCATCGCATCTAGTCAAAGCATGAGAGACTCGTCAAAGGATAACGAGTAAGTCTCGCAAGGTCTTTGTTACGTGAAAAAGTTTCTAACACTGGCCAGTTCGCTTACCGTGAAAGCTGGATGCTCATGGAGCTTGCGCACTACCCTGAATGCGGCCACCAGAACAATCACCCACTACCGGAGCGCCCAAACATCCGTGTCAAGTCGCTATCCATCCATAACCACCGCATTCGCAAAAGCATCCAAAACAATACGCTACAGCTCCCGCTCTCGGAGATCGCAGTCACCGCCAGCTACCCACAGCTCGACAATCTACCAAGGTCACATTTCATAGAGATCTAAGCCCCGTCGAACCTGATAGCATGACTACGCAAATCTGGCTCTGCAGTACGACACCCAAGTTAGACGGCGAAGACGAAGGTTGCAGGTTTTCCATCTCTTATCAAACGCGGATGACCATAAGTGCGACTGCCACCTGCCAAAGCTGCCATTTCAATGCGATCACAATCATCCCCGTCCTCAAAGCAACTCTCAATGACGGGCAGAAGCAACAAGACTCAGGCGGCAGTTTGTGGTCGAAGGCGCTGACAATCCGCAATCGTGTACATCGCTAGAGCTGCCGAAACGCTGCCTGATGCACCCTTGCAGCCACGATCACGACCAGCGACAACTCTGGAGCTAACGGATGCACACCCTTGGCAAGCTAAGCACCTTCCTGCGACTCCGAAATGCTCCCATCCAATGCATCATGGCCCTGTTTTGCCGCCATTTGCAAGTCATCCGGTCTCCAAACTGCTGTCCAAACCAAAGAGTCTGCTTCATTCAAGAGTTCAAACCTTTTGCAGCTGAAGTTTCTGAGGTCAGGGTTGCGACGGCTTTTGTCCTCGTGTACCAGATGCCAGTTTCCGGAAATGGCACAGCGTTTGAGTACTTGAACAGACTCATGCGTGTGTGCAGTCGCGCGGCTACGGGACAATATTCGCTTTCGTCTACGTCGTCTTTGACACCACCAGAAACTGGTCTGCTCTCTCGCGTACCGTGTCCTGCTCGCTCCCAGGGCTCGTGTGATGCGAACGGGCGGTACTCTGCGACATACTGGGGCGGAGTCTTGTGACAGTGGGCGCTTTTTTGGTTCTCTTGTAGGTGGCTGGACAGACCAGGGGCAATGTCTGACGGCACCTCCGTCTACGGATATTCGATTGAGTGGTGCAGATCGAACACTGCTCATGCAATGGCTCCTCTTGATGAACATGGGCCTTGGTAATTGTGGGTGGAGGAAGATGACTTGCTTGCATAGCTGCAGCGGGCTCACACGACAACCCAGTATGAGGAAAGGTGGTCTTGAACACAATGAGGGCCGTGGTGCTGGTTGTTACGAGTGTGGCCGTGAGATTTCTGTATTGAGTGTGTGATGCATCGCGTTGACGCGAAAGAAGACTGTTCGCTCAGTGGTCACTGCCACACAGGCCAGTGAGAAGAGAATGATACTGGTTTCATCGCATTGTTTTATAAGAGTGATTCTTCCGGGCTTTGACACAGCCCGTAGTCAGTCCTGTCGTTGTATCAACGGGTACAGTCGTGATATCAGGTTCTATTCTCTCTACCGCGTATCTTTATATGAATATAATGCTCAACTATTAGCTAGCCATACATATCTTTAGTATTGCATTTGCCGCAAGTCCTGGGGCCAGGGTGACAGCAAGGTAGCGGAGCCTCGTGAGGTGTTGTACTGGATTGTGGGAAGTGTTGGCCAGGAAATCCATGGTACCCAGATGTCGGAGGTGTGGTGATGGGCTTTGCACAGAACGAAGAGCTGCGATAACTAGCCGTTGCATACTGGCGATTTAACGTAGCGAACGGCGTACAGATGGGAACAAAAAGGAAAGATGATAAGCTCAAGGTTATGCCCAAAGACAAAGTACTTTCCGTGAGCTGATGTTGAGGATTAGGGACTCAAACGGTTAAGCTGCATCATGCAGGGTGTTCGCGCTATCCTAGATAAGGACTTAGCAGCACCCTCTTAAGCATACCGAGACAAGCAGTACAGACCCGTTAGTACCTCCGGTATGCGCCTCGATGTCGCAAGCCAAGCATCCACATTTGCATCATTGCACTTTTCGTTTGTCGAAAGCTTTTAACACTTTTCCACCTTTCTCCTTCTCTTCAAGAGTGGAGAAGGCGTCTCATTCAGCACGGTTGAGCTCATGCTCTGCATGCACCCGAAGCTTAAAGATTGAAGTCGACGGCAAAAGTGCTGGAGACCTACGCAGAGTTGCCAGCGCACTCTAAGGACAGAGAAGGCGTGGGATTCACACTTGCTCTACATACACCAGAATTTCCAAGAGCTCATCATTCGCAGGCCTGCGTAATTTAAGCTGCTAGGGTCGCCACGGATAGAAAGCTTCTCCCTATCGAGTATGCAGACTTCTATCGACACGCTCTGGGACGGAGGCTTCCAGAGATTATATTGCCCCTGGCTTTCCCGAAAACGTCGAGCAACGTGGGACATGATCATCTCCTCTCGCAACCCTGGAGATCCATTAGCATCCGCTTTCGCGGCTGTTCGATTGCATGCGTATACAGGCGCTGTTGCGCACCAAACTATCGGACATGTATGGGATTGTATTCCTATCGCGACTTTGTCCACTGTATCCTGTCTGTGATGGCGAAGAATGCGGGGTTTGGTGGTAGGAACATTGCGATGCGGTGTGCTCACAGTGCGTGGATGCCGCGGCAAAACCAGTCAACAATGCTGAACTGCAGTCTCTCCGAGCTCGTGGACGGCCGACAACCCGAGCCCTGGGCTGTCCCCAGTGCAGCCGATCTGCAGCGTCTTCAGAAAGTATCAGGCGTCACGACACAAGGCTCGTGCTTCTACCACGGTTCCGTAAACTACGCGTGGTCGGTTGCGGCCATGGCCATCAGGTTTCTGGGCGCCGTTCCGCAGACGTTGCGTAGACACATTCGGTGAATCCGCCTCGTCGAAGACCGCGACTCTGTTGCGTATCCTGAATGCCACATGCGAGGTTTTATCCCGTTGTGTGTCGAGATACCCAGACTACGCGTCCAACGCAGTGTTAGCCTCTTGAGAGTCGTGTATCCCGTAAACGCTCCGTATCCATGGCAGCAAGCAAGACGTAAGCGTGCAGACCCGCGCAGACATGGAGAGGCGTTGGAGGTTCGGTGCGTGACCAAAGCTCTTGCGCGTTGGATTATCGAGGCAGACGCTTTGGAGACTTTGGGTATGCCTTCTGATGCTTTCACGCTGGTCTTGGATGGAGACGAGTATCCGGAGTTGGTCCAACATGTGTTTCAGAGTATTGTGCAAAAGGATGCTGCATGGCAGGTCGTCTTGCATATGAGCTACGACGTTGGTGGTAATGGTCTCCCTCGCCCTTCGTGGTTCGACAGTCGACACCGTTGCGGCTACATGTGCGAAGCAGCGCCACGGATTCTTCGAGACATCACTAGTGGGACTTTTTTCATTCGGTGTAAGTTTGACCCTGGGCACGAGTATAGTGCGAAGGCGGTTGTTCGGGAGCGTGCGGATCTCGATATCAAGGCGTGGGAAGCGCGCTGGCAAGGACATCAGTTGGAGAATAACAGGGGTCGACACGAGATTCCGTGGCCGGACTGGCATCTTCTACGAGCCCACCAGCTCATCCCACCGTAGAGGCAACGAGGGGCGTGTCAGGTCTCGCGAAAAGCAAAGCAAGGGAAAGAAAACATGCGCAAACCCCAACAGTTTAACGTCAAACGCGCCAACTACAGAAAGGTCAATGGCAAGACCCCGTTTCAGTTCCACTCAACACGTTCAATCAATTAACCATGAAACACGTAATTCTCATTCCATCATTTCATTCTCATTTACCACGATGAAACGCCGTCTATTTCCCCAGCGTCAAAAACAGCCTATCACCAATATCGCCCAAACCAGGCTTAATCATGCCCTTGTCATCAACACCCTCATCGCACCCACCAACCCAAACCTGAACCCCCTCCTCCCACTCCGCACACGCCTTCTGCAGCCCCTCGACCGTCGCCAGCACACTAACCACAATGATACGCTTGACGCCCCAGTCCTTCAAGGTATCAATAGCCGCGCAGGCCGTTGCGCCCGTAGCGATGATGGGGTCGACGATGATGGCAAGCTCAGGTTGGGGTTTGCTGGCGCCGGAGACGGAGGCTGGGGTGTGGTAGGGCAGGTTGTTGTAGTATTCTACAGGTTGCAGCGTGGTTTTCTCGCGGTAGAGGCCCAGGTGGTGGATGGGCACGGGGGTGGGGAGGAGGGATTGGAGGGCGGGGACCATGGAGAGACCGGAGCGGAGAATGGGGACGAGGGATATTGAGTTGGGCGCGGGGGATGTGGTGGTTGTGGTGTATTCATAGCCTAGGGGGGATTTGTCCTGTTAGGGATACGTTAGTATGCGTTGTATATCGAGATCATGCCCCGCGGTGTAGTAGTAGTAACCCCGCCATTGGGATAGAGACGTACTATGCTTCCGCCCTGTGACTTCAAGCCCGCACCGAGAGCCTCGTACCCGACCATGAGGGCAATCTCGTGCACCAGCGTTTGCGCATCGCGGGACCCTGTGCCTGCCGATCGGAGCTGGGAGAGTTTGGCTTGGAGACAAGGATGCGATGATACGTGAGCGTTGGATGGAAGGTTCGCCATGTTTGAAGTGTGTAGAATGTGAGTGTGTGCAAGAAGATTGGGAATTGTAAAGTATTATGAAACGTGGTGTCTTGGTATAGATATAGAAGATATATATGTGTAAACTAAAATTCACTTGCTTGTTCCCTTCTCAGGTGGTTTGATGCAATGCGGCAGGTGCATCAGACAAGCCCCAGGTTAGCTCTAGTACAGCTCCCCACTTGGCCGGCGATAACAGCGCGGCGACGTCGGACAGCTCCGTCACTTCGAAACCATGACAGTGGCTAATGCCGCCCATGGGGCTTGCCGGCTTGCAACAGGCCGCCTCTCTGCTCCAATCGGAGAAAAATGGGCACCGTCGCGCATTCGCTCGCCAGCAATAGCGCAGCAGCCACAAGGGTACGAGTTATAGCTCGCGACTTGGTAGTATACTTTGTTATTTGCAATAGAAAGGGAGAAAAAAGGGAGGGGCGAAATGGAGGAAGAGAGCACGACGAGGGTCGAGGGAACCTGTCGCCAAACAAACAAATACACGTCACACCGTAGAAAAGAAAAGAAAAAGCCAACGCCGCTAAAAGCATCCCATCGCAACAGAAGAAGAAAGTCAACGGAGCGCGTTGTTGTTGTTTTTTCTGCCCCGAGCTACACAAAAAGGACCTTTTCCCAGCGGGGAGACGGTCGTAAGATGAAAGTAAAGCCGGGGATTCTTACATTAAACACAGCCGTGTACCCTTTGTGCACGTCATTGCACAGCGCATTTTAAACACGGGTCGGCTGCAACAATGGCGACAACGATACCCGAAGACGATGTCCCCACGAAGCGCGAGTCGCACTTCAACAACCAGCGCTCGTCGCTGCGCTCTTCGCTTGTCTCCGAGGCGCCCTCAGCTGGCCCACGACCACGACCGCGCTCAAGAACCGTCAGCGACCTCGAGCGCCTAAACGATTTTGACCTCAGCTTTGAGAAGGCGACGGCTGGTGGTGGTGGTGGTGGAGGAGGAGATGGAGGTGGAGGTGGAGGTGGAGGTGGAGGTGGTGCTGCTGGACCGGACCACACGGATAGCGACGCCCTACCATCGCTATCGCCCGTATCGACTGCCTCGCCCGCGCCCAACATACCGTACGTGCGCCGCCGCGAACCGTCAGACAGCAGCGTGCGGCGGAGTTTCAAGAATTCCAGCAAGCGCATCTCACGCAGCACCGTCGGGTCGCGCGCGTCAGAGCAAAAGCGCACGACAGAAGAAGAGCTCCTAGCACCAGAATCGTGGTTGCATCTCTACAACGAAGCGGCGCATTCGCCCAACCGGCCCACCTCATCGCTCCGTAGACCACGGACAAGAGGACAGAGCAGGAAGGGAGGAGATAGTACACCAGAGTATCCCAATCGCCCTCGGTCGCAATCGCAAGTCCAATCGCAATCCCAGCGCTCCTCTCGAAAACCCGTCGCCGTATCCGCAGGCTCGCAGCTCGACATCACAGCCCTGCCCACCATGTCGCCCTTGAAAGAGGAATACAACGCCTCCTCGCAGTACACGAGACGGTCGCCACAGGCACGGAAAGCGTCGCGCCTGGCTACCGAACTCTACACGATATCCTACCTGATCTTCTTCTCCATCTGGGGCACGCTCGCGCGCCTCGGTCTGCAGGCGCTTACCTTTTACCCGGGGGTCCCAGTAACCTTTTCCGTGCTCTGGGCCAACGTCGCCGGAACGCTGATAATGGGGTTCCTCTCCGAGGACCGACAGTTATTCGCCGCTGAATGGGGTGAGCGCGGCGACGCCGTACCGGAGCCTTGCGACGAGCCTGCAGCACGACACGCAGACAAAGCGCGGCATGGCAAAGTCAAGAAGACGATTCCAATCTACATTGGCCTGGCAACGGGCTTCTGTGGCTCCTTTACCAGTTTCTCGAGTTTCATCCGCGACGTCTTTCTCGCGCTGGCGAATGAGCTCAAGGCGCCCGTTAGCCATGCGTATCCCGCCAACGCGCGCATTCCTTCGCCGACAGATCTCGTGCCGAGGAATGGGGGCTACTCTTTCCTCGCTCTGTGCGCTACCATCATCGTTACGATTGCGAGTTGCTACTGCGCATTACACGTCGGCGCGCACATTGCTTCCGGATTAGACCGCTGGACACCCACGCTGCCCTTCCGCCTCACGCGCCGCATCCTCGACCCCGTTTTCGTCTTCTTGGGCTGTGGCACGTGGCTCGGGGCTATCATCCTCGTGGCCATCCCGCCACACGACGCATGGCGCAGCCAAGCCCTCTTCGCTGTCGTCTTCGCACCTGTAGGCTGTCTCGTGCGGTACTACGTCTCTCTCCTGCTCAACCCCATCAACCCCAGTTTCCCTGTCGGCACCTTCACCGTTAACATCTTCGGCACCGCCGTTATCGGCATGGCCTGGGATCTGCAGCACGTGCAGCTGAGTACCACGGGTCTGGTTGGCGGTAGTGTGCTGGGGTGTCAGGCGCTGCAGGGCATCATGGATGGGTTCTGTGGCTGCCTTACTACGGTTTCCACATGGATCGTGGAGATTGATAGCTTGAAGAGAAGGGCTGCGTATGTTTATGCTAGTTTGAGTGTTGTGGCGGGGTTTTCGCTGCTGCTTGTTATTATGGGGAGTGTGAGGTGGACCGTGGGTTGGGATGCGATTTTGTGTCAGACGTGATGTCTGGGGATGATGTTACCGTTGGTTGTGGAAGAGGGATATTGGGATCTAATGTTTTATTCATGTGAGATGATGTAAAGCGGTGTCGACGCGTTTATGCTTTTTTTCTTTGTTGTTGTCGTTGTTGTTGCTTGCGAGCAAGTCATATACCCTTGGAATACTACGCATCAGCTTTTTTGTCATTCATCTGCTTAGGTTTGGTAGAGCGTGCCAACTACTCAGGCTTGAACCTCGTGTGCATTTGAAGTATGTTGTGTTATCGTTGACTCTTATTCTGATGGAGTTTCAGCATGTTGGCATATTAGTGTGATCTAAACGGTGTCGTTGGAATAGTAATTGGAGTTGGTCTCCTAGCCCCTGCTTTAACGGTCAATTGCCGGTGGTTGGTGGGTCGCGCCCAGGTATCCTGACATGCCGGCATGCATCGGCAGATCCCTGCCTAGACGTCAGAGTAACGACAACATCAACCCTTCTCCTCTGACACAACCACACCCTCAATCTTCGCCATCTCATGCATCGCCTTGGTGTGTGTATTCTCCGTGATGAAAGGGTAGCGTAGAGCAGGTCGGCGGGAGGAAGGGTTGTGCGTATCATGGTTCTGGCTTTCTGACATTCCTTTGTGTTGGCATATCAGATTCGGACATGTGTAAGTGTGTTCTTCTCTTGCCTTTTGCGATCTTTCTTATCTATAGCGTGTGCTCTTAAATACAAGACAGCGTCTTCCTGTGTAGTGCGTTGTCTTCTGGTCCCTCTGTTTGGCGCGTATTTTGCCGTTCGTCCTGTTCAAAAGAGCACTTGTAATCTCCAGAGATTTGAGCACTATACTCACTGATGCCTGGTGTTTGCGACGGCACCAATCGCAAGGCTACGGCTGAGAACTCTCTGGAACCTTGTCGTTTCGGGTGTTTCGATAAATCGCCTGTTGAGAGATGGCCGTTTCGGGTTTCCCGGAGTGAGGAGCCTCTGGAAGGCTGGTCGAAAGAAGAAACGCTGTTCTAGCTGCAGCAGTATCGATCGCGTGCATAGCCGTGTTCGATGTCATGGGCGCTTGATAAGAGATGGGAGACCTTACAATCCTCGTTTTGGGCGTCTGCCTTTGTCGCCGTGCTGACGAGCCAAAATCGTGTGACCGAGCTGTCCGATTATGGGTATGAGGCAGAAGAAGAAGCCGAGCTCATGGAAACGAATGCGCTTCATATGGAGCCCGGATACCAAGTCATACAGAAAGAAATCATGCGCAAGACTCGATATCGTTAGCACCCAGATCTGAGTGCTTTCGCCGATCACAGATTCTGCGATGAGCAAGTCGAGCATCACGTCTCTAATTTGGTAGGCACCCCGCTATAGAGGACAGTAAAGCACTTCTTTCACCAACTAGGCAAGGGTAGAAAGAGGCCCGATCGAGTCCGCATTGGTATCGATGTTACTGGCGACAATACTACATCTATCCAATACGGCAATACAACCTCTTTCTACAATCATGCGGAAGCAAGCATGATTGTGAATCTCAGCAAGAAGCTGCTGGACTACACACCTCAGTGTGCACCCAAAGACGCCCACAGATTTGCCAAAGTCGCGCCTCAAAATATCGGAATCATCACACCATACAAGGGCCAACAGCGACTTTTGCAGGACCTGCTCCGAGTAGCTGGGCATGAATCTTTCGCAGTCAAGGTGCTCAACGAAGGCAGCATGAGCACTATCTGGATTATCCAGGGTGGCGAGGGCGATGTCGCCTTCATCTCTCTTTGTGTCAACGACCCGAAAGGCCCGGCTGCGAAGCTCCAATTCATGGCAATCCCGGATGGACTGTACATTGCGAATACCCGTGCTGAGCTTTTTCAGGTTACGACAGGTAACTTCAAGGGCTGGTGTGAGGCCACGGCTGAGGACAAGGGCACAGGCATCAACAACCCGCGTTACAAAGACTTCAACTTCCTTGTCAGGGATCACTATCACAAGGGCGATATCGTGTCGTTAGAAGGCGTCTAAGCGACACTGCTTGCAGCTCCCGGCAAGGCCTCTATACTGGAGAAGTCTCATTTTTATAAGGAAGTCATCCCATCGATGCAGCTTGAACAGCCCTGCAGGCGTGTTACTGAGCGAAACGACTCTGCCTTTTACTAGAAAGATACTCGCAACGGCAATAAGAGCACATCTATGGATCCTGTGGAGGACGCTGCCACCATTGAAGTCGCGCTCGTCTCTGGAACTACGGAACCAAAACTTAGCAGCAAAGAGCGTAAAAAGACATACTAAGCCAAACGCCGAGCGCAGGAGGCGGAGGCGTAGGCGGAGGCGCAAAAGGAAAAGATGAAAGGAAGCGAATCTCAATAGATGCTTACCGACTACATGGACTCCAAGCTCGAGTACGAATGTAACACTAGTTAATCTCTACAAGCAGTTAAATGTAGTATTTAAAAGGCTATTAACGCGTTCTTCCTACTTACTTATTCTTGGTATCTACCCATCCCGAACAGCTTCACAGGTATTGTACTAGAAATTATCCCCTTTTCACGGGCTGTTATGTAGCTGACTGGTTCTGCGCACCTTACTATTATTGCGAAGATTACTGTTCACGTACCATGGTTGATGATGAGGCGAGTGGCTAGCTACGAGCACGCCAAATGGCAAAGGTACGGCGATGCAAGCGAGTAGCGCACATGTTCTTCTTAGCGAAGTTGCATTGCACTTAAATCTAGGTAGCGATGCTTACCTTCACATGTGGTATGTATGTCGCCTCGGGTGTTCCCCCTCCAAAGTACCCCATCGCCGCCTTCCCGTAGGTGTTCGCGCGAAGAGAAAGATGACGGTTGTAGCAGACCAGTCAGTTCACATCATATCATGTCCTTGGACACAAACCATCAACATGTTCATTTCACACATACACACACACACACACACACACACACTATAGCATGGGCGAGCTATAAAAGATAAAAAAAACTCAATTCATGCTACAACTTCCCCCCCGCCCCCCCTCCCCCCCCCAAATCACACCAAAATAATCATCATCATGATAAAGCCGTCACCAAGCAAAAGGACCATTTCTACAAAAAAGGGCCTTTATCCTATGTGGTGGCTCTTACCTTGATGCTTTAGGAGGACAAAGAAAGAGAAGAACTGCCTACCTACATTACCTACCTACCACAAAGCGCACAAGAAGAGAAGAAGAAGAAGAAGAGACAAAAAGACGGAGAAAAGCTAATAAAACATGGGTCGTGGTGGTTGAAAAAGATTAAAAGAAAAAAAGAAAAAAAGGTCACCTTGGACCTACCCGTCGAGTAAACTTTTCCTCTCCCTTTTTGCCTAGCGAAAACGCGCCTTTGAGTCCTGAATAGCGAGGACTACCGTGGGGTAGCGTGAATGACTTGTTGCATATGGTTTGCGGCTGCTGCGGCTGCTGCTGCGATACCTTTTACGTGATAGAGGTTGATGTGACGTTTGTAGTGATGAAGCCTAGGAAGAGAGTTTTCGGTATAATGTGCGTGTGCTCCTTACCCTCCTATATTTGCTGGTAGGTCGGGAGAACAAAGGTCAAGAAGCTGGTTTGGGAACGAAAGAAGGTCCGATCTTACCCTCGAGTGACGAGAAAGGGTTCAAGGCGACGAAGAAAAAGGGAGGTAAACCTTTTGACAAACCCTTTGCAGAGAAGACAGGCAGCTTAGCCGTCGTCGGTCGGTCGGTGTCCTAGTATCTTCGTCGTGTTCGTGGATCGTCATAGCTGTCGCCATCGTAGGCGCGCTTTCGTGAGCCTTCGTCTCGACCTCCGTCTCGGCCTCCGCCATATCCACCGTCACGGTCGCGGTATCGATCTCTGCTGCCGAGCGGTTCGTTGTTAGCACCGCTGGAACCTCGGTCGTAGCCACCACCGCCGCCGCCGCCACCTCTCCTATCATCGTAGCGTCCTCCAGCACGGTCGCCTCCGTAGCCGCCTCCGCCACCTCTGTCACCGCCTCCGCCACCGCCTCGCGGACCGCGGGGACCAGCTGGAGCGCCATCGGGAGGACCGTAGCCGTTGGACTGGTATCCAATGCCCCCTCTCCCACCTCCTCTCCCACCACCTCCGCCGAATCCACCGCGGAAACCTCCTCGGTCGCCTCCAAACCCTCCACGGCCTCCGCCTCGTCCGCCAAAGCCGCCGCTGAAGCCACCGCCGCGACCTCCAAACCCTCCAGGGCCAGCAGGAGCACCTCCAAAACCACCTGGGCCGCCAGGTCCGCGAGCAGCTGGGCCCTTGGTGTAGCCTCGACCACCAAGGCCTCCGCCAAAGCGGCGTGGGCGCCAGCCGGAAACTGTGCGACCGCGCTCGACGTCGACGAGAACACGGCGATCCTTGATCTTGATGCCATCCGTCTCTTTGTAGGCAGCCTTCATGTCCTTTTCGCGCTCGTACACTATAAACGCATAACCGCGCTTCTTCTTCTTAATTGGCGCATCGGGCGGCTGGGTAACATCTTCGACGATGCGAATGCGCTCAATGGGTCCGTAGCGGCCAAATTCGCGCTCGAGGTCGTCCGAGGTAACGCCATACGACAGGCGCGACACGAAAAGCGTCTTGAAAGCATCACCCTGTACCTTGGGGTCGTCTGCGGGTTTGTCTGTAGCCGGTTAGGATATTTTTTTAGAAGATGATAATTCGCGACATACAATCCTTGACGCCTTCGGTCACGAGCTTCTCCTGTCTCTCCTTCTTTTCGAGCTTTTTGCGGTCGCGCTTCTGCAGCCAGCTGTCCGTCGGCACGTAGCCGTCATTGTCCTTGTATTCCTTCAAGGCATCCATGTACTGCGCGATGCCGCCAATCTTGGGCGTGCAGCGCTTCTCGGGCGCGTGGTCGGCTGGCTCAACCCATCGCAGCGGCGGACGTGGGGCGAACAGGTTCAGCAGCATGGGCGGGAGTAGATGCGTCATGTTGGCTGTTGGGGGTCTGGAATGCGCTCCAGATGGGCGATGTGGAATAGTTGGAAAGGGAGGGATGAAACGTGTTGTTGGGGGGGGGGGGGGATTGATGCGATGAGAAGCTGCGACGAGAAGCTGCGACGCGGAGTTCGCACTAGCGCAATCTTAGACTGCCGGCGCACGTGAGAGCGCTAGACTTTGGTGAGAGCAGGCAAACTATCGACATCACCCTCAATTGCACGCCAACATGCCTCTCGCCGCTCTCAAGACGGTCGCAAAGCCTCAAGTACGCTTTTATACCAACCTTTTCATGTCCCGTATTAATTCATACAGAATGGCGTGGGAGCCTTTATCCTACCCTGCAAATCCCTAACCTTCCACTACTGCAACTGGTGGGGGTCCTCGCGAGGCATGAACGCCTTCCTCAAGTCCTCTCTTCCCGCTTTCGCAAAGCGAAACCCTCAGATTGAGATTTCCGTCAGTCCACGGCCGGCCCACCACCCCGTAATTATCGCAAACTACATCAACGGTGCCCAACGCTCAATATGCGTCAAGAACCTGCAGAACGAGGGTGTGAGGGAAAAGGCTGAGATGTTGAGGAATAGCACAGGCGAGAAGAATAGGAGACTGGACGGACGGCCGGTAAAGAGTCCGAATGAGAGCGTTAGGGGTATCTGGAGTCCGTTCCACGGGAGCAAGATTAAGATATAGCATGTATAGCATGTATACAGCTGGAGGGGGACGAATTAAGATATGGCAAGACATGCAAATTGAGGGAGACATATTGCAACACTCGATTGCAGTCGCATAGATCCAGTACCAACACTTGTACTAAAACATCAAACATCACAATTCACAAGCCACGTCAATTCGTCACAATCGTTAGATCTTCATACGCTTCATTATACTGAATCTACGTTGTAATATTTTTTCCTTCTTCCGATAAGATCATAAACGCTGCTTCAACATTGCTCAGTCAGCTATAGACGAACATCGCTTCGAGGCATTCATGCCTGGTTGCTGTTGATAATGTCAACAAACGCAGGCTTCAAGCTAGCGCCACCGACGAGGAAACCGTCGATATCGGCCTGCTTGGCGAGCTCCTTGCAGTTCTTCTCCGACACACTGCCGCCGTACAGGATACGGGTCTTCTCGGCGGCCTCGGGGGAAACCTCCTTCTTGAGCCACTCACGCAGAGCAGCGTGGACTTCTTGGGCTTGCTCCGTGGTAGCGACCTTGCCGGTACCGATGGCCCTGATCTTATTAGTGTGCGTTCTGCCTATCATAGTCGGAATGTTCCTTACCAGATGGGCTCATAGGCAACGACAATCTTGCTCCAGTCGTTGACCTTGTTGGCGACGGCCTTGAGCTGCTTAGTGACAACGTTGACAGTGTCGCCCGCCTCACGCTGCTCCAGGCTCTCACCGCAGCACAGAATCACGCCCAGGCCACCGTCGACTGCCGCCTTGGTCTTGCTTGCGACAAAGTCGTCGGTTTCTTGCAGGATTTGACGGCGCTCAGAGTGACCAAGGATGGCCCAGGTGATGCCGCTGTCCTTGAGTTGCTCGGCCGAAATCTCTCCGGTAAAGGCACCGTTAGGCTTGTCGAAGATGTTTTGTGCGGCAACCTCGAGACCCTTGCGGAGGTGTTCGCGGGTGAGGAGGAGGTAGAGGGCTGGGGGTGCGATGACGACCTCTGTCATGTCGTTAGCAGCTGTTCAATCTGCTCCCAATTCCGAATCATTGACATACCAGTCTTCTCGTCGAGCTTGGCCTTGTTCAGGTTCTCAACAATGTCGGTGATTGACTTGATGGTGCCATTCCTTCAGAATCGTTAGCTCTTTGCCGTCGTCGTGCAGACACTCACAGCGCGTGTGGTTACGAACATCTTGAAGTTTCCTCCAACGAAGAACTGGCGGTTAGGGTTGACCATTTTGGCGGTTGTATTGGTGGAAATTGGATCGAAAGGTGAAGTTTGGGGGGTATCAAAGGTGTTGAATTGGAAAGTTGAAGATGCGTTTGTTGTTTTGTTGAGCTAGCTTTGCTGTTCGAGCAGCGACCTTATTAGAGGGAGGGGCGCGGGGCAGTGACGTCTGCGCGTACTTCGGCGATACTCGGGCTTCTGGCATCGCCATGTAACGAAAAGAATGGATCTAGACTAAAATTTCTTCCAAAGGGTAACTCTGGCGACTTTCTTGATACAATAAATAGAAATTAGCTATGGAAATGGCGAGCAGGGACATGCTAGCTCGTCTACATGGTGAGAGTGCGTTCCGGAGACACGTCTTGACCGTCTACGCAAATACAGGCAACTGCAACGGCGACATAAGTCTTGAAAGTCCAGCATCGACGTGGTGGTCAGAATCCTATGATGAAATAGTGCCCCACTGATCGGCCCGGGTAACAATACATACCCTAGTCGAGCCTTCAGCCTCATGTAACCGCCCGGGCGATACCTCTACCTACTCACGCATTCACATGCAACCCGGCACCACGCCCCCAATGTCCAACCCCCCAGTCCACGGCCTATCGCTAACCACCCTCACGCAATGCACCCACTACCATACCCCCCTCGACATAATCGCCATTCAGCATTTCTGCTGCAACAAGTTCTACGCCTGCATCTCCTGCCACTCTGCTTGCGAAACCCACGACTCTGTACCATGGCCGCTGGATCAGCGACATGAGGGCGCCGTGCTGTGTGGACAGTGCAAGCACGTGTTGACTGTAGATGAGTACTTGGGGTCTGGGAGTAAGTGTACGAAGTGTGGGGCTGGGTTCAATCCGGGATGTAAGAATCATTGGGGGTTGTACTTTGAAATGGAGGGAGAGGGGAAGTAGGTCTGCGTTTGGTTGGTATTGGGGAGACTCTTGGCGTGGATGTGAATGCGAACGCATGCTACTGTCTATTTATACGGTACGGGACTCTTGAGGGTCTTAGTTGCACTCGACTCTCAACTCTCAACCCGCAACTCATTGTGCCTGCGCTCTACCATATTATAGGCGTACGAGATCTCTGACTATATTCCAACATGACATCACCAACATCAACCTCCGACGCCAAAAGCAGCTCAAAGTCAGAACATGAGGCTTTCCTCCGTCGGACCAATAATGCTGGTCTTCATGCTGTCGAATCGGGTAATGCGGATAAGGGGAACTGGGACGTTGTAGATCAGAAGGCATTCGAGCACGAGCAAGATGAAGCAGAGTGGGTTTTTGGGCAAGACGGAAGCAGAGAAGCGCATGGCTGAGCGCGCGAAGCGGACTGAGAAGCGTTGAACGTGTATGGGATTGTCTGACTTGAGGGTTTGAGAAAACGAGGCTTGTGTTGATTTAGCAGAGGTCATGATAGAAGGGCGTAGCTTGGCTGGGTGTAGGAATGGGTATCTTTCATTCAGAGTGCCTGCGTGCGTGATGCACAAGAACTCATCTACAAGTCGCCTTTCGTCGCGACTTGTCATTTTTTGATCACCGGTTTACTGCCTGCATCCGTCTGTATGCATCGTTTAAGATATGCGTCGCGCTCGAGTCTTGGGCTGGCAAATGTAATATGGACATGCTCTTCATATCCAGCTCTTTATTTCTTGCCCTTCTTCTTCTTCTTTCCTCCCGCACCAGCGCCTGCACCCGCCGTCCCTCCCATCTTCACATCCCCGCTCTCGTCGACTTGCGGCGTCGATGTGCCCTCGGCGCCAGCCGGCATGCTCAGGTCCTCGGTCGTCTCCGGCAGCGCCGCCATATGTCGTCCCAACCTCCCTAGGTTGCCAATCAATCTCCCCACCTCCGCGCCCTTGTTCGTCTCATACTGCAGGCATGTGCCCGACTCCGGGTCGTACGTCTTGAGGGTAAAAGTAACAGTTACTTCCTTGGGATCCTGCGCCTCAGGCGGTGGTGATGAGGCTCGTTGTGCGCTATCGTCTACAGCTGCAGCTGCAACTGCAACTGGTCTGGCAGCTTTCTTTTCTTCGTACTTTTGGCGCTTCTTTATCTTGGAGGGTGAGGGCTTGAGGACCGAGTATTTGGACGTGATTCGTGTCTAGTTTGCGAGATTAGATGCGTGTTTGTCGCTTGACGTCGCGGGGAGCTTCTTTTTCGTACAGATGTTGGGCGGGCTTTTAGCAGGAGCGACGATTGCTCGTACCACTCTGTGCTGGTTGTGAAATATGGCATTGTGCCGGTCTGGGGTAGTTGTTCAGAGTCAAGGGCGGCTGGTTGGCGGGCGACGGTATGCGGGTAACTTTTGGCGGGGTTGAGCTCGGAGGAACGTCGGTCCTGATTCGCGGGCTGTGTATCCTCGACTTTATTGACGAGGACATTCACTCAGGCAATTGCGACTAACAGAAAGGTTCTTGGCAAATACAGTGCAGTCAGGCAACAGCGCTTGCTATAATCGAGTCTTATCGAACCTTCTACCACGGTTGACTCACGGCTGCTTCCATGGCTTCGTTGGGAACTTCACCTGTTTCTATTTCCTTGCTGCAGTCAACCTTGTATGCGCCCTGAGTACTTTTCTTCTCAAAACATCTACTAAAAAACTATTCGGTTATCCTCGACGTTCATTAGACTTTTCCGCCACAACGGGTGTTGTAGTTGCCTAGGATAACCAATCGTTACCGATTTCGAACAGCACACTACAGAGTCGGCAACATGGAAGCAATTACAAAAGATGTGAAAAACGTCGACCTCGAAGGCAATTCCAGTCCGGAAAAGACACCGACTCCTAGAGCCGAACTAGAAGCTACGATCCAAAGTCTGGTAGACCGCGGCAGACGCCTCAACGACGAAGTAGAGACATACGTAACTGCCGTTTTGAAGAAGCAAAAGACGGGAAAGGTCCAAGATCCTGTCGAATACCGCAACCTGCGCAATGACATGCGCAATGAACTTGCCTTCCTCAACAAATTAGCAGGTTCTGACATGGACGAAGAGAAAGCAAGACACTACATAGTATCCTCCAACCTTTCCTACTATGAAGCACTTTGGAACACAGCAAAGCGTTCCTCAGGCCTCCAGAGCTTCCGGAAATACTTCTTCTGGGACCGACACAAGGCGCCCGCAGGCAAGCAGACAACAAAAGGTGTCAGCCTCTCCAAGGGAAGCCAAACCAAGGGCAAGAATAAAACAGCTGCACTTGTCGATATTGTCGCAGAACAAGGCAGTGAGTGGATACGCGTATCGACAGTTTCTGAAAAGCGAATTTTGTTCGACCTTGCAAAATTAGGATGGGTCAACGATCCGGATTCGGATTCAGATGAAGATATAGCTCTCCAACGTGCCAATGATGACGATGATGACGACGAAGACCAAATCGACGTTGTCCGAAACGCCCGCCAGCTCGCCCGAGCAGCGCGCGCAAATCCAATCCGCGGCCATGCACCCAAAGTGCGTTTCGTACTCACACGGATAGAAGCCGGGCGCTCCCCGCCCATCGACACCATCATTGCCAAAATCCGCGCTACAGGTGCCATCATCGAGTGCGGCACCGCCATACCGCCCGCGCTTTCGATCCACGCTGTTCTCCCGCGGTTACTCATCGACCGCAGCCGCGCTCTCAGCTCCACCCTGAACATTGACTGCACCATTCTACTCGCCCTGATATCGGATATCTCGCACCACCCTTGTCCGGTGCTGGACTGGTATCCGGGTGAGGTTCGCGCGCAGATTGATGAGGAGGCAAAGGAACACTTGTTGCCTACGCATCTTTACCCGGCTATCCAGGCGCATCTCATGGTATGCACGCAGGAGGCAGCGGATCAGATGAATCTCATTGTACAGACGCTGGCTACGGATACGGAGAAGTTGAGGGCTGATATCTTGCTGGGGCAGGGGGACCATGAGGGACGGTCAAGGGAGGAACTGGTCAAGGAATGGGTATGTTTGTCTTGATCTCCCCACCCTCCTAACGGGTCATATACTAAGGCCCTTCTAGAATGATCTATCCTCTCACTCTCCTCCACCTGGGCTCTCGCTCCCCATAACCGTTCAACCCATCGACCTAGACACACTGATAGCATCCCTCCCCACCGTCGCAGTCACCGTGGCCTCTGAACTACTTCCCCTCAACGCATCCATTTTCCTCTTCGGCTGGGCGAAGAACCTGACTACGCTGAGTGCGAATCGGGGGCGAGCACGCCAGATCGAGACGATTATCAACGAGAATGGACTGAAGGATGGAGAGGCTGGTCCGCATATTTGGCTGTGTGGTGAGTCGCGTAGTCTGATTGCGAAACATGGGAGGAGACGTTAGAAAGAAAAGCTGGAAGTGAAGATTATGGTTCTAAGAGCTGGTAGGGTCGACGCGCACATTTCGTAAACCTAGACCGGGTCAGGGGACGACCGAGGAGATACGGTTGTGGCGGAGTGGTTCGCGAGGTGTGGTCTAACATTCCTAGTAAGCGAATGTGCGAGCGCACGCGTTGGGCTCGGAACATAGTCTGCTGAGACGCTTGACCTGCTGCAAAATTCACCATGCATTGTCATGATGGAATAAGGCGTTGGCCTAAGAGCAGTATTTTCATCGTATCAGCAACCGAGGAGGTGTTCAGCTAGCAGGCCTATGCAATTCAAACAACTCAATGCATTTCAACTGACTAGCTAGCTCAAGAAACTTTTCACGACTTTCGCCCCATGTTCCCCCGCACGCACAGCTCCTCGGCATCTTTCTCATCCCCAGCATCGCCCGTTACCCCATCACCGTCTAACTCGCCCTTGACTTCCACAAAACAGCCAGCTATTCTCATCTCCAATCTCGGTATACACAACAATCTCCCATCACCCCACCCATAACTCCCTTGTCTATCTTGAAGATTCTGCGCTACTTTTACATCTTTTGGTCTGGTTTCGAATCACCGTGTCGTTCTTAGATGCAGTAAGGGTAAGGTTTCGACAGTCTGTTAGTTTTATGAGAGAGAAAAGTAGAGTGCGTTTTCGAGCGCGTGCGCTGCGGGTGGGGAGTACGTGGTCAGTGTGCCGAGTGGTTACTACTAAAAGTTTCTAGAGGGAGAGAGATGCTTCGGCGCACTTGCGACGCAGGCTTTTAGTTCTTCGTAAGTACTGCTATGCCTCCTTGCCTCTGGTGTTTACCGCGTTAAGCCCACTCGCTCGATTGAAATTTGCGCGTATTCCGATAGGGAGATTGTGATGATTTTCTTTCTATCTAGTTTAGACAGGGAAAGGCCTAATGAACAAGCACATTTTAACGCAGTTCGTGATAGTGAATAAGATGTTATATTTAGAACGAAGAGGTGGCTAGTTTCTATAACGAATGATTCTATTAATAGACGTTACATAGGGACGCGTAATAAGTAGGCTGGTCAAAATGCGACAATATATTGGAGACTGTCTCAGCTCAATCACGACACTAACTTGTTTAGAATACAGTGTCTCATGTATCCGGATAGGTCTTAGGCTTAATTAAGTTTGCAGCGAAGGATGCGATGTATGACCTTATTATAAGATAAGCCTCCCCTTAGTCTATTAGACCTGTGTTCATGTGTGCTCTAGCCTTGTAAATTGCAATTGAAAATCCCTCTTTTCGAAGCTTTGTCGTTTCTACTTCCAAGTGCTTCCACCCTTCCTTGTACTAATCGCCGCGCTTTATGCTTCTAATAGAAAAAAAAATACGAAACTACCAAATGCCTCTTCTATTCTGTTTATCTTCAACTGCTACTAGCTACTCCTAGACGCTTTTTATCTACCTAACAGATTTTTCCAATCCCACCCTCCTTCTTCCTCCTCAAAACCCACAGAACCCTCTTCACCCCCCTTACACAAGATTCGGAAACCTCTGCGCAGCACCCACCCCCAACGCCCCCTCCGCGCCCCTCTTCACAACCCCATACGTCTCCTCATCAACCCAGAACTCATAATCCTTCCCGCCCTTCCCCGGTTTATTAATCTGCCAAACCATCCACGGCACCTTGAGGCCATTAAAAACATCAATATGCTGTCCAACAGCAGCCGCCTTGTCATCACCTAGCGCCCCAAACTCCTCAAACAAGACGAGTTTGCCAGCGGCGAGTGCGTGTTGCAGGGCCAAGGGCGCCTTGTTGCGCCATTCCAAGACGCCGCTGTAGGAGTGGATGTCGATGAGGTCGAGGGTGGGACAGGCCCAGTTTTGCGGTATATCTGAGTTGGGGAATTCGTTGCCGCCGCCTGGGTTACGCATAGGATAGGTTAGTTATGATTATTGGTTGGAAGAATTTGTCATGGGAAAGGAAGCAAACGCACCGGTTGAAATTAGGATAGCGCTGCTGTTGCCCATGACGCTTCGCATCTTCTTACTTCGGTCGCACCACCAGCCGGGCGCGGGAGCGATGTTGTTGCGTAAATGGCCCTGGCCTTCGTTCTGGATGTTGAAGGCGAAAATGTAGTCGGAGAGGTCTCTCCACTGCGGTGCGCCGGAGAGTAGTGCGTTCTTGTGCTGCAGGATGTGGGCGAGGCGATTGTCAAAGTCGAAGATTGGCGAGGCGTCTTGGTAGAAGAAGGTTACATCGTTTTGGGCTGCGGGAGTCTTTGCGCAGTCGATCGCGGGGAGCTTGTACTTGGACACGTAAGTGTCTGTGGTGCGGGACGTGTTAGAGATGCTGATGGCTGCGGGGGATAGAATGGGGACAGACCGTTTCCCCAGCATCCTAGTTGGTAGCGATCGTGCATTGCGATGATGAGCTTGATTCCTAGCAGATTGTTCAGAGAAATGACGAGGGTTGGATTAAACAGTCGTACCTCGGTCATGTGCCTCCACCATCAGCTGGTCAATGGCGCGCAGCTGCGTATCATCATACGTGCCAACCTGTTGTGGTTCAATGTCCGGCATATTGACAGAGCCAGTGTCTTTGTTGTTCTGGATTGTGTGCGAGATGAAGATACGCAGCGTCTTGAGCTTAGCATCTTTGACTGCGTCAAGTACAGCCAAACGATCGGCTCTGCGGATGGTAAGTGAGAGTTGAACGAGTTGACGATTGCTCATACTTTTGGTACGCGTGGAGAAAGTACGAGTTGACTCCGGCCCAGCTCGAAGATATGGCTCTATTATCGAGAGGCTGCGCCGTTAAGAAAGAGGTGCTCATGGCGAGCGGAAGCAACAACTTGAGAATCTGCATGTTGATTGTGACCGATCGGATGCTAATGGGACTGAGTTGTGTCAACGACGGTTTCGCCCATCCTTATAGTCTTTCATCCAGTGTCCGTATCTTCATGTCCCAACCCTAGAATCTCCAACCCTGTCTTCACCCCCGAGTTGTTCGCGCGCTCCGATTCTCGTTTCTCCACACAATGTCGAACCCCAACGTTGTAGTAAGTGAAAGCTCACAAACTAGCACCCAAGAAGGAATGTACGTAGACGGAGCAGCAAGGCCCGTATCAAGTAGAGTTAACTCAGTGTAGTGATGTGTAACCCGTAGCCGGCCGCTAGCCCTTCGACGACCGGAACGTTATCGTCCGGGCTATGTTTGGACTAGCCTGGTATACAAGGCCCCCTCGTGTTCCAAAACACTCCCTAGTTATCGTCGGGGTGACATTCTTTAGTGTGAAGCAACCTTAACTATGGATACTTGTTGGACCCGAGTACACGATCGACATTGGAGGGGAACCCAATTCTTTCCTGCAACCGCGGTAATTTCGGTGTCGGGGGTATATTTGGACCCGCAATGCACGATGTAGTAGTTCTGCTGGGTGATTCTTCAAGTATTGAATTCTTGAGAGGGTCGCACGGGCAGAGTTTTGCCTTCTCAATTAGTCTTTCTATTTCAGTAGTAAGAGACCTACACTAAGCATCTGCAAGCCTAGATACTGGTTGTCTCTTTACACACATCCCAGATGCTAGCGCTAGAGCTAGGTATCACTCCCGCTTTCCTCTTCAACTACAAGTTAAGCAGCACACTGCCAACACCCATTGCCGCACCCCAGACAGCACCGACACCAAGACCCCGTCGACCGGCCTTGCCTTCAAACTCCGGCATACCCGCGCCGGCGCCAAAGTTGTGTTCATAGCTCTCGGTCAGAGAAACAGGTCCCTGGACACTCTGTCCGCTACCGAGGATAGTGATGTTCTGGATCACGCAGTCGGTCTCGTATCCAAAGTCACCGCTCATGCTGAAGGCGCCGTTGTCAAAGGAAAAGCTGATCATGGAGGCCGATGGCTGTTCCAGGGAGTCTCCGTCATCGAGGTAGAGGGAACCAGACGCTTGATTGGTGGCGTTGGGTGCGATCCAGAGAACGAAGTTCTGCTTCCTTAGCTCAGTGGTGGTGTTGGCAGACTCGGCGCGGAGAGGAAGAATAGAGCCACCCTTGACGTGCAGAGGGATGGTGTCGAAGCCTACATCCTCCAGGTCAATGTACTCACCATTCCCTTGCACGCGCTCGCCAGTCCAGTAGTCGTAGAAGACATCGTTGGGGAGGTAGATGGAGACGGAGGTGGAGTTCTCTTCTAAAACAGGAGAGACGAGGATGCTGTCGCCATAAAAGAACTGGTGCTCGATGGCAAAAGTCTTGGAGTCGGAGGGGTAGTGGAAGAACAGAGGGTTCAAACTTGGTACTCCGGTGGTGGTCTGGCGGTGGAAAGCAGTATAGAAGTAATCCAACAGCCTGTACCTCACGGCAATCGCGTTCTTGGCAGCGGCCATCGTCAACGGCCAGCGGTAGTATTCCTGGCTAATTGAAGTGTCTCCAGCGTGGTTCCTCATGAACGGGTAGAAAGCTCCAAGAGTAGTCCAGCGAGCGCAAAGAGTCTCGGTGGTGTTTCCCGCAAAACCGCAAATGTCGGGACCAACCATGGGGATTTGAAAGATGGAGTTGAAGTTCAGAACGCCGGCAATAGAGAAGCGGTATTGGGCCCACTCGGAGACGTTGTCGCCAAGCCACTTTCCGAGGTAGCTACCAAGTCCAACGAACTACTCAATTGTTAGCGTGATAAGTTGTCGTAAGTAAAAGGGCGTAACCTACAGATGACCTGGTGATGATGAAAGGACGCCTTTCAGGGCGGCGCTTCTGCATGGATTCGTGAGAGGCAATGCTCATCATCGAGCCCCAGAAGTTGTGGGTATCGTAATGGTAAGTACCATCGTAGTTCTGGATATCAGTTGCCAGGGTTCGATTACTGATCGAGCCAGCCTCATTTTTAATCTGGTATTCGGGGTTGATCAATTCGCGGTCGGGGTATCCAAGATGCTCGGCAAGATCTTCAGTGTTGTTGGATGCCTGCCGCTTGGAGCCTGATCGCTTGATAGGACGAGCGCTAGACTGACTGGCGTGGAGAGAACGTCTGGCAACGCTAGAGTTTGACTGCGGCTGGAAACCTGCCGAGAAACCAGGAATTTGGCGGCCCGCACTCTCGCGGACTGGCGGTGGCTCGGGAGGGTTCTTGGACTCTTCGGAGTATGCCACTGGGTCCGAGCAAGGGTATGGGCAGAAGTTGGCGGGCTCGTTCATGTCGTTCCAAAGACCATCGATGTCAACACCGGTAGCAGGGTCAAAGAAGCTGGAGAATTCTTGGTCCCAGTATTCCTGAGTGTTGGGGTGAAACCAGTCAGGGAAGACAGTAGGACCAGGCCATACGGCGCCTTCTTCGAAGGAACCGTTCGCCTTCTTCTGGAAAACTTCAAGCTGAGCACCATTGTTGTAGGCATCATAATCGCCACTCCAAACAGCGGAGTTGACCATGACGATGTAATGCTGTTGGTGGGCATGAAGGTAGTCTACGAGCTCGCGAACAAGTTCAAGCGGGTAACGCTCGGGGTCGAGAGTGAACAAGCGGCGAAGCTCCATGTAGTCGATGTCTGTCCACATGGTCTACCAGAGTCAGCCAATGAAGAGTATTGTTTGCAATATTTGAGTCTCACCTCGAGTGGAATGTCAGCAGCGGAATAGTTTGCAACAACCTCAGCGACCTCCCATACATCACGATATCCGTACTTGCACTGGTGAGAACCGAAACCCCAGTAGGGCATCATGGCTGGAAGACCAGAGAGAGCGGAGTACTGAGCCGCGACTTCCTTGGGTCCGGGACCAGCAAGGAAGTAGAAGTCGAAAACACCACCGAGTGTGTTGTACTCGAGATATTGGCCTTCTGAGTCATCAATCTTGATGTCCATGCCCTGAGAGCTGGCTAGGAAGACACCGTGGGTGCCATTCTCGCCACGGTGGTCAAAGTAGACTGGGTGAGATCCGTATAGATTTGTACCGGTAGGCGTGCCGTAAGCATCTCGGTTCCACATCTGTAGAAGTCAGTATAATAATTATAGCCTAAGAGAAGCTAAAGCTTACAGTCCTCGTGTAGTTGGTGGTGTTGAGGTGGAAAGGATCGGTAGATTCACCAAGTCCGTACAGGTTGGGAGAAGGCGGCAGAACAGTCCTCATCCGGAGATACTGAGTCTCGAAGATGAGAGAAGCTGCAGAGGTGTCGAACAGCGTCTCGTTTGTCGCCCGGCGCTGAATGGCAAATGAGAACGGGCTGTCAGTCCAGGTGAAGGACAAGGCTGAGCTCTCCGGGTCAACATCTTCATCATCGGAAGGACGGGGCCAGACGGATTCCTGGATTTGGTAGACTTGCTCAGCAGCGTCGTAAATCTTAACATGGAGTCGGTCCTCTGTTGGAGAAATTTAGCATCTTGTCCACAAGTTGATAGTGCTAAAGACGTACCAGTCTGATATTCCACTTCCAACTTGAGGTCAGTCAAGTCCTCACTGTAGGCATTGCAAGCCGTGCCAGCAAGGGAAAGATCCGCAGTCACCCGGGAACCATCGTTCTGGACATTGCTAGCAGTGTAGCCAGGGCAATCGTCGAGCGGCGTGCTCTGACGTTGGACAAGCGGGCCTGCAATGGCAGGGATTGCCGAACCAAGGACGAGAAGTCCTTTGGTGATCATGGTGTCTGTTGGTGTTTTGAGAGAGCCAGAGACCAGTGTGGATGCTGATCTATCGAGGGAAAGACGTGCTTCTTATACTTGGGGGTACGCCGCCCCGTGAACTAACAAAAGTACCACGGCAACAGTGCAGGTATTGTGGTCTCGGTTCAGACTTACCGTTTGCATGGCTACCGTAGCTGCAAATGCACCCAAGACGCGCTCCCCCGCAATACCGTCATCATGTAGTGTCGCCGCTGCAGGACTTGGCGACGAAGCGATGGCCCAAAAGGTAGCATGGCGGTGCGATTGGACTCGGAGACGCGCGCTAGAAAGAGTTGTTTACCCGGAGAGGTTCCTGTTTGGGGCTCGGCTGGCTTCTAAAATGCACGAGGCTGCGAATTCTGGGGTAGAAGCGGAGGAGGTTAGGTTGTTTACTCCGAGGTGGAGCGGGACGTGAAAAGCGGGCGCCGATGGGGGCATCCGACTGGTTGCATCTCGGCCCGCTCCTCTGGCGATTGGCTGCCTGTCGGGCCGGAGCTAATGCATCGTCTCTTGTGCCGACCTTCCTCATCCCAAGAACATGGCGAGCGGGTCGTATTCTGCGCAGACGAGGTGATATAAGCTTGAAAATATCGCTCTGTCGTGGGCTGATCCTTGCTCAAGTGTGCATGGAGAGAGCATGTGATGTGGTAGCTTAGTGACTGGCGCTTTTGCATTTGGTACCTCACAATGAACAGAAATAGTGAAAACCCAGAAGCGAGTACATTGCCATGCTCTAGACTCTTGCTTCAGTTGATGCTATGCCGATTGCTCACTGACTATGGGTGGATGGCTTTGGTGTAGGACAGCGAGCTATATGCAAGATCTTACTGAAAACAACACCTCCCTTCCCTCTCTATAGCAGCTTGATTGTCGAGGAATCGTGGTACTGGCCGTGTCCTGAGAAAAGAATGGACGAGGTATTGTTGGAGCATTCCAGGTTGTATCCAGGATGTCCTAGGTGATGCTGGCAGCACGGTCCAGGCACTAGCGTGCATCTCATAGCGGAAAAGTTCAAACGCGACATTGACGGCTTCCAACATCACCAACACCATCAACACGCCAAAATGCTTTGCGCAATCTCTGGCGAAGCTCCCCGCGAACCTGTTGCCTCGCGCAAATCGGGAAATGTCTTCGAAAAGCGCCTCATCGAGGCGCACATCTCGGAACACCACACGGATCCCGTCACGGGCGAGGACCTCGCGACTGAGGACCTCATCGAGCTCAAGACGCCCAATGTCGTCACCCCGCGCGCGCCCAACTTTACCTCGATACCCGCCATGCTCAGCGCCTTCCAAAACGAATGGGACGCCCTGGTCCTCGAGACACACACGCTCAAGCAGCACCTGGCGCAAACGAGGCAGGAGCTGAGTACTGCGCTATACCAGAACGATGCTGCGACACGGGTAATCGCAAGGATATCCAAGGAGCGGGACGAGGCACGGGAGGCGTTGTCGAATGTTACCATCAGCGGAGGCGGCCAGGGCGATGCCATGCAGGTCGATGGCCAGGGCCTGCCCCAGGATCTGGTCAAGATTGTCGACGACACACAGCAAGAGTATGTTGATCCTGTGCATCTGAGAGAAATTAAGCTAATAAAAGTAGACTGTTCGGTTCGCGCCGAAAGCGACCAGTGCCAGCCGGCTGGGCTACAGCTGAGGTCATTTCCAACTACGACTTGATCAAGACGACCGACGCCATGTTCCCCGGAAGCAGCAGCATAACTATACAAGAGGGCGATTTGGTCTTGTACGGTGGAGCTGATGGCACTGCTGGCGTCTACGCGCTCACCGAAGGCAAGGTCACTCAGACCTTCAACGCTGGCAGCGCAGTCACATCAGCGGCATGGTGGGGAGGGCGCGCTGTCGTAGGAACATCAGCTGGTGTGGCCAAGATCTTCGAAAACGGCAACGAGATTGCTCAAGTAGGATCGCATGCCGGAGCTGTCACATCCATCTCTGTCCATCCCAGTGGAACCATGCTCGCCACAGCTGGCGCCGACAAGCACTACGCCGTTCACGAGCTTACCAACTTCAAGACCGTATCCCAGGTTTACGTCGAGGCGGAGATTTCCTGCGTCTCATTCCACGTCGACGGTATGCTCTTCTTCATCGGCAGCTCCGACGGCAACATCCGCATCTTCGACATCAAGACCGGCACCCAGATGGCTCAGTTGGAGACAGGAGCTCCTGTATTGGATCTCAAGTTTGCCGAAAACGGTACCTGGTTCGCCATTGCGCAGGAGGGCTCTACTAGCGTGTCCGTCTGGGACATCCGGAAACAGGCTGTGATTTACACACTCGAGTGCGGAAGCCCAGTCACGAGCTGCAGCTGGGACTACAGCGGTATGTACCTTGCTATAGGTGGAACTGGAAGCGTATCCGTGCAGCAGTTTACAAAGGCAACCAAAAGCTGGGCCGAGCTGGTGAGAAAGGCATCTCCAGCAAAGGATATTGTTTGGGGCGCCAATGCCGAGAGTGTTGTTGCTCTCACACCAGAGGGGGGCCTGGCAGTATTGGCAGCTCCTTAAACGAAACTCGAATACCCGTCGAAAAGCGTAATAATAGGAGCTCATGGAGAAGGGAAGAGCTAGCTTGCAAGAACTGTGACCTCAACGGACAAGTGCAAGGTATGGAAGATGTGAAGATTGCACACAATGCCGATGGCCACCTTGGATTACCGCAGTACGTAGTGCGAAGGGAAGATTTAGCTCGAGAAGGTGGACGCAGCGATGAAAACGGCTGGCCCACGAAGGGCAATTTTTGATTCAAAATCTACGAGGCGCAAATTGGGTTGTAGCATTAGTCCAGGATACTCGGGTGATTTACCCCAAAACATCAATTGAGAGATTGCATTCGGCAAGTTGCTTACATGATACTACGTCACGATCAGATGGCACGCTGTAGAAGAGACTAAAAAAAATCAAGAGAAACACGAAGCAGGGTGAGCGTGATAGAAGGCAGCAGAAAGATCAAGACTAGCTGTTTCTGTCGAAAAATTGTCCGTGAAGGTAAGTCCTGACGTTTGTCATGTTGGTGAAGGAAGCACATGCATATTCCCGAAGGGCCATCCTTGCCACCAAGGACCATGAGTTTCGCCGACCTCAGCACCAGCGCTACGACACGACGACGCTCAACTCGACGCCGCCAACCCCTGCCGTCATTCCCACCACACTCACCCCGCCTATTACCACACCACCCCGCCCGTAGCCGGTATGGAAGGAGAAGAGCTGCCATTTGGGTACACGCACAGACAACACAAGGTGAGAGCCGCGCAGGTGGTACAGGGACAGCTTGCAGAGGCCGAGTGAAGAGGCACTGACGAGGACTTGATGCAGCGCTCGCATGCACAAATGGACGAAGACGGCTCAGACTCGCCAGCCTGGAGATATGAGCCATTCGCGAACAACGAAGAGGAGGAAGCTTCGGCCTATCGTACCGGCCTCCCTCTATTCAACGATTACCAACCCGCCGCGCCTTACCACCCAAGGAGGGAGCCAGAACCCCGTTACGCTGCATTCGCCCAACCGAGGCGAGTACCCGCTTTTGAATCTGCGTTGCGCGCAGCCAGACCTCCCATAGAACGCGCCTCGTCTTCGACCGCCGCACAGTCGCAACAACCACAACAACAATCCTCGGGACTGCATCTTCCGAGAATAGAGAACATGGCACCATCGGGTTCAAGGAGATATCCGGGCGATGGCTTTGATTACCGGCGGCCGGCTGGGTCATCTAGGGAACAGGAAGTTGGGTCAGTTGACCTGACAAGGGAGGATGATGAAGAGGAGGATCCGAACGACGCCATCGATCTGAGCAGGATCGACGACATCATCGACCTTACTGCGGACGACTCAGGCTACGGGGCAAGCCAGGACGGAAACAGCGGTAGACAGCGACACAACAATATGGAGCGGCAAGATTCGAATCGTGTCCGCGCGAACAATGGAGGGCCCCGCTTACCGCGAGGCATGGACATTATCATTGATCTGGACAACGGCGAGGAAGAATGGAGGATGGCCACGCCAGCCCCGGAACCCAGCTCCCCCGATATCGAATTCATATCATCCCGACCAATTGATCCCCGACGCCTCCCACCTCCTGGCAACAACTCCGACGGTGACGAGGTCGAGTTTTTGCGAGAAAATGCTTTGCCAGAAGCTGAGATTCAGCGACGCAGGAATCGGGAATTGGACAATGTCATGGATCTGTTCGGTACCCTCAACGGTCGGTTCACACATCTTCGGGCCCAAGTCGACCGTTTCCACAACCAAATCAATCGCACCGCTGGGCGCCTACAGGAGCCAATCGCCCCTACCCGCAGTGCGTCTCGAGCTCACGCACCACATATCCGATTGGGGGCCTTCGTAGCGCCAGTCATGGACTTTGATGCCATAGGCTTTGAATTGGGTCCACGAACGCGCGAAGCACCCGCTCCACCACCAACGTACGAAGCGCCACCAAAAGCACCAGAGGGCTTCACAAGGAGTCCCGAAGAAGAGGGGGCGCTTATCTGTCCAAACTGTGAGGAAGAGCTTTGTGTTGGTGGTGACGATATAAAGAGACAAGTCTGGATTGTGAAGGGTTGCGGCCACGTAAGTCACACCAAAAAGGCTGCATTTGGACACGAACACGAAGCTAACATGACCAGGTTTACTGCGGCGAATGTACTGCCAACCGCGCTGCTAAGCGCAGTGCAAAGGGCAAGGAAAAGCCGGCCAACACCGAACCATTCAAGACTTGTGTGGTCGAGGGTTGTGAGAAAAACGTGTCGCACAAGAAAAGCATGATCCAGGTCTTCCTTTAGCGGATATCAGCTTCTTTAAAGAGGTGGGCATGTCGTACCTCCATCATTTCTTTCCTTTCCCAGGGCTCATCTTTCGGCTTTAGTCATACTTGGGATTTTCCGACGATACCCAAGCTTTCATCCTTCATCTCTTTTCCGCGAGCATTTTACGGCTTCTATCTTAGGTTTTATATCATTGAGTTATTCCGACGTCTGTTGCATTTGCAAGCTATGACGTTAAACAGAGTTCAGATGAGTTTCCAGATCTATAGCACGCCGGGCCAGCGCAACACAGAGAAACTCGCATCTTGAGGAATATATGGATTACCATTAGAAGGCACGTACGAGAAACGCGGTGGATCATCATCAGGCCAACGCTTTGAGATGCGTATTGCAAGTGGACGCAGCCAATGATTTTGATATCTCACATACGACAAAGCAGTCCTTCAATTCCAGAGCAACCTAATTGTTTCGTGAGGGATGGAGAGTCAAAAAATATGCCATGATCTCATCGCACATGGCTCTTCCCGGCATCGGCCGCGCCAAGCAACAGGGGTCTGCCGCTCAGGTACGCGAGCCTCGGCCTTGTCTCGAAATCTTGACTCGCCATCATTCGAGCCTGAGGTACACGTGGAATACAACACAGCAGCCAACATCACCTCTTCCAGCCCACCTCACCCTACGATAACAATGGCGCCCAAATCGAAAACAGGCCAAGCTACCTCGCCAAACGACCAAAGAACAGCGAAGCCGTCAGGAGGAGCTAAAAATGCCTATCTCCTTGCCTACAACGCCGTCTCTGCTGCATTATGGGCAGGTGTCTTGTACCAGACCGTCATCATTGGCGGGACCGAAATCGTGAATGCGCAAAAGGCGGGTGCGTTCTTCGGTCGCAGCGATTGGTTCTCTGCAACGCAACGAGGGCTGGCTAGTGGAAAGGTGTATGACAACCTAGAGTATTACACGAGGATGGTGCAGAGTCTGGCGGGGCTGGAGGTGTTGCATAGTCTGGTTGGTATGTTTACTCTTCCTTTTCTTTAGAAAATAACGAGGCGATTCGCATGTGAATACGAAGAAGCTGACACCAAATTCCAGGCATCGTCAGAGCACCTCTCTTGACTACGCTCATGCAAGTTGCCTCGCGTTTCCTTCTCGTCTATCTCGTCGCATCACCCCCCGCCTTCCCGCTCTCAACGCGCCACTCCCCTGCCTACAGCACCATGCTGCTCGCCTGGTCCGTCACAGAAGTGATTCGGTACTCGTACTTTGTCTTTTCGCTGTCCGGCGTGGGCGTCCCCAAATTTTGGACCTGGCTACGATACAACACCTTTCTTGTGCTGTACCCGCTCGGCATCGCCTCGGAATGCTGGCTTGTGTACCAGGCTATCCCTCTTGCTAGCCAGAGGAACGAAATGTTCGGGTATGCGTTTTGGACTATCCTTGCCATTTACGTACCCGGGTCATATATCCTGTTCTCACATATGCTGGCGCAAAGGAGGAAGATTGCGAGGCAGAATAAGATGTTGTAAATGAGGGGGTCGAGTAGCAGGGCGTTGGGGAGAGCTGTGTGAATGTAGTAGATGGATCATTCGAAGATGGCAAGAAACATCCTGGGAATGTTCCAAAGACATGTTCGCGTGATTGATATATATTTGCATGTATAAAAAACCACAACAACATGAATTCTCCAAACCCTCTTCATGGACTCATTTTCATTCGTTTTCATTCCTTACCCCCCTCCTTCGGCCCCGTCTGTGCATTCCTCTCCCCCACATCCAATGCCACAAGGAACCGACTAACACAATTATACGCCGCCACCGTCGCCGTAATCTCTACTACCTCTTGCTCACTAAACTGGTCTTTCAATCCCGCAAACACGTCGTCTGGGACTTGGACGTCCAGCGTCATGGCATCCGTGTACGCCAACACTGCTGCTAGCCGTGCGCCTAACACGTCGGCTTGCGGTGAGCGGGGTGGAGACGTAAGGATGGCGGTGACTTGGGGGGCTGTTATGTCTGTGGTGGGCGTGAGACGGGGGTTCTGAGGCGGGATGGGATGGGATGATATGAAGGGTGGAAGGGGGGAGGGAGAGGAGGAAAAGGCAAGGAATTAGGATGAGGGGATAGGATTGAGGTTACCTGAGGCTGAGGCTAGAATGGGCGAGTGAGACTCCCATTCATACCATGCGCGGTTCAACACAGCCACACGGCAGATTGCTGTTTCGCGGATTGAAGTGGGTAAGCTGGTACGTGTGCGGATTGAGCCTAGGAAGGTGTTCCTGTAATCGTAAACGTTATGTTCTCCCGTCCCTAAAATCGTGGTTGATATCCCAAACTGACCATCCATCGGCGACTGGAGGCGAATGCAGTAAAGTTCGATCTAATGCTATCAATCCCTTCTCGCCTCGCCTCAGTCTGACGCGCTGCTCGACGGCCTTGTCATCTTCCGAGGTGAAGTTAGTGGGATCGGGAATGTATGGGAGACGCATGTTTGGGGGTTAGATGACTGAATGTTTGAAGATGAGATTGATAATTTAGAAGTCCCATCAAGGCTATATATACGAGAGTGGAATGCGGAGTTTCCCCGTCGCGCCCGCAGAATCGCGAGATGGCGGAGATAACCCGCTCCGAAGTACGCCGTACACGGGTGCAGGAGGTCAGCTTCCACGTCGGAACAGTTCCGATATGGAGGGAGATCAAGAGGGGCGGCGAATGAACACCCCTCGCTTACGCTTATCGATAACGAGGCTTTCACCTGCCTTTCCCACTCCGTCCATGATCCCCCAATGCAATACAACACCCAGTTGCCATGGCACCCAACTCGAAATTGAACGCAAAGCGCAAAGCGCAAAGAGAGGCGAACAACAAGCCCACAAAGCCACGTGCCGAGCGGCGCCCAGCCGAAGAAACAAAAGACAATGTCCAGCCGTCTATCCCGATCGAACTCCAACAACTTTTGCTGAACATCTTTCGCAATTCCTTTGCTGAGCGCTTGAGCGTGGACTTTGGCCCTTTGCTACAGGAAGTCAAGGGTCATTTGTATAATCGCGATTTCGCGACCGCGTTTGGAAAGGACGAGTACCTCGAGACGTATGCGGCAAGGTGGAGTCCGAGCCGAGCGCTGGGCTATCTTGACCTGTTTTGGGATTTGAGGGAGCACTTGGGAATGGGGAATGAAAAGGACCAATCTGATAGCGAAGATGACAGCAGCAGAACTAGCCAGAGAGTGGTGTGCTTGGGTGGCGGAGCAGGTGCTGAGATTGTAGCCCTAGGAGGGCTACAGAAGCTGCTATCAAGTCAAGAATTGGATCAAGAACTAAAAAGCGACCAAAAGAGGAAGAAGATCGAAGTGGTCACTGTTGACATTGCAGATTGGAACGTGGTGGTGGACAACCTGGCAAAACACCTCACGACTGCGCCGACACTCTCAAAATACGCTTCGGCTGCAGCACAAGCTGCAAACGTACCATTCATGAGCCCAGAAGACATTGCAATCACGTTCCAGCAGCAGGATGTTCTCCAAGCCTCTATACCAGACATGTCATCACAACTAGCAGGAGCAAACCTTGTTACTCTGCTCTTCACACTGAACGAGCTGTACTCGGCATCACTACCCCTCACCCAGAAGTTCCTCCTCCAAATCACCTCGATTTTGAAGCCAGGGGCGCTACTCTTTGTGGTGGATAGCCCGGGCAGCTACTCCTCTGTCACGCTGAACGGAGCAGAGAAGAAGTATCCCATGCAATGGCTTCTTGACCATACACTACTGAGCCAAGCAAGTAGCAGTAAGGCTGAGAGGGGCAAGGACGAGATAGCGAGTTGGGAGAAGGTCAAAGAGGATGATAGTCGGTGGTTCAGATTGGACGACAGGCTAAATTATCCGATTGAGCTCGAGAACATGCGCATGCAGATGCATCTTTATCGGAGACTATAAAGTATGGAAACATTACGAGGTGGAAGGGAAATAGACGGCCCGCCGTGTTGATATTTGGGTTGCTGGTATTGGAGGTGAAGATGCTACCACTGACATTGAGATACTTCCAACCATCAACGAAATTGGCCATCCGCTGCGTCGAGGAGATTCAAGAGCTGTGTGCGAGTCTGAGCACGACGCAGAGGAATGAGGGAATATGGAACGACCACACTGCATGGAAAACATGGCGGGCTCATTCGGGCAGGTTCCGCGTGCAGCGAGACGGCGGCCGTTTAGGGAACCGTGTGTGACGCATATGCGACAGCTGGTGGCAGCTTTCGGTCTGCCGCGGACAGCATGTGTCTGTGTTTGAAGGAGTGCAAGAAAGACATCCAGTGCATTCACTTCCACTCCCCGCCGTGGACCTCAGTACGACTCCAACCCCCCTCTCTCCCCTTTCCGCCGCCATAGACCTCATCCGGTCTCCTCACCCCCGAGTCTGCTCTCTCCATCCTCACACTAGACCGCGACAACTCTTTCGTCACGAGAATGCTTTGCAGGCTGTGGTCTTCTCGGATGCTTCTTAGACTGGTGTTGCTGCTTCCGGGACTCTTGGGCGTCTCCCGCAGTCTGGTTTTCTCGTAGCGACGCAGGAGAATGGCGATTAAGGGGACGGCGAGAAGGAGACACACGATCGCGATGACGATGCCGATTATGGCACCGGGACTGAAGCCGTCACTGCGTGAGCTGGCGTTTGGGATGGTGGCTGGTGGGGCTTCGGGGATCGAGGAAGGGATAGCTGTGGGTGCCATGATGGCTGTGTGGGTAGTTGGCAGTATTTCTGTGCGCGACTCGGGATCGTAAGATAGTTTAATATATGGAATAGAAGAACAGCAAAGAGGGTGTGCCTGTGTGTGAGGTTGGCAGTGACTGAAGAAAACGGCCGGTAAAGACTGTGATTTTTCTCCCAATGTAGGACCGAGAAAGCTCAAACGATCAACGCAAGAAAAACGTACGATCAAGGAAGAAAGACAAGACGAGAAAGAAGGGATATGCTGGGCTGTAAATGCCAGTAGTGAGAACAGGAGGGGCCTTTTCTCATTCGTAGCTCACCTGCATGGCGCCATACCTACCCTTCCTGCTTCCAGAACAAGAACAGCCTTATCCCCTACAAATCCCTCCCCATGCCCATTTCGTCTTCGAACCCAGACTCCAACCATCCACACACAGATGCGCAACCACTAGCGTCCCTGTTACATGCTCGTTGGCACACGAGAATTGGTTCACGGCAAAAGTTAGTGGCATTACGGAGTAGCCAATCAGCACCGCACGACCACGGTTTGCCTGCGAACGTGGGAATGAGAGCCGCAGCGCTGACTGCATGAATATTCCTTCGCCCCTCTTCGCAGCTTTCGAGGGACCGAGGTCGTGGGCGCGACTGGTGGCGAGGAACAACCGAAATGTGAGGCTGTGCCGCTGGCGTTGTGGGGTGGGCATTCGGTTGGACGTAAGCGTCCCTAGGCGCACCCTAATACGCCACGATGAGCAACGGCCAAAGAAGTGCGAGCCCGCCAATAAGGGTTGCGGAGCTTGGTCACTAAGTCTGACTATCATCTATCATGCTCAATTCTGCACATGATACTTCTGACATGACAATACATTTTCTTTGGGCGCACCGAACCGAAGTCACCTGCACGGTTATAAGACATTGCTCCGATTAGTAGACTCGGATTTCACAGGCTGCCATTGCTCTGACGACATCGACAGTGCCTCGATACAATCTTTTGTAAACTAGATCACTATAAAGATGGGACTTTGAGCTCGTCTATAAAGGCAAGTATCTGTGCACTGTTCTCAGCTGCGACATCAAACGTCAACAAACACTCAGAAATTTACCAAGAATGACTTCAGCAACCCTCAAGTCCGCTATCCCATCGCTCGATCAGCTTAAACCCAGCACGCCACAAGCATTTGACCCTTCTACAGACATACCTGCACTTGATGGGAAAGTCATTCTGATCACGGGTGGCAATAGTGGCATCGGAAAACAGACTGCCATAGCGTTGGCACGGCATGATCCCGCGCAGATCTGGATTGCAGCCCGACAGGCAAAGTCTGGCCTAGAAGCTGTGCGCGATATCAAGGTAACAAGGCCGGGCGTTGATGTGAAGTTCCTGCGGCTAGACTTGACTACCTTCGAGTCGATCAAAGCGGCAGCAAACATCATGCTTGCGGAAGCAGCTAATCTGGATATTCTGATGCTGAACGCGGGGATCGTAGGTATCTACCGTCGCTTTACTCTCATGCTGGAGCGGTACTAACACACCCTTAGATGGGAGGACCTCCAGGCGTCACGACTGAGGGATACGAGCTAGCATTCGGCACCAACCACATCGGCCACGCATTGCTATTTGACATGCTGACTCCGCTCCTCGCCAAAACCGCAGAGACGTCCACATCCAAGCCTCGAGTATTATCTGTCAGCTCGCGTGGTCACGCCCATGCACTACCACCGGGAGGCATAGCATTCTCGGCCCTAAAATCAGCGCAGTCGGATCTCTCGGGGGTAACGCGGTATACGCAGTTGAAACTCGCTAATGTAGTGTACGCGCGGGAAATTTCACGGAACTACCCCTTTATTACCTCTGTAGCTATCCATCCAGAGGACGTAGCCACGCAGTTGTTTAGCAAGGGTGTGCAGGGCGGTGGACCGGAGATCGAGTACCTCGCGCGAGAAGTGGCACCAAGAGTAGGCGTGAGCTTGGAGGAAGGCGTCAAGAATAGACTCTGGACTATTTCTTCTGACGACGTGCAGAGTGGCAGGTACTATGAGCCTGTTGGTGTGCTAGGAAAGGGCAGCGCGTTGTCTAGGGACAGAGACCTGGGCGAGAAACTCTGGAAATGGACCCAGGAAGCGCTTGGGAACAACGTTGATTAAAAATTGTAGTTCATGTAATGCTCGAGTACACCGTGTCTCCCCATAGCAAATTAAGCGCGTGTGTCGATTTTGATTTTGATGACAGCTTAATGTCGCAATTGAAAGTTTTCGTTTCGCCATCGCCGATCCATTTCCGGCAACAAAGTCGCACTACATTGGTTGATGTTTCCCAAGAACTAATCCGTACTTCATAAATTAGATTCAAGGATGAGCGAGGCAGACTCGAAATGTCGGTAGAATGAGAATGGTCCTTGTCATTGGAGATGTCTTGCTCTAACGCCATGACCTCCGTGGCGATCTTTGACATCAACGTGGAGCTCCAACCGCTATAATTGAAGATGATAGCATCGAGCAGTCTGATTGCTTGTAATCGAATTCGGTGAACGCGGCATTTGAGAGCCGTAAAGAACAACGGGGTGGCTAAGTCGTCGCCAATACTAGTACCCTGAGCTGCAAATAGTGAGGGCAGCAAGTGCCACATTTTCACCGAATGCTCTAGTATGACAAGGAAGTTTGTCGTGTGGGACGCGTATCCGGATTCTGAAGTGCAGCCTATGTTGCCCCACATGATGAGTGCCATCTCATAATGATTAAGCAGTATTGTGCGCGCGAATTGGCGATCATAGTCGGTTTTTGCATCGTTAAAATTCGTGGCCTTGTACGATCTCAGCCAGGCCTGAAGTAAGTCGAGCGCCTGGTTGTGGATATCAAGCCTGCTCAGCCGATGCTTTCGTTCCGCCGTGGTCATGCTGAGGAAACGCCGCGAGATGAGCAGGATGGCGTGAACCAGTTTGTTCAACGATTGTCGTGCTTCCTCAATCGATCTGAAGGCGCGTGATGGCATATTTTCAACCGAAGACTGCACCAGGATATCAATGTCTGGCGAGACTGTCCCGAGAAACTGCGACTCCAAATGAAGCGATGCAAATCCCTGCAGGATCTTGACCTGATCGGCATCCACACTTGCGTTTCGCTTTAGCAACGTCGTCCCATGCATTTCAACACACAAGCACTGATGAACATCTTTCAACAAGCGCAATCCGCTATGCAAATGCATCCCAGCTTGCTCAATCCTGCCCCTCAGTTGCTCCAGCATAGTGTAAAGTAGACAGGAAACTAACACGAGACCGGCAGTCGTCTTTCCACCTAGCCCAATCGCAGACCGGAGGTGTCGCAAAGACTCATTGTAATGCGTTATTACAACACGTTCACTCCTTGGCTGCGTGCGGTCCGGAGCCAAAGCGACATCCTTGTGCGCTGAGCTTAGCGCAATCGCCGCATGCGCGATAACAGGCTCGTTCAGCAGTATAGGCATCACCAGTGCTGTCCAAAACCCCTCTGCGAGCCGACTACTCAAATCTTGCACAAGGAGATTGTGGAACCACTCCAGATATCCCTGATCTTCATCGCTCAAACTGAGCTTTGTGGCTGAGGAGTGATGGTGCGGCGGCGAGGTATACGTTTTATTCCCGCCGTAGCGTTCTGCGTACCCGTTTCCCCCTCCGCCCCAGATGCCGTAGCCCTCGCATATTCGGCCCGTGGAGTAGCACCTCTTGAATACGGGCTTGAGCTCGTCGCATTTGACTTTCCGGGCCCTATTCTTCGGTCAGCTTTCTCTCATGGTCTGCAAAGGCGGCTTACCTGCAAGTTCCACACCCTGAGCGTACTTTTTTGCGGGTTGTAACGCTCATTGCGGGGGCCGACAGATGAAGTCTGAAGGGCCGAGTGCAATGTACAAGAGTGAAGGGGAGACGATGGCTTGCTTGTACTGAACATGTATGACGGTTCATCGGCATCTTTCTCATTGGTCAGCTCGCATCTCGTAGGCTCTGATTCGTCAACCAATATGAGCCCACGGGGAAGATCATTACTATGTCCGTTTACGCGGTACATCACTCATGTGGGCATAGACTCCATAGCCTCTATCAATTCCAATGCGTTACTGCAGCTATTGATTCCCACACGAGATATCTGAGTTGGGTTCATTTCAAGCGAACGGTCACCATGCTCTTTGATCGCCTAGTGTTGCCGAAGTCAGATTTCGCTACAACCCCAGTGCCATCATTAGGTTCGTCTTCGCAAACTATGCACTTGTCGTGCACTACTACTCGGTATCCATGGCGCCGTCTCGATGTCCCAGAGATCATATTTAAGGGTGTGAGCGGGGTTATACTAGGCATGTGCCCCTCTTCTACAGTCTTGCTCCCCTGGGACTTCGCATCGCACGTACTCGGGAAGTCAGACCCGGCGCTGTTGCCAGATACTTCCAGGAGATGCGATAGAGCCACAAAGTCTGTTTTGAGGAATCTGTCACATTCGTCGATCTTGCTGCTGCATCGATTGTGTTCTGAGGAGGTGAAGATTTGCTAGCGACTGTTACTCATCTCGTGAAGCCCTCAAGCCTAGCAGTGCGGCTCCACGCCTTATGGACCTTTGAGGCAAACACCCCACAACTTCGAACAACGTGACCATTATACTGATTAAGCTTACTGTCTTTTGTTTTTCATCTTTCCAATACTTAGCACGGGAGCGATGCTGTCGAAATGTGCATTCGTGCTGGACTTTTAGGCGCGTTAAAATACGAGGCTCTATCAACAATTTGGCGGTGAAGCACGTCCTTAGAAAAGACGGTGGTCTTATGGAGTTGCATAATCGGTACATTGAACCTGTTTCCGGCCGGTTTGGACTGAAGTAGAATTCAGCAGAACAACCACAGCAACCCTGAAAGAGCTCTTAGTTACGACGAAGAACACAAGAATTTGCGGCTCGGAATAGATTGAATCAACAGAGACTTGGCAGACATCGCAGGATGTGCTGCAAAATCGACCTGAGTCCCGATCTTTCCACTGACTGGGGCAGAATCTTCTGTGCAGGTGCTTTCGAAGCCAATATTGGCGGGTATGACGCGAAGGCAGGAAGGTTCGGCAGGACGGTCGACTTCCATCCGCGGAACCCGGAACAGTGTACTCAATCCAAGGTTGCCTGCTGCATGGACTGGCGGATGGGCACATCGGCGCTTGTGAGCAAAGCAGAATGATGGTGAGCTTCGGTGTCGCGACTGGGTGATGCCTGGTTTCGAAAGTACGAGAGCGAGTACGAGAGCGAATACGGCATTCCGAAGGGTCGCGTATACTCGTATCCCCACTTTAGCGGCCCGCCGCCATCAGTGTAGCTCGCGGTGACGTCGCACAGAGCAGTGTTTACTGCTTGGCAGAGTAATCGCGCTTTGAATCATTGGCTGGATGCAGCGGTGAAACACAAGAGTTGAGGCTGGGAAGCTTGATGATGCGCCATCCACCAGCAGATCTCCATTAATCCTCCGGGACGGAGTGGCTGCATGCACATCCGAACACGCGGTACCCTGCACGTTGGCGATCTGTACAGATCTTTTCGGTATTGTTTACGAGACTAAAGCAATGGACATGGAAATTACGGGTACGCGTGTGCTTTACGGACAACGGTCGAATTACTTTTTGGTCCATCCTTCAAATACTATAAGATGTTGGCTCAGAACGCTCTCGATAGATTCCAGCAGCAACTTCCACTGACAAACCCACAAGAAATAGCCAACTTCTTCGATAATAATACACTCTCCAATCTCATCATGAAGTTTGCCACTATCCTCACCGCGTCGGCCGCGACGCTCGCATCAGCCAGGCCCCAATACGGTGCTGGACCTGCGAATCCTCATGAGTGGATGGCGGCTGGACCCAACGATTGTGAGCACCCCCTGGCGATGCTACATATATGCATACTGACAAGTCTAGTCCGTGGCCCATGCCCCATGTTGAATACCCTCGCCAATCATGGGTTCTTGCCCCGCGATGGACGCAACTTTACCCAAGACAACGTTGTCAAGGGCCTCAAGGACGGCCTGAACTTTAACGGATCTCTGGGCGCCTTGATGTGGGAACAAGCCATCATCGCCAATCCTGAGCCCAACGCCACATTCTTCACCCTTGAACAGCTCAACGTCCACAACCTCCTCGAGCACGACGCCAGCTTGACACGCACCGATGCCGCGTTCGGAAACAATCATTTGTTCAACGAAACTGTGTACAACTCGTCGAGACAATTCTGGACCGAGGAGACAGTGACCGCGCAGATGTTAGCGAATAGCAAGATCTTCCGCCAAGTAGAGAGTCGTGCGACGAACCCGAACTACACGTTCAGCGCTTCCACAGAAGAGTTCAGTCTTGGGGAGGTCGCAGCGCCCATGATCGCGTTCGGTTCTCTTGAGGACGGCACCGTCCCTCGTTCGCTGATGGAGTACTTCTTCGGTAAGTGTTTTTCTACCTATCTGGAGTGAACATTGCTAACCCTAGCTTAGAAAATGAACGCCTTCCCTTCGAACTTGGTTGGACACAAAAGACAGATGAGATTACCCTCATGAAGATTATGGCTATGACGACTATCGTTCGTAATGCGACAAGCCTTTTGACCGGAGGCAACACAGCTGATGACTCGCCACATGGCAAGCGCGATCTCCACGGCGTCCTCTTTTAAAGATTAAACCAGGCAGACTGTATTTAGGAAACGACGCAATAGAGCGGATTCAGATAGTTGGATTTACGACACAAATTAAGAGCATTAGAATACTCGGCGAACTACAAGAACGAAGAATTTCGGAAAACATCCTCCACACTTTACCCCTCGTTCTAATCCTGATAGAAAGTCGCAACAAGTTGTCAGTGAATATTACGAAGGGGTGAGTTGCATGAGTTCTCATCTGTCTTATAGCGATGCATCAACAACTGCACGGGTAGAGCGAAGTTAAGGCCCACTCCACGCCGACTGTCTTCTTGGCTCAATTTGCGCTTTCGCACTAATGGGACTATAGTCCGCATTTGCGATTTAAAATCTACGCAAGGTAGCGATGCAACCATGATTCAGTTGAGCATCTCCGTAGTCATGGCATGCTGGCGTCGCCTTGGCTGTAACTGGGACCAAGCCCTACATAGCGCAGGCGACCATCAACGCTACTACTGTGGCTATCCCAGCCCAAGCTGACCTCATGGTGAGCTTGGAATCGTAATGTAACGCGCCAACAGATGAATTGTGTTAATGTACCTGTTGATGCAGTCTGGTTGTACACCGACACCAGCGCATGTCGCTGAGAAAGAGGCATGAAATCAAGCCAAGCCACGATCATGTTTTAGGGATCATAACCCGAGAACGGGCTTTGATGATTAACGGGCTCTGGTGATTAACGGCGAGATCAAGTTGCAGGCTCACAAGTCGTGTTTTGGCCCCCAACCTGGTGTGTCGTGTGATAGGAGTCGGTGATATAGGCCGGCAACTGCTCGGCTGTCGGAGGTTTATTGGCCCCGCTGAACCCCACCCCATCCTTCAGCCTTGCAATGGACCACTCACGCAACGACCCCCTTCACACCAGCCCACTCACGAGTCGACATTGCGCAAATAGCATACTCACAGTCGCTTTGACCATGTGCACACAGTTCTAGCCCTCGGCCATCATTAATCCGTCAGCGAGTATCGCAATGTTCATGCGTGCGCCATTGCGCAACGGCGACAGCCCGTACATCTTGGCCATCTTTCGAGACACTGCATGTCAATCCGTCAATCAGAGACTGTGATTCATGCGCCGTCCACGGGTGGGAGTGTGTAATCGCTGCAAGCGAGTATGGGGTGCAGCAAACTTAGCATTTCTTGATGCATGTATTCCCGCTTCTAGTCTGGCGGCATTCTAGTAAGTAAAGAGTCGGAAATTTGAGGGATTGGTGGAGCTTCACTACGAGTGCAGCTTCATCAAATATATCTTGGCAACTGACACGAGACCAGCCAGAGCATCACGGCGGTGAAATGATGAAAAGTCGAATGTATTCAGGTTCAGGATGGAGACGAATACTTAACGTCCACGAATGTCCGTTATGTAGTAGGCCAAAAAAGACTCGCCGCAGATTCACCATTCCTGTCTACTTAAATAAATACCAAACATGCGCTCTTTCACTATCGCCACTGCCGTTGCAGTCTTGACCGCTACCGGCGACGCCAAGGATATCTACGTCTCGCCTTCAGGTACTGGATCGGGAACTTCCACCTCACCTTATGGCTCCATTCAGTCGGCCATCAATGCTGCTGTCGCTGGCGATGTCATCTTGCTCCGTGCGGGTACCTACAAGCCCAGCTCGAACATCCAAATCGTAAAGAGCGGCACCCGAACGCAACCCATCACTCTCCGTTCTTACGAGAAGGAGAAGGTAATTCTCGATGGTGAGAACATGCCCGGAACACCATACGGCTTGGACGAATCTTTGCCCAACAAGGAACGTGGAATCCTGCACATCGAGAAGGGCAACTACTGGAAGTTCTACAACCTAGAGTAAGTCCTGTGATCTACATAGATTCAAGTCCCAGTCCACTGACCATGCTTCCAGACTGATCAACGGTCCTTACGGTGTGTACGCTCGTGATGCGTCACACAATCATTACGAACTTCTCATCACCCACGACAACTACGAGACTGGCTTCCAGCTGCAAGGCGCGTCTTCCAACAACACTGTGCTCTATCTCGATTCCTACCGCAACCGCGACCCGCGCAAGAACGGCGAATCTGCAGACGGGTTTGCATGCAAAGAAGGGTCTGGAGAGGGCAACGTACTGCATAATGCACGCCTTTGGGACAACGTCGATGATGGTCTCGACCTGTTCCAGTTCGGCTCGCCGGTGACAATGGAGGAGGTATACTCATGGGGCAATGGATTCAACCACTGGGGTTTCAGCTCTTTCGAGGGAGACGGCAATGGCTTCAAGCTCGGCATCACCAACAACCCTCCTGCGAACCACATCGTGCGCAACTCGATGGCTTTCGCCAACGCGAAGAAGGGCTTCATTGACAATGGCAACCCCGGCAGCCTCACATTCGAGCGCAACACAGCATGGAACAACGGCGACGTAGGTTTCAACATGCGCAGCTCCAGTTCAACTCTGAAGAACAACATTGCGGTCGCCAATGTTGGCAGCTCACAGATCAGTCTGACCGCTTCGGGAATCAAGGCTTCTGGCAACTCATGGCAATCCGGCAGCTGGTTGAACTCGAGCTTCATCAGCGTTTATGCATCGGCATTGAAGAAGGCAAGGGGTCCCGACGGTAGAGTACCCGCGAGCGACTTCTTGATTCCGAAGAGCGGCGACGCTGTTGGCGCGACAACAAGATCTGATGTTTAAGGCGTCAAGATTCGTCTCGCGTCATTTTTCACCCTAGCCCAAATTCTTTGTGCATACTTTTTATTTCCCTCTATGTAGATATCAAAATTCAAGAAAAGAGCCTACACGTTGTAGACTTAGCTCAGGCGCACTCGCATCCTTCGCGCCACGATGCGCGGCACGAGACATGTCTTATCTCTTCCATCGACCGTCGACGCACATGAAGAGCCTCACAGGCATCGCAATTCGAAGCAACATCCCAACTACCACGACAGACAGGGCACGCGAAGTCCCTAACATCGACGACGCATTGTGCACGCCAATCCTCCAAGCATGTTTTGTGCAGCGATCGACCGCAGGTTGACCTACACCATACTGCCTGCGAGGTGTCGCACTCGAAAAAAGAATCTCCTTCTTGGCTGATAGGGCATTCTTGATCCAAAGGCAGGCGGCGGGTATGCGCGCGCCCCTACCTAGACCTAACACCTATTAGATGTCACTACGGCCAACTCGTTTTAGTGAACGAGGCACCAACAACCACTCCTAGATTAAACTAGTAAACTGTTAACAATTGCTTACGGGAGCATAGAATTTCGGCGTGTAAGATAGGCATAGTTCGTCATATTCGTCGCAACGGCATGGTATGTTGCGTCAAACTGCTTCAACATCTTAATGTACTCGGCGTTGTCTTCGGTCTTGCTAAGCTTGTTGAATTCCCCCATCTGTTCCGTACTCAGGTTCAACTCGTACACGCCTTCATCATCATTTGGCTTGCCTCCAGTATTGACTTGTCAGTTCAGGGTAGTAAAAGACCACCAGATCTTTGCATTGCATATGTGAACATCCGGCAGATTTGGCGATTGATCCCCCAGTTGGGAAAATGCAGCATATTTTGGGAGCAATGCTTTGGCAAGTTGCGACTGGTCTGTTCTCGTTGCATACATTGCGCGGGAATCCCTTGATGTCAACTGCCCCAGACAGCCTCGAGTAGAAGTGAAAAGATTGAGAGAAAGAGGGCACGAGTGGAGAATATATTGCCAGAAATGCTATGTGGTCAAATGTCTGGGGAGTGAATATTTCGGCGAATGGCAAATTGAACCTGCCAAGGGACTGTAAGCGTTTTATGGTTCCTTTTTCGCGTTTGCTGCAAAGTGAATCTTCACACACGTTTGAACATCAGGTCTAGGAAAAGTGCAAACTTTATAAATCTACAAAATCGAGTATAAAATATGACAAAACAAAACCCTTCTATATCCCAAAAAACCAAACAAATGTACAGCTGAGAATACAGCAACCTCTTGTACCTGAATACATCTGATCTGTTCCAAATGCAACACACTCCAAGCTCATGCTAAAGTAACCATTGTTGTTTTCCGCTGAACTCCATTAATGTTAGAGAATGTCTTTGACCCCATCTAACATTGGAAGTTGCAGTTGATAGGGCGGTGGCGGGCGTTGTTCGCGTCATCGACCCAGTTACCCAACTTGCAGTCGCTGTCCTGGGAGCTCCAGTAACGACCGCCGTACCAGAAGCCAACATTGTCGCCGCTGGGGATGACGATGAGGCCGGTAGAGATCTTGCCGCTCACCCAGCTCAACGGGTTCCAGTCGCCGATAGAGACGCGGACCTGGTGTCCTAGAATAGCGCCGTTGCCGTTGGTCACATCGAATTCGACCTCGAAGCGATCTCCCGGTCCGTCGACGTGGTCGTTGTCCCACTGGGTAAGCGCAATGGTACCTGAGAGCAAAGTCAGTTTGATTCATCCGAAGACATTCAAGTACGTTATCGGCATCGCAACGCGCCAGGCAGCCTGGCGTTTGGATGGCCGAAAACTCTGTACCTGGGGTTTAACGTACACTTGTCGTTGGAATCGCGTGCCTCAATGGCGGCCACGCTACGCTTTGGAAGACTGCCTTTGATGGCCTCCCTTTTGTTTGCGTCGTTCATGTCGAGACGGATGACCCTGTCAACCTTGGGATTTGCTACCAGAGCGGGCCACTCGTCGTTCGACCAGATAGTGCCAACGAGATCACCTGACCAGGTTGTGCCACTGCCCGGGGGTAGAAAGACATAGACGGTCCCGGAACAATCCTGAGCAAGAACCTTGGATGCCTTGGAAAAGAACCTCCTGCCCCTTGTCCTTTTACCCGTCATGCCATTGATGGTATTTTTGGGGTAATCCTTGTCCGTCCATGTGTCTTCCAAGAGTATATAACCATTGAGGCCCCGCTCGTCGCGCTTGTTCTTGACGTCCTTCTCAATGCCTACCTTCGCGTAGAACATACAGCTGTCTCGTGCGATGGCATTCATGTGGGACCGGATGTCAGACTCGGAGGGATCTGGATTAGCTGGAGCTGGGGGAGCTGGGGCTGGGGCTGGTGGCGCGGGTGGAACCGGGGGAGCTGGTGGAGGTGGTGGCCTACTTGAAGTTAGCTACATCCGTCTAGTCATATTTTGATAACTTGTTGATATCTTCGAACACTATTGCAAGCGGTGTCCTATATACTACAATGAAGCAGGAGAATACTCACGGAGGAGGTGCACGACCCTCAAGCCCATTGTCCACAGTGGGTGCACCGATGGAAGGGGTGAAGAGGAAAGCCGCGCCGACGAGAGCGAATGAGAACCTCATGGTTGCGGTGATTGAGGAAAGAAGTATAAACTAGCTTTCAATGGCAATGTCTAATGGAATAAAAGAGTTGCTAATGATTGTGGTAGTTGTGTTGTTGATGATGTTCTTTCTAATGTCGGGGGCATAACTGTATCATTTATAGGTTGTCTACATCCTTCGGCCTCTTACTGAATTTACCACCATGATGAGATCCACGATTTCATTACTATCCCTTCAGTTCGGGTAGGCAGAAGATCGATCTGTGCCTAGCCTTGCGGTGAGATTCTCGCATTGCGTGGGTCGTGCTCACTAGCATCGCAATCCTCATCGTCGTCATCGTCAGGTTTCTTTACTATTGCCTCAGTACCAGGAGATAATAATGCCTTTTACTATAATAATAGTAATCCTTGGCTAGTTTCCGCATAGTAAGGAAACCCGCGACAGAGTTGTATTTACGAGAGTGAGATCTCACGTCAGAATTTAGACAGGGATGTTGGGTTAGCTGGGGCTGTGACTATGGTACGCCTTATACGACCTGACTGCGCCACACTAAAGAGACCGCGTCTTAGAAAGACTTCCCGCCTTCGACTTCTTCCCTCCAACCCATTACCATTTTTCCAGCTTAATCCCATCTGCCAAGCCCGCAATACTCGATCTCCAAATCGCAAGGGCGAAAATTATTCACATTCAAAATTTATCCTCCACGTCACTCAAGCAATGACTAATAACGACGACGATAACTTCAACACGCAAATGCTTGCCGCTATCGAGTCTAACGACCTCGCTACCCTACAAGATATGCTGTCGACACGCGAGGCCGAAGGTCCTAATGCTTTGCACCGGGGTCAGGGATTGACCGAGGCCCTCAGCACAGCATTGGAGCTAGCCCGGTTCGATATAGCCGATGAGCTTTTCAAGCGTGGTGCTAGGTGGGGTGATAGCACCATCATGTACGTCTCAGAAGGGGCACGTGAGGAAAACGGGTGGAATACGAAAGCCATCGATGTGGCGCTAGCGCACGGTTGGGATGTCAACGAGCACTTTGACCATATTGGCAGCGCTCTTGTGTAAGCCTTTCGCTACCCTTCTCGAGACTATTTGACGCGCAGAAATAACTGACAGGTAAACAGACACCTTGTCAGTGCGACGGAGACAGGCCCAGAATATCCCGATGGCGATACAGCTGCCCTAAAAATTGCTGCGCATCTATTATCAAAAGGCGCCGGGGTGGACGAGGGCACCCAGACGAGCAACAACCCACTAGAGTTGGCCTGTATGAATGGTGATAGGCATATGGCAGCGCTATTATTGGCACATGACGCATCGCTGGAAAAGGCGCCCAAGGCACTTCTCAATGCTGCCAGAAACGGCGACATTGACATTATGCAGCAGCTGCTAGATCGCGGCGCTGATGTCAATGCACACCCGTATAGAGACTTGGAGACAATTCCTGCGCACCGACAGGACAAAGGTTGGGGCTCTGCGCTACATTGTGCTGTTAAGGACCACCGTACTGAGGCAGTCTCATTTCTCTTAGAGAAAGGCGCGGATAAGGAGTACAGGAACAGGGCGGGGTTGACGGCTTTGGATTTTGCTCGCGAATTAGGACATGAGGACATTGTGCGGTTGTTAGAGTAGAGTGATGACCACGTATGCAATCAACTACCCTGAACAACACTATTCACCATTCCTAGTACCCGAAGAGAAGTAGTTGCAGGCTATCGAGAATGAGCTAGCGCCTAGGCCTCTATTAGTTATTCAGGGGACGAGACGAATAATCAAGAGCCTGATGCTTGAGATGGGTATCGAACTTAAATTGTAGCAACCAAGCCTATGATGGGTCGCTGACGCGAGGGTATTGAGTATAATATATATACAATGAAGAATGTCTAACGACAGTGGCATTGATGCCGGATATCCAATAACCAAATTGAGGTACGAAACGCTTGTGGAAAACCGCGCGAGGCGGCACTCTTGAGATACAATGTTGCAAAAATGAGACAGGGCCGTCAGGGCATATGCTTGAGCATCTTTCTTCCGAAATCTTGCTCCTTTAAGACTTCTCGCGTCGAAAGAGATGCTTCAAGCTCGTTTTAAACTTGCGCCATTCGCTAGTCTTCTTCTTCAGCGACGCCACGTCCTCGTTCTTCGCCTTCTTCTCTTCCTTAGTCTTGCTGGGCTCGCGCCTCCTGTCTTGCTTCTTCTGCCTGTCCATGATGACGGACATACTGGTGGGACGCGACTTGAGGCCTGGATGCTCCGACATACCAGAGTCCCATAGCCCAGCGGTTGCGACGGGATTGTATGCTGACTGTGTCTTTCGGGAACGCTCGGGATCAGCAATAGGCCGCGATAAAAGTGGGGGCGACATGAGAAGAGCAGGACAAGCTGTTAAGGATAGAGTGTAGGAAGAATTAAAGGATTGAACTGAGGTTGTATTGTGTGAGGCTACAAACAGAATACGTAGGTTGGTGACAGCAAACAGTGCTAGTCCCAGATAGGCATAGCTCGCTAAGGTGAGTAGCCGCGAGGAGGTGAAGAGCAGGAGCAGTAGAGACCCCAAACCGTGACACAAGCGGTTGCAGCCGGAACAACGATGGGAGCAGGAATGACAACCACTGCAGGGCGTGTGGTGGGCTCGATCGATGGTACTTCGGAGGAAGAGCGTTCGGAGACCGAAAGTGTAAGCTCTTTGATGCGCATGAGTTCGACGCTGCGCTTGGCTTGGCGCTCCTCCTCGCTCTCCAACGGTGTCTGATCTGCAAAAGCAAGCCCATATCGCAAGATGACCTGTTACTAATGTTGGCATCAGATACATGGTTTCGTGTCCTGCTTAAGACTTTTTCTCACAATCCCTCGAGATACGCTTAGCATGAGATGACGTTCTGCGCACGCTGGAATCCCCGAAGATGCCTTATCCTCTGTATAGGTGTAGACTCCACGTTCCAGCACCTTCTGCAACAGACTTTATGCTACATGTGGCCTAAGCTCCCACCCTCGGAGCCTTTCTCTTTACACGTACCTCTTGTGCAGACTCTCCTCGAGCTGCAGGACTCGTCTGTCTGGTCTGTACGGGACGTTGTCCGGACTATTGAGAAGGCGAGTCCGGCCAAACACAATCTTTCCATTGTGTTGACGTAGGGTGCATAGGACCGATTGCGGTCGACTCCCGGCTTCTAAGACTTTACCATAATGCACGAGACCGCGAGGCACGCTATCCACTCCTGTGAAATCCTAAGTGTGTCAGTAGGGACTGTAGAAGCTATGCAGCAACAAGTCATTGATCTTTCTGCTACACACAAAGGAGGAAGCAGTAGCCGTGCAGAAGCTTCTAACCAGATATGATTGCACCTCGACATTCAGACCCGGATGTTCCGCAGCCTGCAGAGATGCCAACAATCAAGCCTGCTTGATGGGCTTGATTGATTTGATTGAGTGGATACAATCAAGCCAGATCAAGCCCAGACTGCTCAAAAGTACAAGCAAATCAAGCCGTGATGCCGCGCTTGATTGGTGAACTTAATAGGCATAATCCTCGCTATATCGTAGAATGTGAAGTCATAAATCTTAGTATAACCTAGGTTCTATCTTATCTTCTCTCACTTAAAGGCTAGTATGTATAGGGCATAGCGCCTACAACGTTAGCTAGCGGAGATATAGATCTTAGTTCCTATAGCATAATTATTAGGGATTATGTGCAGGAAGAATTAAAGGATTAAACTAAGGTTGCTTTGTATGTTGTTATGAACAATGTGTGAACGGTGTGTAGGTACTGTATTCCAGCTAGGCTGGCAAATGGGTCGGGTTGGGTTGTGGTTGGGGTCTGACATAATACAACCCAACCCAACCCAGCATAACCCATTGCTAGCGTGCTTGGCATGGGTTGGGTTGGGTTATTGACTTTTTTAGTGTGGGCTGGGTTGGGTTGTAAGATTCTATAAGATGTATAGTAGTGGCTATTATAGCATATTATTACAGCTCTAAGAACCGCCTTGTTTTTTACGTCAACTATCATACAAATACATTATGTATTCCTTAGACTATAACCCTATTCGCTTTCTAGTACGTAAACCTAGGGCCATCACGCCAGAGTTTGTTATAGTATCTACAAGCAAGCTTATAGTCCTTCTGTTGTATTGTGACGCGCTTTGCGTGGATAGCGTTCACATTGCAATCTATTAAAATTAGCATTTTAAGTACAATAGGGTAGTAGTCAATGATACCTTCAAAATAGCCAACTAACCACGCCTCAGCTGCCTCTTGAATAGCTAGCATTGCAGATGCCTGGAAGCGCACATATGACCGTTCCGCGTGCGCAATCTCGCGGACAAGTCGGCTGAAGGGTAGCTTGCGTAGAAGGAGATCTGTACTCTTCTGGTACTTCTTGATCTCTCTAAGCGCAATAGCTGTGTATTGTTAGACTATTACTAGTGATAACACGCTGTAATAACGTACTGCCTGGCTTGAATCTTCTTCGCCTTTTTACTGCATTAGCAGCTGTAGACTTTGTAGTACGGGCGGCCTTCGATTTTAGGGCCTTTGTTGGCGCTTTGCCCCCAACTGACTTTCGCGCGGTTTGCTTTGTACGGGCCATTATAGTA